>JAPDPK010000158.1:505000-1105000 GCA_031772115.1 Heritiera littoralis
AGATTATTAACTTTTTTAGAGTGTGAGGAGTGATTTTGGAAATGGAATTTTAGGATTTAAGATTTTCTAGTAATTAGGATGTGTCTAGCCAACCTTAAGATGTGAATAGAATCACTCTTGACCTTCTATCATTTGATATTTATCTTAAAAGTGGGTGATATTACAATTATGAGTTAGTAGGACTTACAATGTTTCAAAATCTAAATTAACGAGTGTTTTGTTTCATAATTAATTAACTTCAAAGTACAATTGAGTCAAATCGAGACAATTCGATACAAAGTTCAAGCTAGGTTAGAAACTTTGTTTGATCTTGATTGAATTTATTCTTTAAAATTCAAGCTCGACTCGACAAAATATTTAAGTTGCTCAAACTCAATTCAATAGGTTCAGATTCGACTCAACAAGCTCAATTTGTAATTTTTTTTAACTATATATTATGACTATAAAATAATAAATTAATAATAAAATATAAAAATATATATTAAAAAAACTCGATTAAGCTCGAGGCACTAAAATATTCAAATTTGACTTAATTCATTATTTAAACTCAAGTTCGGCTCAAAATTAAACAAGCCAAATTCAATTAGCTTACAAGTAATTAAACTCATTTACGTCCCTAATCAACTCATTAGTCCAAAGATAATAATGCCAAGTAATATGAACTTATTTTATAGAGAATTACAAGGAAAAAAGAGAGAACTGAACCTTAGTTTAAACTCATCTAAAGAAAGATAAAAATTGCTATATCAAACCTTGCTGGTTAAGCACATATGATTGTTGCGATGAGCTTAATTGACGACATCACCTTTGTTATAAGGAGCAACAAATCATTATGTATCTAATTACTACCTGTGCGAATAATTATATTTGCACTTACTCCATAATTACTCCTTATTTCAACATTATTATTTGAATATGTATCGGAGTGAAAGAGAAGGAACAGTTGAATCAAAAAGAGAGAAATCATTACGAGATTCATATAAAAAAGAAAATATCCTGAGGGATGAATTATGGCAAGAAGTGATCCATCTATATCCAATTCAAAAGCTGCAATCAGACGAACTTTTGAGATTAATTTGTCAACCGTTGAATTCAAATAAAGCCAAGCCAACCACATTTTCCTGCTTAATTTTTTCTGTCTTCAATAGGTCGTGAGGCCGACTCTTGCATCAAAAGGATTGAGATTTGAGATGCAAATTGCAAAGCAGCAAACCCCACAGCACATTCAGAGAGCTGAGAGCGAAGAAGGAGATCATCATTACAAATATTGACTGTCCTTCTCGGCCTTGAGGGTTGGGGCATAAAACAGCTGATGCCTTTTCTGATATGAATGCCCTCTATCTTTCTCTCATCAACCTCCATTAGCGGGTCAGCAGTCAGCTGCTCTCGCTGCTACCACCATCCCTAGCTAGGTCACGCTTTTTTGGGCTACTCCATCAAAGTATCAAATCTCTACCACCGACACTAGAATCTTTTACCAAGTCAAAAATTACTAAAATAATTATAAAAAGTTCTGTTTCCAAATCCAAGCACAACTTTTCTTGGCCCTTGGAAAATCATTAATTATATTTATACACTTATTTTAGAAATCTTTTTCCGTAAGTGAATGTGAGCAACAAGCTGATTGCACGCCAGGAATGATCTTTGGAATGGGGCAATTCAAAAGTGAGTGTAAATGAAGGAAGCACAGTTACACGAATCACGAAAGTGTTAGTGTTGCAATCAATGCTTGACTTGAGAACTAAACTGTGCATCCAAAACTATAGTAAAAAAAATAAACCATAGCCCATTATATATAAATGCTTTATCACTAGCCTAGCTAGAGTTAAATTAAAAAATGGATTTTTTTATTTTAATGAAAAAAAAATTGAATATGACACTTTAAACAAGAGATACTATTACACCAGCAGCACAGCAGCAAGCACACCAACATGAACATCAGCAGCATAGCTAGCAGAAAGCAGCAACACACCACATCAGCGACACAGCAGCTTTATGTTTAGTTAGTTAGTTAGCTAGGTAGGAATTAGTTGAAGTTTATTATTTAGTTAAACTCTAT
Source organism: Heritiera littoralis (assembly GCA_031772115.1). Taxonomy (NCBI): domain Eukaryota; kingdom Viridiplantae; phylum Streptophyta; class Magnoliopsida; order Malvales; family Malvaceae; genus Heritiera; species Heritiera littoralis. The sequence continues at coordinate 507,060 of JAPDPK010000158.1, forward strand.
AGCAGTTAACATAGCAAAGAAAACTTGTATATAAATACATCAGAATTTTATCTTTCAATTCATTAATTCAATATAGCATTCTTTCACACAAAAATTGTCTTCCATTCCTGATTTTCATTAGATACACCAAATATGGTGTAATATTGCTGTATGTACCTAAGAAAATTGTGTTATCTATAAGGTTCAACACGTTACTTTTAGTCCCAAATTAGGGCCATACTATTTTCACAACAAGAAATGTCATCAATCACTATTACAAAGTTCAAAGGATACATTTAAAAAGCATAATCTAAAACAAAAAATTATATTTTTCTAGTCGTAATATATCCTAACATATTATTTTCTCATATAAAATATGGTTTTTTTTATATATGGTTTAATACATAAATTTAGACTACTGTTATAATCGTGATATAATCTATTATATTCGATTACAGTTAGGGAAAAGCCATTGTCCTTTAAATTATTAATTAAAAATGTTTTTTAATTTAAAATCACAGTTTTTTTTTATATATCAATAAATAACAAATAATTTCATACGAAAATATTAATATATTATTCACCTATTTAATTTCATTACATAAATTATAACAAGAAAAAAATATTTTTTAAAAATTAACAAAAATCATATTTCATAAACCATTTGTTAGTAAATAACTCTTATAAGAATATAATTAACTAATCAAATATCATATTTTTATAACAGTAATAGTTTTAAAGCAGATATATAGTGTGAAAAAGTAATGCAGACATTTTCTCTTAAACTACACTACCAGCAGACAACAACCAAATGGCCTAACTTTAGTTCAGACATTATCCTAATCAGTCTATAGAAAAAAGATAAATAGCATTACTTCAACAATAATTAAATTTCTAGCATAATCAATTAGAACATAATACTATTTAGGGAAACAAGTAACAAGAGATCTAATAATATGAATAAATAAGTAGAACTAAATTAATTAATTAAGGCTTAATACCCAAATATGTCCTTCACATTTACCATAAAATAAAATTATATCCTGAACATCTAATTGCATGAAGATCAGTCCTAAACGTTTCAAAATAACAGAATTAATTACATTTTCGTTAACTCCCTTTAACGCCGTTAAGTTTTATTAATGTGCAAGGATAACGAAAATTAAATAATTTAATGAAAATGTACTCAATTTTGTTATTTTGAAATGTCTAGTACTGATTTTCATGCAATTAAACGTTTAGACCTTAATTTCATTTTGTGGCAAATGTGAAGAGCATATTTGGGTATGAAACCTTAATTTAATTAAAACTTGTGTACTTGTTGAGGAGGATAGTTGTGGATGATTGGAAGAGCTTGCTGTCAACTTTAATGAAGAAAGATTGCGGTTTAGTTCAACTATATTAGGCGAGTTATTAATCATATTTGTATTATATATTATGATATTGTTTATATACATGTACTTTTTTATTTGGCACATGATTAATAGGGTTTTGCATTATCACAGTTAATTTTAAGAACTTGGATTTAAGGTCATAGTTAAACATTAACATAAACAAGATCTATATTGTTTAAAGGAGTTCTTGTGTAGAAAACATCTCAAATGTCGCCATAAATCTTTTGAAGTTCATTATTGATTACATTAACGCCAATAGTTTCATGACGAAATTCAAGATGTCTCCTACAAAGAACTCCTTCAAACAATATATAGATCTATCTTGGGTTAATCTTTGATTATAACCTTAAATCCAAGTTACTTCTTAAAAAAATCAAGCAAACAAAAAACCCTTATAATCATGTGCCAAATAAATAAATGTAGATGCATATAAACAATATTATAATATATAATACAAATATTATTAATACTTCACCTACAATAGATGAATTAAACCACAATCTTTAACTATTAATTTCACTAACACCAATTGTGTTATTATATATTTGGATGTTGTTCACATGCATAGAATTGGTTTTATTTGGCATATCACTGTTAGGGTTTTTTGTCTAGCATGTCATTTTTTGGTTATCTTGTGTCAAAAATAACACTAATTCTTCTGTGAATATATTAAAGGTCATCACATGAACACCAATAATTTCACAAGGCATTTGAGATATCTTCGACAATAGGTACTTGGAGAATAATGAAAGTTAAGCTTTGGTTCGTAAATCCAAGTTCATTTGTAATACACCTGATCTAGACAAAAGACATTAACAACGATTTGCCAAAATAAAATCAATAACATGCACACAAACAACATCCTAATATGTAATACAACTGTGTATTGCTTATTAATTTTTGCAAATTACGTTGGACATTAACAACTAAGATGTGACATTCTGTATAGAAACCTATAACCCATAATGAAATTATCGAAAGCCATTAAGATACAATAAAGAAATTACCATACTTTAACAATATCTAAATTTTTCAAAAGAAAAAAAACACAGTATAGTGACATTTTTTCACAAATATGTTTGCTTTGAGATACCTAGGATTTTTATATGGCTTAAGAAACTCAATAGAATTAAATTTTAATCACACTGGCATATTTTTAACTTGAACTTGATTGTGAAATTATTTGTAGAAAAAATGCTAGATGATTTAGAAGTTCATTAGGACTTAAATATGCATATATCGAAATGATTGATTTTATGAATACATGTTTGATGTTTTAATGATTGCGCTATTGAAGAGATTATATGTTTTAATTTTCCAAAATTGTGTCTTATATGTTCAACTTATTGATATTGATTATTTAAATTTTGACAATTATACTGCATGATACTGATACCTCCATCGTTACCATTAGACAAATGTTAAATGCTCTGTTCAGGTATCATACTTTAAGCTTATGATGTCGATATTTGTTGACTATTTGGCAATAATCTTTCATAAAGAATCAATACCCCAAAGGATGGTATCGATACTCCTCGAGTGTGAAAAGTTCCAAAAGGTTAGATTTTGTGTCTACCAATAGAAAAAATTTTTAATCTAGTAATTCAACAGTCGGAAACACAAGAAGGGGTATAAAAGGAAGCTTCAAAGAGTTCAAGACTTAAAAGCCAAATTGCAAAATCTACCATCAATCAACTATAAGCTTCCCTCCATTCTTGAGACAAACTTTCTTTTATATTCTTATTAGTCTCACTGTAATTCTTTTAGAGCTAAATTTGAAACCACCCAACCATTGTAGAGGTTTTCTAGATTACACAACCTTGTACCTATTATCACATCTTGTACAAAGGGAGATAAACCCTTTAGTGCTAAATTGTAAGTGAGGATTATGGTAATGACTAGAGTTTTCTTCTTTAGCCTTGGAAAAGAGATTGTAAAGGTTTCTCTTTGAGTCTTGAATAGGGAGGTTGTAATGGTTTCTTCCTTTAGCCTTGGAAAAAAGAAGGGTAAGGTTTCTCCTCGGGCCTATAAAAGAGGTGTGTAGAGGTTACTCTTGATTCTTGAAAAAAAGAGGTGTAAACTAAAATTTCTATAGTAAATTTGGGAATTGAGGGGGAGCTCAATAGAGAGGATATAGGTAAGGGAAGCCCAACCTCTATAAATATCTTGTGTATAATTCTCTTAACCCTATTTGTTTTAATTATTGTTCTATCTATATTTACTTTTAATTGAATGGAATTTGTGGTAGAAGTTTGAGACAATTGTGAACTTAAGTTAAAAATCTATAATTCGAGTAAATAAATCGATTCACCTCCTTTTTGGTTTACATTAAGCCAACAATTGGTATCAAAGATTAAGCTCTTGATTTTAGGTTTAATTACTTTATAGTAAAACGATCATTAGAATGACTCAATTGAACATAGAAACCCTTTAGGACTAGAAGGTTAATCCACTGTCAGATCCTCGTTGATTAATAGTGAGAATTACTCTTATTGGAATCAGGATGATGCTCTTCAACAAAGAAAAGATTATAAGATGCAGTGAGTGATACTTAGAGGTCTTATAATCCCTCAAAAAATGACTAAAGGTGTAAAATTAGTTAAGAGTGAAGGAAAGTCGAATAAGATTGACATTAAAATAGCACAATTAAATGCAAAAGCCATAAATACTTTATTTTCTGCCTTAAGACCTAATGAATATAATAGAGTTTCCTTATATGCTAATGCCAAAGAAATTTGGGACAATTGAACCATTACGCGTGAGAGATCTAATTAAGTCAATGAGACTAAAATAGGGATGCTCATCCAAGAGTATGAGCTTTTTAGAATAAGACCGAAAGAAACCATAGCCGAAATGGCTAATAAGTTAATCGATTTTGTAAATGGTCTCAAATCCAATATGGAGATGGTAGCGAAGATTTTTAATAGCGTACCTAAGAGTTGTGAGGATAAAGTAATCGTCACTGAAGAATTAAAAGATCTTCATACTCGTTCTGTAGATGAGCTTAGAAAGTCACTTTTAACTTATGAAATGAAAATTTAGGAATGTAGAGTAGCATTAAAGTCCTTTACTCATAAGTCTAATTTATAAAATAAAGGATTACGGTTTTTTGTTAAGCATATTCTAATATTGATAATATTCAACGACAACAACTTAGTTTTTTTATATCATATATTAGACTACGTTTAAAAAAAATTGTACTTTATGATACCTGAGAAAAGAGTACATCAGAATAAGCTACGGTTAAAAACATGGTCTTTTATCATTGAATGTATTTAAACGGTAGTCTAGGAGCTTTATTTTTAATAGTAAATTGTAAAAATTAAAGAGAGAAGTTGAATAAAAGCATGTAGTGATAATTCATATGGTCAAATGACTTTAATAATGGAACCTAATGGTGGGGCTGCTCATTCAATCTCGTTAGTTGTAGTAGTTTATTTTTCATCTGTCATAAAAAAAAAAAAAACCTTAATGAAGTAAAAATATAATTGTGGCTCCTAAGTCCCAACTCCCATGTAGTGTTTATTGTTTAAAGGTGTTTCAACATATTTGGAACAAAATAGTTTATAATGACTTTATTCATTTATAATATCTTTCAACAAAAAAAAATGGTGATATATTAATCAATAGTATTTGAAATTTTAATAAATTGAAAATTAACAAGAATAGTAAAAAGGAATTTCTTATACATCTGTTCAAATTGAATGAAAGCAACATTACATGCCATCTATTTCAAAGGTGGTATACCACATCATGTTCTGATGCAATGACACAGTCACCATATTTTAGAAAAAAATGACATTTATATTCAAATTAAACATATCAATCTTTGCCTAAGTAATTCTTTTCACAGTCGAATATAAAGACATTTTCTATATTGATTTCATATATTTAAATTTTTATTTTTAAAATAAATTCATAACGACTAACAATAAAAGAAGTTCTCACTTATCAATTGGACAACAAACCTTTGTAAAGTATTCAATTTTATCTTATAAAAGATATTATATTCTTTGTTGTTAATTTTTTTTTACTATAACTTCTCAATGTATAGGACAAATACATATATAAACATTTTAATCTTCTTGTATTTTATTAAATCTAAGCAAAATGGATAATAAAGTAATTAGAAAATATAATAATTCAGCAATAATTGGTTTAATAAACTAAATTTCCATTTATATGAAAGTGTTAGTTTAATTTCATTATTTCTATAATTTTTTCAAACCCAAATTGATTAAATTGAAGGGGAAAATGAGATTAAAAGTAGTTGTTGATAATTATATTTTGCATATAGATATTATACTATTGGGCAAGGGCAACCTTAAAAATATAAAATGACTAATTCGCCAGTACATCAGAATGATAAATGAATCGACTTGTCAACAATTTATCTATGTCCCAAATTTGATTTTATTTACCTGGTAAAATTCATCAGTCCTGATCATATCTAGAATAACTTAGCTTTTGAACTTGTTATCATCAAGTATTTATTATGAAATGATGGTGAACATGCATATCCATATATTGTAGGCTAAAATATTGTAGAATTAATGCCTCTATTTTCAAGCTGTACTTTCATTAGTGTAAAATTTTGAAATTATAATTAGATAAATAACATCATTGATGTATAAGCGAGGGAGGGCTGTCTTATTTTCATATTTTATATATATATATATATATATATATATATATATTACTATCTTTAACATAAATGTTAGGTATATTTCATGTCAAATTGATGGGATTAATTAGAGGTAATCAATGATTATCTATCACGCTCACATGTTTGACTTGATTAGTTCCGGGATTTGACTCCGCCCTATATAAATGCTATATATTTATTGATCAATTTGTAATTATAAACTATATTTAAAATATTTATATTAGAAAATACTCGAAAAATTAAAAACAATATATGAATATAAAATCATCCTATTTAATTTGTACTAAAAGCCAACACATACATCAAAATTTAAGATGAATAATCTAATTATTACATGTTCGCTCTTAAGTTTTGTTCGATAAAAAAAATATGATATATGAAAATTTATTAATCAAATTATTAAGTTATAACATAATAAAATGATTATGAAATTTAATCAATACATTAATATGTTATTATGAATAAAAATTTTCAAAATGATAAAAAGTTTTAAAATATATGTTATAAAGTTCGATTATACTTCAATTTTGTATTACCATTGTTTAATGTTTAAGGTATACTATAATTATTTCGATGTTCGTTTTTTTTTTTAATTAAGAAAAATTAAAGCGATAAGAAGATGAAAATACAAAAGGTAAAAAGAATAGTGATGTTGGAGAATGGAGACAAACAAACAGAAAAGGAGGAAGAAAAGTAAAGAAAAAAACAAAACAAAAGGACAAAGCCCTAGTTGGAGAAGAAAGGAAAGAAAGAGACGAGACAGTAATCCATTGATTCAATCACCTCGCAATTATTTGATGACTTTTTGGACTCCCTCTCTTGCTCTCCAATCTCTTTCTCCCATTCTCTCTCAACCTACTAATGTGAGAAAGAAGGTACCTAGTCTAGTCCTTGCATACAGCCTATAGCCTACTACTTTACTACTACTGCCGCTAATAATAATAAAAACACTAATCAAATATACTGCCAATTTTTTAAAAAATAAAAACACTTTTCACCAAAATAAAAAATAAAAACACTAATCAAATATACTGTCAATTTTTTAAAAAATTAGATATGAACCCTTAGAGTTTGTTTAGATTGTTTTTTTTTATGTTTTATATTTTTGTTTTCACTTTTTTTTAAACTATAACAAAAACTATGTTTAGTGATTATGTTTCTGTTTTAAAAAATAAAAACATAATTTTAGAAATAGATGGAAACAAGATTTTGATGTTTTTAATATTTTTAAAGTGTTTTTTTACATTGATACTATAAGGAGAACAGTGCCCGTTCGTTATAGTAAAACTTAGAGATAGAAAAACCATGCAAATTGAAAAAAAAAATTGTAACCAACGGAATTCAAACCTTTGTCATACTTTTCACCTAAAGTCTACTTGCTCAACCTTATCTCTGATCATTTACAAATTCTTGCAACAAAACTAACAATTAAACATGTTTTCAATTTCAATAAATTGAAAATAAAACAAAACAAAATTTTTAAAAATATAAAATATAAAACAAAAAACTTGCAACAATCTCAAATGATCTCTCAATATTTGATTAAATGTAAGTTAATGTAAAAACTTTTATGTTCTATAAATAAACTTCAATTTTTTTCAAAATAATATAATTAAATTTAAATAAGTTAAATGATATTGATTATTGTTTTTTATGCAGATGTTAATTATTGTTTGAACATTTCACGTAAGAGTTAAAATGGACAGTTTTGTCCATTTTAAAAAACTGAAAAACTATCCATTTTGATGCTACCAAAAAAATGAATAATCTTGTAAATTTTTACTAGATCTGGCAATTCGTGTCGAAAATTCGTGTTCGTGTCATGTAAAACCGTGTTCGTGTCGTGTATTCGTGTCAAAAATTCGTGTCGACACAAAAAACTCAAAATGTTACTTTTAGCTTTTACCACATTCATATATTCATTTTACTTAACTTTAACCCCGTGTCATCTCGTGTCACCTCGTATCATTTATTCGTATCGTATATTTTTATCGTGTCTAAGATTATCAGGTCTAATTTTTACGCAGCATATCATGTACATGATATGAATTGAAGTTATAATCATTTTGAAAAGTTAAGATTTATTCAAAAACATAAAAATTTATGCAGTGCCATATTATGCAGAGAAAAAACTAAAAGTGTATTTGATTAAAATAATAATAATAATAATAATAATAAAAAAAAAAAGAAGGAGAAAAAAAATCCCCTACTACTTTTACTAATACCAAAACAAATGATTGCTACTGTAGCCATTGTCTCCTTGAGTCACTGCATGGTGTCCCCACCACACAATCTTCGACCCAACCCATTTTCCTTCTTCCTATGATTTCAGATTTTTCATTTCTCTCTCACCTCATCTCTGAAACTGTGCCCATAACCTAACCCCATCTGCCATAATCACTTTCTCCCTCACGCCTATCTCACGTGACTCCTATTTTTTGTTCATGACTCGATACCTCCTGTCCTGTTGCATCCAAGCCTGTTGTACTTACTGTACGATATGTACAGTATTTAAAATTCCATTGATGAGAGGAAGGGTCTCCTTTTATTATTCCTGTTCAGAGGTGATAAAAGTTTATCAGATCCAAAAAATCCGTTAATTAATTTTAATCCAAACTCAACCGATTTGATTTGATTAAAACAGGCAACAATTCAAATTCAACCCGATCCAAATTCAAATTAATTCGGAATCAAATTTATCCTAATTTATATTGATCCAAACCCGATCGGATCCGAACCCAAATTCATTTGAATTTAGATTAACCCAAACCCGAATTAATCTAAACCTGAATTGATCCAAATCCAAATTGATCTGAATCCAAATTTATCCAAACTTGAAAAGATTCAAATTTAAATTTAATATTATCAATAAATATTTAAATGTTAAAATTAATTATCAAAGTATTTTAATATAGTAAAAATATAATTTTTTTCAATAATATGAGTGTTATATATTTTTTAATCTAGTTAAACTTAAATATTCACTTTTATATTGCATTCATTTGAACCTAAAATATAATTATTTAATGACTAATCTATAATAGAGTACAAAAGCTATATTATCTACATTTAATATCTCCAATTATTCTATAAAAAATCAAGATAAATTAAATAGATATATAGTACTGATTTATGATATTTAGTAGGGATTATTAAATCACTTTGATTCATAAAGTTATTAATTATTATAGATAATAAAAATAAAATGAAAAAATGTAATTAATTTATGAATATTGATAAATATATTATAAAGAAAACTATCATATAGATTATTAAATATTTTGATTATTTCAATCTCAATTGAACTATAGGATGTAGGAAGAAAATTTTATTTTCATAAGTTTTGTAATTCTTAGAAATATGGTTTCAGTTGATTTTCATACCAGATAAATCACATCGAGATGACCAAGGCTTAACGTAATAAACCTGTCTAATCGACCCAAATCCAAATCCGACTAACCCGAATTGACTAAAAAAGTCAACAACCCAAACCCGATCTAATCCGAACCCGAATTAATCCGAACCCAAATTGATCTTAATTCAAATTGATTCAAATCCGACCTTATCCAAATTTGAAATAAACAGATTTTTCCTTGACCCAAATCCGACCTTATCCGAACCCGAAATGATCTGATCCAAAATGACCCAACTCAAATCCGATCCGACCCGCCTATTTGCTACCTCTATTCCTATTACTACACGTCATAGAGATAAAAAATATTTTGTTTTTTTGAATGAAGAAATATATTGTGAAAAAATTTATATTCAAATCTTCATTAGATTAAATTTTATTAGTCAATGTTATTTATGAACACGAAAAAAAAAATCTATTATTAATATAATAATATGAGAACATTTTGTGATTAAAAAAAATTAGAGGGTGAGGGAGTCAAGCTCGAGGCCAACCAACCAAAATCCAGAATCTCTGGCTCAGGCCTCACCGCCTCTCGGTCAGAAAAAAGGACGTAAAATGTTTAACCAGCAATTGTTTTTGTTGCAGTTTTTACGATTCACCATTCCCTGCAACTTTTACATTCATTGTTCCTTCTGCCTTGTTTCTTTATAGTTTCTTTTTTGGAAGGCCATGGAAATAGAATTATAGAAGCTATTTTTTTCCTTTCTCTGGGTTAAATTAGATTTCTTCTCTTCTCATATATATATATATATATATATATATATATATATATAAAAACTTTTTAACTTTGATTGATCAAGGATGCATTGTATTTGCAAGTTGATTATTCAAGTTCCACTAATTTATTGTTGAATCAAACTTTTAATAAAGTGATTAATCAAGTTAAATTTGAGCATTTTAAATCTTCATTTTAATTAAAAAAGTTGCACTTCTAATCAAGCTTTAATTTTATCAATAAATAGTTGAAAGAAGTGAAAGTGAACTTTTTTTACATGTATTTGGACAGTATTCGAATTTTGGAGTTATCACTATTGAGATAGCTTTATCATTTATCACTCTCGATCGGAACATGATTAATCTTAAACCATAAAACAGATGAGAATACTTGTGGTTAAATCAAAATAAAACTTTAATTTTTAATTTTTTTTTGTAATTTATTGACATAGTAAAATAATAAAAGGTGTTAATTTTAAAAAGAAAAAAATCAAATGGTGTTCGAGTTTTATAAATCTAAAACTTGAGCTTAAAAAAATTCAAACTTTAAGTATTAACTTAAATAATAACGTTTTTATTTTTAAATTATAAAAATTTTACAAAGCTGAAATTTGAATAACAAAATTTTTTTTTCATTCTTTTAAATCAAAAGTCTTTGCTATATTAAAAAAAAACTCCAAATCCAAATAAATAACATCCTTTCCAAACGCCAATAACACTTTTGACAAACAAAATGATGCTTACTATACTCCAAGGTCAAAATCCTTTTAGATTCTGCTCTATCCGGTGAAAAGTTGAATGTATTGGTGTACAAAAGATAAAGACTTGATCGAAATTTTATTTTTTTTGAATAGAAATTTTATTTGTAAGTTTGCAGGAAGAAATAAAAGGCAAGTATGCTTAATTACATTCTTAAATGAAGCCATAACCCACGTTACTAGTGTTCATAAAATAAAGTAGGAGAAGCTCCTTGGATTACCATATGCCCTCAGGGATCACTTTCCAAAGAGCTTCGAAATTATGTAGGAAAGAGAAAGTATGCGTTGCCACATAGTGCACAATCTTTTGTGTGAAGTGATTGATTGATTCTTAAATTTTCCAAAGGTGGGGCTCATTTTCATTAATTATATTACTTGTGGGACCGATAGTACATTTAATTCACTGTTCCTAATCTGTGATGTTAGGGGTTGGTTTACGGGGATTTTTATAATAATTTATAAATTTTAATTTTACTGTAAGATCATAGAATAATAATTTTTAAATTAGTAATATTTAATGTAAATCATTGATTATCTTTTAAAAGTAAAATAAAGCTTATACTTTTTTTTGGATTACAAGAGGAATATTAAATAACTGAGGATGAGGATGATTGGATTCGAACCCAAGACTTACAATATGTCACAACTCATCTTTAATCACTAGGCCAAGAGGTTGTTGGTAAATAAAGTTTATACCTGGTAACTTATTAAATTGGTTTTTCAAATTATAATTATATATTAAATATTAATAAAAAATATAAGAGTATTATTAATTTAACCTTCTTATAATCCCATACAAATACAAGTCCTTTAATCTATTTCTTCTTCTTTATATTTAGGGCTTCTTTTTTTTTCCTATTTATAAAAGATTCTAAATCCTAAATCTCAAATTATAAACCTAAATATTAAATCTTAATTTCGATGAAATGAATCACTAAAATTAATGAGAATAATTGAAATAACTCACTGAAATATTTCAATTTAATATATATTACCAAAAGAAATTAAATTAATAAATTTACATTTGTTTTGGAAAAAAACGTGGATGAAAACTAAAAATATTATTAAATGGTAGCCTATTTGCTCAAAGTTGCCAACTGGAAGGGCCATGGGCTACTTGTAAAATGTTGATTTCTTATGGTTAAAGGAAATAATGATTTACCAGGACGATTCTTTTTAGTTGGAACCTCATAATTATTTATTATATTGAACAATTAGTTCATGGGGTGGTTGTCTTCTTGGCTGAGATGAAGCAAATTTTACTTGAGTATAAAAAAAATTTTACATGTGCAGTCGACTACCTGTTGAATAAAAAAATATTGTATAAAAAAATTAGTCGAATGTTAAAAAAAAGCACTCGATTGCTCATATATTTTTTTAAATAGTATGCTTGAATTACATGGGTAGTGGATTATTCGTAAAATTGTTTATAATCATCGTAAAATAAACGAAAATAAGTATAAAAAATGTTATAATAAACATAAATTAAACGTAAAATTTATGATATTTATAATAAATTTTATAAGATTCATCGTAAAATTTACGACATTCATCATAAATTTTATTAGATTCATTGTAAAATTTATGACATTCAATGTAAAATTTATTAGATTCATTGTAAAATTTACGATATTTATTGTAAAATTTATTAGATTTATCGTAAATTTTATTATATTCATCATAAAATTTATGATATTCATCGTAAAATTTATGACATTCATCGTAAATTTTGATATTAATATAAGGTTAGGAAATGATAGCATTTAGAATAGCAATATTTAATTTACACCATTGATTAAAATTTAAAGATAACAAAATTTAAGCCTGATTACATGTTAAACTAATTTTTTAAAATTATCATTATATTAAATATTAATAATCATATTACTAATAGACTTATATCAACAAATGTCTCTCGCACTTGTAATATTCACTAATAAATAATATTTTATCGTTTTATAAAAAAAATAGCAAAAATATTCACTTAATCGGCTCACAAATGCTTTTTAACAAAATTAAATACAAATAATTATGATGTTTGTGTCAGAGAATCATTAACAGCCATAACATTTCCATAGGCCATGGCATGTTTAGGTTCTGGCTTTAGAGACTTGAAGATGAAGCGTGAATAAAAGTTCAATAGGCAGTCGGATGCCCAAAAATGGCATTCGACTGTTCATTTAATATCTTGATCCAGTGTATTTTAATTATATACACAATCAATCGTTTAAAATGAGCAGTTGACTGCCTATATAAAAAAGGTAAATTTGGATAAAAATATATAATGGGCAGTCGAATGCTATCTTCGAGCATTCGACTGCCCATAAAAGAAAAAAATTAAATTTAAGATAAATGTAAAGAAATTAATCTTAAAATTGATGAGGTTTATTGTAAAATGAATGAGAATAAGCGTAAAAACACTAAAATAAATATAAAAATTATGATAATTAATCATAAAATTTATGAGATTAATCATAAAATTTATGAGAGTTATCGTAAAATTTATTAGATTCATCGTAAAATTTATTAGATTTATCGTAAAATTTATTAGATTCATTGTAAAATTTATGACGTAAAATTTATGAGATACATCGTAAAATTTTTAACATTCATCGTAAAATTTTCATCGTAAAATTGATGAGAGTAAGCATAAAAGCACTCGAAAAAATAAAACTATAATAATTAATAGTAAAATTAACGTGATTCATTGTAAAATTGATGAAAATAAGCAAGAAACACTATAAAATGCATATATCTATGATAATTAAACATAAAATTTATGACAAAACTGTAAAAGACATTAAAATTTAATACAGTAGTTGAATGTCATACAAAGGAATTTGACTGCCCTAAGATATTTCATATTTGGGTTGCAAAAGCCATTTTTTTAGGTAGATGAACTTTAAATACCCTATTCAAAAAGATACCCTCTTTTTTATTTTCTCTCTTTAAATTAGAATGGACTGCCCTTATTATAATGTATAATCTAAGGTAAAAAAACTATGAAATTTAATATATTAGATAATTTACTTTCATACTCTGAAAGGATAAAAATGTAATTTGATTGTTTTATGAATAGATAAAAATATAATTTGAATATTTTCTTACCTTTCTATAGGATAAAAATATAATTTGTAATATACATCATTAAATTAAAGTTTACCTGTTAACCTGGTAAATTATTATTTATATATTTTTTAATTTTTATTATTTATTCAATTTCTTATGAGATCTCATGACCTTACAATAAGGTCGATATTTTACGACCTTACTGTAGACAAACCCGTTGGTTTACTCTCTTTTTTCTCCTGAGTAACATCAACAAAAAGGAAAATGCTGACTTTTGACCTTTCCCACGAAGAAAAATGATGAACAACTTGAGAAAAAAAATTAATATCTAAATATACCTTTTATATTTATCACAAAAAAAATTATACTGTCAATGTTTAATTACATAAAAATCAATTCTAAACATTTCAAAATAATAGAATTAAGGATATTTCCGTTAACTCTTTCTAACATCGTTAAATTTTATTATTATGCAAGAGTAACAGAAATGTTCTTAATTATATTATTTTGAAATGTTTAAGACTAATTTCTATGTAATTAAATATTAAAGGCTTAATTTCATTTTGTGACAAACGTGAATGGTATATTTGGGTATTAAACCAAAAAAGAATCGATATAAATAATTCGAATCGAGTCTTTTAAAATAATATTAAAATAAAGTATACTAACATGGTGGCAAAGATTGAAGAACTAAAGCAACAACTTGAAATTTTGGAAAAAAGCTAAGAACTTAAATTCTAACTTACATAAATAGCTCACCAACTCAATGCTTAGTGGAAGTTCTCTCTTTCCAAATCCAAGCCAAGTAGTCTCCAAGCAACACTTATGGTTTTTCTGCAAATTAAATATCAAACATAGCTTGGAGAAACTATACAAATAATATAGAAATTATAAAGCTATAAATTCTTCTTACCCTTCCTAAGCAAAAAACCTAGAAAATTTTCACAAAACTTCTCTCTTTTTCTTTTTCATTTTTCTTTTTTTTTCTCTTCTTTTCTTTCTCTTTTTCTCTCATTTAGCCATCTGTTCACCCCTCTTCTTTCTCTCTTCTCCTTTTCTCTTTTCTCTTCCTCCTCTCATTTCTTTTCCCCTTCCCATTTTCTACCCCATTTGAACCACAATCTCACAGGTTGGGCTCTCTCTTTCCCTCTCCTTTCTCCTTGTTCCTCCTCATTTTCTTCCTTTTCTTTCCCTTTTCCTCTCTTTCTTTCTCATCCTTTCTTTTCTTCTTCTTTTTCTCTTCTTTCTCCTTATTTCTTTTCTACTCTTTTCAGTTTAGCCCTTCCCTAACCGAACCTTTCAAATGGCCAAACTTCCTTTGGAAGCTTGTTACTTCTAGGTCTCTTAGGTTTTTAATTTTCCAAGCCTCCTCCAATAGCTTTTCTCCATAATTTCAACTTGGCCCATTGTAATTTTGTGTTCTTTGCAACTAAACCCTTATGAATTTTTTTAATCACAAAAGGCCCCACTTTCACAACTCCAATTTAATTTAATCCTTAAGTTCCTAATATAATTAAATTCTTATAATTTAACATCCTATTAATTTTCCTAATATAATTAAATTCTTATAATTTAACATCCTATTAATCAAATTAATCACATACAACTTATTAAAATATTTTAATATAATTAGTAAATCATTTAATTTACTTCAATATGCCCATTAGCAACCATAATTAAATTTCTATGACCTTAATCCCATTAATTTACTTCCAATAAATTCACTACAATAATAATTTATAAAGTCTCAATAATTACCTTACTCACTTAATTCTCATACTTTTAATTTATCATGATTGTCATATTTATTTTTAAAGTTACAAATTTTAATGCTAAATCATCAATTCCATAATCTTCGATAATTTACATCAATCTTAAGACTTCACAATAAATTAAATTACTCACCAAGGTCGGTATTTGCAGTTGTCACAATTCACTACAATACCAACTTAGAAAATTGTACAAAAATATGTAATTTTAATACATTCGTATTAAAATGACATATGAGTAAATATATAATTTTAAAATTTATTATTTTTGAATAGCAAATGAATACTAAATGATTCATTTAACAAACATGTTTTAAGTAAATCTTAAACGAGTTTGTTTGCAAATATAAATGTACAAAATACACTGTTGGCTCTACCGAGAGGGGGGTGAATCGGTTTTTCTATTAATTTTTTATTTTTCTAAAGCTTAATGCACAAATAGAACTAATAAAGCAATAATGAAATAAATGCAGTAAATAAGTAAGGGAAAGAGAAGCAAACACAGATTTATAAATGTTTGGCCAATCTCTTGCCTACGTCCTCTCTCCTTGATCCTCTTGTCAAGGTATTGATTCCACTCTTTCTTTGGAATTCTTACAAACCACTTCAAAGTGTGGTGAGACCTCTTACAACTTCTCTTGAAGACTTAGAAATAATCTTCTAAGCCTCTCCCCTTGTAATACTACCCATACTTTTACAATAACAATTCTTACAAGGCTAACACACCCCTTGAATATCAGAAGTTTGAATGAATGGGTGATGGACAATGAGAATTCACACAAATGGAGTTACAAAGAATGAATTTTTAGATTTGATTTTGTCTCTTGAAGCTAGGAGAATTTCTGAGTGCTTTGTTCTACCTCCAATCTTCATAAATACCTCTATTTATAGTCCACCAACTGATTGGAACAGTTGGTGAAGCATTTAATGCTAATCCTCCCGTTGAAACCCTTAAAAACTAGCCATTGGGCTCAGGTTTCGCGCAAAGGGATCGATCCCTATCTAGAAAGGATTGATCCAAAATTTCCAGAACGCCTTCCAACTTGTTCCCGGATGCCTTCCAAACTTTCTGCCATCTTGGGATCGATCCTTTTATAGTAGGGATCGATCCCTCATAGTTTCCTGCACTTCTTTGGTTGCAATTTGAGACAGTTTGATGGCTTTTTGTAATTCTAAGTCAGTTCAAAAACTTCTAACACTTTTATAAAAGTATTTTCTGACTTTTTCAATTAAAATCACAATCCAAAAATTTGTTTAAAGTATATTCCATTATTGAGTTCATTTTGAGCAAATTTACATTGTAGAAAAATGCTTTAAGCTTACTTGAGTTTTGTCATTTCAAAATACATGTTAATTTAAAGCTAACATACACATTTGTTCGTAATCGTTTTTCAAGCTTAGTAAATGAAACTAAATGAACAAAAATCAAACATGTTCAAGAATTATTTATCGAATATTCTGTTCGTTTACACCCCTAACAATGAAATTAAAATCAATGACAGGATATGTCTTTAGATACAAATGTAGTGATTATAATGAGGTGAATTGTAGTGAGAATAGAAAATAACAATTGAAGACATTAGATTAAAATTTTTATAAGATAAAATTATAATATATATTTAATATTTCTAAATTTATTAAATAATTAAAAATTACTAAATTTTTATATCAGGTAATACTTTTGTTATTAAATATTTAAAAAATATTTACATATATTAATATTATTTAATATTTAAAATCTTTAAAGGTTTTATTTAACAAATGGTGATATATTACTTTCTACTAAATATTTTGAAAATTTTAAATAATAAAAATTTTAATAATTATATATCAAAAAAATAATATTTGATTTAAAAATTTATTTATACTTTATGTAATTAAAAATTTAAAATAAAAAATATAATAAAATTAAAATTAAAATGAAAAAAGTAACAAAAAATAACTTTAAAAAGAATAAACCAAAAAAGTGAAATGAAATTAAATGAAAAAAAAAAGATAAACTGTGGAATGGTGGCTCATTGAACCCTCGAGGGTCTAGCGAGAAATTAAAATGTTGCACAGTTTGATTTTAATCTTATTCAACTTAATTAAATTAATCACACTGAATAAAAAAATTTATAATACCTCCATTATATGATATTATATATGTTAGAAGAATAGATGTTTTGTTAGTGTATGCTTTAGAGCCAACTAACTTGGCATGAGACGTGGTGTCATAACAACACAAGACCACTTACTTAAGCGACAAATGTTTTCCTTCACCATTTGGATCAAAAATAATTAAGAATTATTGTCACCAAATGAGGTAAAGCTCATAGAACAAAACAAGCCTTCAAAGAATGATAAAATTTTATAATTATGAGATCCTTATACATCAAAGCATTGTTCCTAAAAATCGATCCTAGTTAGTGTATTGTCAAGAAAGGCATTGACAATGCTCTAAAGACTAGCACATGTTAAATATCTTACTTGGAAAATAAGCAATTGATTTTATAAAATAATTATTTTGTTGTTAGATTTTTATTTTTTATTGAATTTCTTAAAATTATATCGTTTTTTTTCTCAAGCAACCGATGTTCTTTATTTTTTTTTCAATAATTTATTAATTTGTGTTTCTTAATCCGTGAAAATAAAAAAGAAATGTATAAAAACAGACCGAAAATTATCTTTTAAAATACACAAATATATGAATATAAAATTTTTCATACAAAATCTTTAAATAATTACAAAATTAACAAAAAATTAAATACAAATAACAAAAAAGTATAATTATTTTATGTGACAGTGAATTTTTAAAATTTAGAAGTGATACTGAAAGGTTAGCATATATCCATTAAGATATACTTAAAAAATTATAAATGATCAATTATTAAATAAGCATATAACAACCATCGATATAAAGAAAATAATTCAAAAAAAATCTTCAATATAAAGATATTATTATGCAATTATCATGAAGAGTTTTCATATTTTGAAATTAACCATTAATATCTCAAATGCATTTCTTCAATGTATTATATCAAACAATTATTCACTAAACTATCTCCTATTCTTTTAAGTATCAAAATTTTCACTCTATGCATTGATATATACACACGCATACACAAATTCATTTAAGACTTCATAGGCAATATACAAATATATATTTGCATATATACAAATATAAGACTTCAAATATACATAAACATATATGCGTATGTATATATACTTCATAGGCAATACACAAATATATATATATATATATATATATATTTGTGTGTGTATATATATATATATATATTTGTATTTATACAAATATAAGGCAATATAAGGCAACATACAAATATATATATATATATATATATATATATATATATATATATATATATATATATATATATATTTGTATTGCCTATGAAGTCTTGAAGGGAACCTTAGTGCAATGGTAAAAGGTTTTTTTTTTTGATCTAAGGTCATAGGTTCAAGCAGAAACAGCTTCTTTGTTAATGTAAGGGAAGGTTGTATACATATGACCCTCTTTAGACACAATGTGGAAGCCCTGTGCACTGGATTGCCCTTTTTTTTATTGCCTATGAAGTCTTGACTTATGGGTAAGGAAGAAATCTTCAACCTTCTAGTCTAATGCATTTGTGGATTTGATCCAATTTTATATTGGATTATTCATCTACATATTTGTTTTTTGTTTGGTTGGTTTATCAACTTTGCATAAAATGTATATAAACTCTTAACTTTTAATTTTATTGTAAAAGTCAACAAACTTTAATTTTATTGTAAATAAACCCTCAACCTTCCAAAATAACGCAATTAAGTAAGATAAATAGGAGATTAAGGTCTTATATGCGTATGTATATATACTTCATAGGCAATACACAAATATATATATATATTTGTATGTGTATATATATATATATTTGTATATATACAAATATAAGGCAATATAAGGCAACAAACAAATATATATATATATATATATTTGTGTATTGCCTATGAAGTCTTGAAGGGAACCTTAGTGCAATGGTAAAAGGTTTTTTTTTTTTGATCTAAGGTCATAGGTTCAAGCGGAAACAGCTTCTTTGTTAATGTAAGGGAAGGTTGTATACATATGACCCTCTTTAGACACAATGTGGAAGCCCTGTGCACTGGATTGCCCTTTTTTTATTGCCTATGAAGTCTTGACTTATGGGTAAAGAAGAAATCTTCAAACCTTCTAGTCTAATGCATTTGTGATTTGATCCAATTTTATATTGGATTATTCATCTACATATTTGTTTTTTGTTTGGTTGGTTTATCAACTTTGCATAAAATGTATATAAACTCTTAACTTTTAATTTTATTGTAAAAGTCAACAAACTTTAATTTTATTGTAAATAAACCCTCAACCTTCCAAAATAACGCAATTAAGTAAGATAAATAGGAGATTAAGGTCTTATAACCTCTCAACCTTTTATTTTATTGTAAAAGTCTATAATAAAATTAGACTTAATTGCATTATTTTGAAAGGTTAGAGTTTATAAGTAAAATTAAAGGTTGAGGACTTATTTCTATTTATGCAAAATATTGATGATATATTTTTCTATTAAGCTAAAAAGAATCTACTCGGATCAACATTCAATTTTAAAATTCCAATGTTCAAAAAGAGGTCGAGAAAAAGAAGTGTAAACTTACTGTGCAATGTTTCAGATATGAATTGAA
Source organism: Heritiera littoralis (assembly GCA_031772115.1). Lineage (NCBI taxonomy): Eukaryota > Viridiplantae > Streptophyta > Magnoliopsida > Malvales > Malvaceae > Heritiera > Heritiera littoralis. The sequence goes on from JAPDPK010000158.1 coordinate 527,516, forward strand.
ATTGGCCCAAACGCATTAGTATTTTTGGACATTGTTGTCCACCCCTAAGATGGTAATATGGGGATTGAATGTAAGAAAAAAATGTTGGGATCGAGTATTAATTATTCTCATTAGAGCATTCCCAATAGCTTGTAGAAAACCAACATCGGCAAGCCAAATTCTTTACTAATTGTTAAATTTAAAATATTCTTTTCCTATGATGGGAAATGGAGTTGCTGTTAGAAAATTTCAAAATATAAAGTGAAAAGACTGATTAAAATGTTGTTTAATCAACATACAAGTAAAACTAGTATTTGGTATGACTCCGGGTGAAGTAAAATCATGTTAAAATGATTTTTACTAATTTTATAGGGCAGTCAACTGCCTTTGCGCAGTGAACATTCTGTTCAAAAAATGCTCTTGGGCAATCGGATGCCCTGGGAGGGCAGTCGGATGCCCCGGGATGGCAGTCAACTGTCCAAATAGGGCAGTCGACTACCTATACAAAGTGAAAACTCGGATTTTAAGTTACTTTAAGGCAGTCGACTGCCATATGAAGGCAGTCGACTGCCCTCCTGGAAGTTGCATACTGTTTCAAAAATACACTAGAGCATTCGGATGCTATTTTTGGGCATCCGACTTCCTTGCCTAGAAATCCAATGGCAGTCAACTACTATAGCGCAAAATGAATTGTAACGACTAGTTTTCTTTGAATAGGTGCAACCTCATTCAAAGGCTAATCTTTCACTATAGAATGGTTAAAGGACATAACCATTGAATTTAAGAGGTGTGAACAATCTGAAATATGTGTTTGTTTAAATGAAACAACACAATTGAAAGGTTATGACATTCAAATCAAAGGTTACATCTCTTGAAATTATCTCTATAAAAGAGATGACAATCTTCATTCAACAAAAAAAAAAAAACAAAAATATTCTGAATTCTTCTTTCTCTCCCAATCTCAAAATAGAAAACAAGTCTCTTAGACATTGTTTGCTGCAGAAAACTTTGGCTAAGACATAATACTTTTGTATTTGTCTAAAGTGTTTAGTGGTTTAGTATTACAAGTGCAAGGTAATATTAAACAAGTTGACTTCAATTTATCCTAAGACTATTTCCATAATCCCTGTTGCATACCATAACAGGTGAGGGTGAAATAAGTCTTAAGGAAAGTGGCATTATAGCAGCACGCCTTGAAGTCTTTCTCTGCATTTAGTTCGTGACTGTTCGTGATCAAAGAAGTTCAATTCCAGAAGTTAAAGTCCAAGAAGAAGTTCAAGTTTTTCATCTTCATAGTACCCCAAGTAGACAAGATCTGTAATCCCATTTTTTTTTCTTTAACAGTTGCACTATGAAATTAGGAGAAGAGAATTTAAATATTAGCATAGGAAATTCAAACTTACTAAATATTATTTCTTAAAATTGTTATATAAACTAACTGAATTAAAATTTGAATTTAATATATTAATCTTCTCATATATGAATAGTGGGTTAATAGCATCTTAAGAAATAATAGAAAAAAAATTCGAATCTTCTGTAAATCTTAAGATGCACCACATTGGCATTGAGCTATACGAAGTGGTTATAATTTGTTTATTATCAACGACAAATCGATTGGATTGATCAGATATTTGGTCATAGATTTCAACGGTGCAACTAGAAGTGTAATCGATCCGATTAGAGTTGAGATGATTTAGCATCAGATTCAAGCTTCGATTTGATTCAAACATTCGAAGCTCAAAGCTTAGTTTGAGTTTGATTGAGCTTAGTTTTTGAAACTCGAACTTAACTCAGTAGAATGCTTGAACCGCTCGACTCGATAGATTCGAACTCAACTTTATAAGCTTGACCTATCAATTTTAAACTATATATTATGAAATAAAATGGTAAACTAATAAAAAAATATTAAAAATATATTTAAAAAAATTCGATAAAGCTCGTGAACCACTCAAATCGAATATTAAAAAGTTCAAACTCGACTCGATTCGTTACTCGAGTAACTCAAGCTTAACTCGAAAATAATCGAGTTAAACTTAAATAATCATCGAGTCGAATTCAAATAATTTACGAGTAACTTGATTCATTTACACTCAATACAACGGATTTGTTTTGTTGTTGTCAATTTTACATGTGTATAGTTAAGAAAGAAGTGGAAGGAATCATCTATACGTTCCTAAATTGTTTTATTTAAAAAAAAAAAAAGGATGTTAAATGAATGAGCAAATGACATGTGCTACCTCCAAAAGTCTAAACTCCAAACCTCATCATCGTCTAAGTGGTGATCAAATTTTAGTTTTGGATCAGTGATTGAGCTCCCAATTTCAAATTTATCTTTTTGTTTTATTTGAATATAATATTTTTAAAAGTACTTTCTTGTTTTTGTTATATTTATTTACTGCCAATGTTAGGTTGCGTCCAAATATATTACTATATTTTTACATTAATTTATCACTATCACTGTTTTAAATTTCATTGGAGTAAATAGAATCGTTTACCTCCACTAACCTTCAACTAGGAATGTCGCGGAAGGGAATGCATATGGTAACAAAGGAGAGGAGTAGCTAGGGATAAAGGCTTTGTTTTGTCACTGAATTTATCCCATCCCACGGCCCCACTCAATAATTCACTCATCTTTCTCCCCAACTTATCATTAAAGCCTGCAGGACTTCAATTATTGCAATGATCCCAAAAGCATGACATATCTGACCTTGTGACATCCGTTAGATGTGTATTTTAATTACCTCCTTTGTTCTAAACCCACCCCCACGCGCGTGGGCCCACCATCGGCCCCTTCTTCTTCTTTTTTTTTTTCTTTTGATCACCGCCCCCCTCTTCTTCTTAACTTGCTACCCCTCCCCAACATGAACATCGCCTAATTTCAGCCCACTTTACACTCCATTGGATACCCAATCGTGCCTTCTTTTTTCCTGCTTAAAAGACACAAAAGAACACTACCCTTTATTTTTTATTATTACACAAATATACAACTTTCTCTGGAATAGTAAAAGATGCTCTCTTTGTCTGCTTGGATTCAACATAATCAAAAGCAGTTTTTTTGGTCAAAATCCTATGCTAATCTCTAATCTCACTGGGAAATTACTTTTTCTTTTCTCCCCGATGTTTTTCTCTGGTCAGACATCAGGCTTAGGTCAAAAGCAAGGGGTTTTGGATCATTTTAGCCAATTGGTTGATGCCATTTTGGAAGAAACTGGTAAAGTAGCAGTGTTTTGGTTGGTGAGTCAGCGTTGCCAGGCTTCCACCCCATTCCCAGGGCCAGGGGTCACTTCTTGTCAACTACGTCATTGGAAGCAATGTTAATTGACTACTCGGAAACTGCAATTTATGGATTAAATTGGCTATCATTTGAAAGCAAACAAAACAACAAACAGTGCCAATACTAAATAATTGTGTTTGGTAAACAACACATTTGAATCCCTATTTCCTCATCTCGTAATCATGAGAAGTGTAATAAATATTTAATACTAATAAACATAATTATACTAACTAAAATTTAGTCAAAACTTGGGTCCAAAGGTTAGAAGAAGATTTGATGATCTCTGCCGTTGGATGAAAAATCATTTTCTCGTGTTGGGATGATGATGAGTTCTGGTCCTTGTTTGGTGAGAACACAATAATTCATTAACATTGTGAAGGAATAGTCGCATTAATTAAAAAAAATCTTCCCATCAAGTATTTAATAATGGATTATCGTTGCCTTGTACCCGGTAAGCCTCATGATTTCTCGTCACTCATCAGTCACCCTCCTCCCTCCCGTTCCCTTTTCCTTTTTTATAAAGTCAAATTTATTCAAATTCCGTTTGCTAATGCTGTGACCGAAGATTTTGTTTTTGCCCTAGGCCTAGCCCTTTGGTCTGCTCGCTCTTTCCTTCTCTCTCGTATATGAACCGGTGTATATTTATATAAATTCACGTGTGTTTGTCAACGAGGATTTGTCGGTCAATCTTTACTCGCACAAGGCAAAGCAAATAAAAAGGAGTGTCATAGAGGGAAGGGGTGGTGGGTTGTGCTTGTGGGTTTACATTAAAGAAGATTGGATAGGGTTTCTGTCTTTTTCTTAACTTTCTTTTCAAGCTCTATCTCTTTTCATCAAATCAAAGGATAAAACATATTCAAAGCCGTCTTTGCAGTTGGTTTTTTGGGTTCTCTTTGCAAGAAAAGTTTGATGGAGTTAGCTTTGAGCCTGGGTGATCCCTCAAAGCCATTTTCGTTTCTTGATAAAACCCCAAAGCTATCAAGCAAGGATCTAGGGGTTTGCATGGGGCTCGGAAATGGGTTCAGATCACAAGATAAAGGAGATGCTTTTGAAGGTGGAAGTAGAGGAGAAGCTAGTAGAGATGGAGATGACAAAAGGGTTCCTTCAGATCCACCTCTTCAGCTTGATCTTCTTCCTTTCTCTCCTGTTCCTCGTACCCAACCTTCTTCGCAGCTTCGCTTCCCTTGGCCCACTAATAACCGTAAGTATTTTTTATTTGCCCCTTTAGTCCAAAGTTTCATGTTTCCTATCTTGTTTTTCTTTTCTTATTTCCTTCTTATAACAAATATTACTAATAGTTATTAATTACGTACTTAATCTGAAGAAAATTTAAAAAAAAATGTCATTTTTTCTTTTAGTTCTTTCTGGAACAAAAAAAATTGATATTTTATGGGATATTAAAATCTGGGTTTTTTGGATATTGATTATGTTTATATTCTTTTGTCATCTGACATGAAAATATAAACTATTACTTTTTTTTCCATTGGTGATAGAAACGGGTTCATCGGAAGTTCTGGGAAGGGGGTTAGATGTGAACCGGTTACCGGTGGTGGCGGTGGCGGATGAGGCGGAGGAAGGGGCGGCACTGTCGTCTCCCAACAGCGCTGTGTCATCTTTTCAGATGGATTTTGGGATTAGAAATGGAAGCTGTAGAGGCAAGAGAGACCTGGAAATTGACACTGAAAGGGCTAGCTCAAGAGCCAGTGATGATGATGAGAACGGTTCAACCCGGAAGAAACTCAGGCTCTCTAAAGAACAATCTGCTTTTCTTGAGGAAAGCTTCAAAGAACACAATACTCTCAATCCCGTAAGTCAAAATAAAAATATATTTTTTTATTTGTCTCCTTTTTTAGGGTTCTGGTGTAAAATTTTCGATTGATTTTTCATTTTAATGTTGGTTCAGAAGCAAAAACTTGCCTTGGCCAAGCAATTAAACCTTCGCCCTCGCCAAGTGGAAGTTTGGTTTCAAAATAGAAGAGCAAGGTATAACTTCATGGCTGTAATATTCACTAATTGCCAATATGAGTAAATATTGAAAGCATTTTCATATTTTTGGCAAACCTCGTGCGGTAAGAAAAATAAAAGAAAATAAAATATCCTCTGGACCTCTGCCCACTTCAATATAGCTTAATTTTTTGGGATTCCTTTATTTATTTATTTATTTATTTTGATTGATTAAAATGATACAAAACAGGACAAAATTGAAGCAGACGGAGGTGGATTGTGAGTATTTAAAGAGATGCTGCGAGACACTGACAGAAGAAAATAGGAGGTTACAGAAGGAACTGCAAGAATTAAGAGCCTTGAAAACCTCACAACCATTTTACATGCAGCTACCTGCTACCACTCTCACTATGTGTCCTTCATGCGAACGTGTCACCAGCGCTTCCACCACCGCTGCTGGCGGCACAGACGCTTCCGCTAGCGGGGCAATACAGATGGCAAAACCGGAGTCCTTCCACTGACCAAGACTAGAGGATGCCCTTTTTCTCCCCTGCAAACGCATGTGACCCAGCCCCAAGCCCACCAGGCTGCTTCGTGAAATCATTGGATGTGCCCAGTCAAACGATGTGACCGCCTTTTTTTTTACGATTTTTTGTAAATATTTTTAGGTTGAAGGAATATTTATTATTTCCTTGAATTTTTTAATTTGTTTGCAGCAGATTTGTTCTTGATGGAAAGGGGAAAAACCGAGATTGGAGTTTTTGATAGATTTTGCTTTTTGACTGGTGGAAGAAATTTTGTTAGAAAGATGGTTTGTGTATTGAAATTGAATATAATCCTAGTCCTGGGGGTTTATTTATTACTATTACATTATAATATCATCAGTCGTTGATTTCGACATTTCCAATGCATGCTTTGACTTGTGGCGTCTTGCTTTCTTCTTTACATTTCTAAAATTTATTTTCCTGTTAAGTGAATTAATGGTTAGGCAATTCGTTCCTTATGTCATTATATATTTAAATTCGGAAATTCCAAATTGAAAAATCTTATTTTTAAGTGTTGGAAAATTTTTTTGGGTGCTGTAACTTGCAAGTGAATTAATGATAGAAGAAAAAATATATAGAGAGCTTTTAAAATAAAAGAAGAGAAATAATGGAGTGAATCAGATCAGCTAATCAATTAAATTGGTTGAGAATGCAATTTATACTTCACAAGTAAAACCAAATTCTTAGAATTACTAAATAAAAATATTTGAATTACTGCACTCTGACCTCCGTTTAGAAAACAAATATATTATTGTTCTCATAGACAAAAAAAAAAACATTTTACGACTTATTAACAAAATCTACTCCTTCCTTCGTGATTTTAACATACATTAGACTGTTAAGCACCGATAAAAATAATGTAATTTCATGTTTTTTAAATGATTTACGATAATTTTTTTCATTTTCGTTAAATTAATTAATTCATCTTTAACTCTGAATAAGAATAAAAACAAATTTACCTCAAAATTCAAGAAAAAGGACTATACACATTTAACAAATAATCTGAAAAACAATTACTAAAAATACAAATGATTTGAACGAAAACATACCTTTTGAATTTTTACTATCACGTCATACAAGTGAAGACTCATAATATAATCTATAAATGTAGGATGTAAACGAACTAAATATGAACAATAAACAAAATAAACAAAATATATAAATCAATATTTCACAAATAATTAAAAATATGTTCATGAACAAAGAACAAAATATAACTAATTAAATTTAAACAAAAAATTATAAATTAAAATATATACTATCAAATCAAATTAAAAATATTAAATTACTAGAGTAAATTAGTAATATTATTATTTGTTATCATCTTAATCTTATTTGTAAAATTTAAAAATTTTACTGACAGTATATAATAATAATAATAATAATAATAATAATAATATATTATTGTTGTTATTATTATTATTATTATTATTATTATTATTATTATTATCTCTTTCAAAAAATATGAAATGGTTTACTTTTATTAGTTCATAAAAACCCACTTTTTTTTAAAATAATCTTAATATAAATTAATCTATTCCTTAATTATTAGCCTTTTTTTGTGTAATCATAGATATCCTCATCCGTTTTACAGTCTGAGACTAATCATGTTCGGGTCGGGAGTGGTAAACGGTAAAGCCCTCTCAACACTAAGGACTCCAAGACTCGAATCCTGTCCAAATACCTAGGAAAAAAGTCCACTTCTACTTTTCCAACCAGTTGGTCTTTTTTTTTGTTGGTCTTAATTATTAGCCTTTATTGCAAATACTAATTACGTGCATTTAAGTGGAAGTAATTAATATAGAACGAATACACTTGACAACCGGCAAGTTAGAGATGATGGATAAAGAAAGTCTATAGTAATTTCATCTTCTTTTTAATTTTTACTGGGAACGTGGACCAAACATATGAACTATTTAAGCATAGGTTTTTCGTGCACTTATCTACCTTGATGAATCAAATATATGTTCAGACACAATAGATATTAATTTAATGGGTATTTTTAACGACTATTTTAAATATATTTTTCATATTTTTATAACAATAATAATTTCATATTGTACGTAGTTGTTAATAACTTTATTCATAACTTTTAATGCATTAAATGAAATTATTATTTGTTGCCGTAATTTTAAAGAACTTGACAATTTAAAAAAGAGATTATAATAAAGAAAAAAAAATTATTGAGCTATTCCTTTGTTATAATTAATTGGATAAGGTCATCAAATTCATTTAATAGTTTTAAAAGAAGACTAAAATGGTGAGGCAAACTTGCTATTAGCAACTTTTATTATACTACGTACTCATACATAAATTATACTGAATGTATGTGTATATATATACATATACATATACATACATGTATATGTATGTATCTACATATGTATTGGTACGTACTTCTAGGTAAAGTGTACGTTTTATCTAATAATAATTGTGGAAGACAAAGCATAGGAGAACCTTGTGTGCAAGTTGTGGCTGAAGAGAAATTTTCAATAAGATCGATTTTATCATAAGATTAATTTATTTTATGTTTATTGACATTAAAAGATTATGCTTACTTTAATATTAAAATATCATAAACACATTACAATAAACATAAAATAAGTGTAAATGGATGTAAATATATGAAAATAATTATAAATTTAATGTCAATAGATGTAAATATATGATAATAAATTTAAACACATGAAAACTAGTGTAAACTTAATGTTAATAGACATAAAATAAGTTAATCTTATAGTAAATAAGCGTAAACGTATGAAATCTTATCCAACTTTTTATCATGTTGCTAAAATAGAAATGCAGTTATTTTAGATCAGTGGTATAACACAAAATCATTTTTCCGTTGGTAAAATTTTATAGGTAACAAACATAATTTTTTATAGCATCAGTCATGCGATGGCTATTGATTGAAAAAGAAACAATGACACAATCATATATCGAAACCACTAATAGCATAAAAGCAGCCATCTTTCTCGAAGACTTTTGTTTCTTCTTTCAATTTTTATTTCACACGTTTGCCGTGAACATTCTTTTATTTATTCACTAATAGCATAAAAGCAGCCATACTTCTCGAAGACTATTGTTTCTTCTTTCAATTTTTATTTCACACGTTTGCCGTGAACATTCTTTTATTTATTCACAAGAAAATATATGCAGTCACAAGAAAATATATGCAGACACAAGAAAAAGAAGAATAAAAAAAAAAGAGAAAAAAGTAAAATTAATTATGATGCTTCATTTAGAGAAAAAATATAATTTTATCTTTCATATCACGAGCATTTCCTCTTTTAACAACGTGTACGGTTTACTTCAGTTAAAATAAATATCTTAATTTGAGATATTCGAAAGGCTTAGTTTTTATTTGATTAAAATTAAAAATTATATCGATAATTGTAAAATGAATTAAATGTTAAATTGTAAATTGAACAATTAACCAAAGACGCAAAAGATATCTAGAGACGTTTTCTGTTGTTTGAACTCTGATCTGACAAGACCAGAACCAACAAGACAACAAATCTACCATGAAAGGCTGCTACCATATAAGAGTTAGGTAAATGAAATAATATTTTCCAGGGACGATAGCGCCATGTAACTATAAATCATATCGTAAAATAGTTTAAGCCAATCCAACATCTATTTCGAAGAAATTAATTGTTTAATTAACTAATTGAAAAAAAGCATGTCTATCTAATTCCGCCTATATATGTAGAGACATTTTTAAGGTTTTAAAGTGCTTAGAGAGTCTAGAATCTAGATTGTTACATTCGAAATTCAAACAGTTTAATTGCATGGTTAAAGAGAAACTGGGCAGAAAGAGAAGAAGATTACCAACAAGTAGTTGAAATGAGTGAAAATGAATTTTTTTTTAGATATGTTGGACATAATTCGAATTCTGAAATCATAATTATTTAAAAAATTTTAATTTTTACTGTTTTTAATTCGAACAGAATTAATCTCTGTAAAACAGATGAATACACCTATGATTAGAAGAAAAAAAAAGGAAAAAAATTGGACTCCGCTTCATTTCAGACGTCTAACCAATGCTCAAATCAATGGGATAGTCGCGATTTAGGTCCACTGTTGGATGATTGCAAGTGTTTAATAAGTTGGGCCATCCGCACTGAGAGGCAATGCAAAAGGTAAAACTTTAATTTGTCACAAAACTGTACAGTAATAAATGATTAAAAAATTCCCATTAGCGACCGAGAATTGCTTCAGTCGGTTTTTTTGATTGGTTGATAATATAGTAAATACTAGAAAGGTGTTAGACTTCAGCATATGATGGTCCCTCGTTGCCGCCATCCAACTGTAAACAAGTAGGGAAAATACATGCACCTAGGCCATACGCCTTTGGATGAAGCAACCTAAATGCCATTATGCCCTTGAATTATTATAGATAATTTTTCCTTTACACATTTGTAGCCAAGAACGGAGCTCTCTGAGTATGATAACGTGGATGAGTATGAGTGAACACTAATCAATTTAATCGATATCAATTAAAAAAATTAATTCAATCTAATTTATTCGATTTTGATATTATTCAATTACGAAAATAATTTCTTCGATGAATTCAGTGAGTTATCTATTTTCAAAATTAATAATAATATTAAATAGATAAAATTAACCGATATAAGCAATTTATTTTTTAAATATATTTGTTATATATAATGTGTAGACAATGTAATTTAGGTTTAAATAGCTAAATATATGCTAAATTTTTTGTACAAAATGTATATAAACTTTCAACGTCTTATTATATGAAAATTAGTTTATAAACTTTTATTTTACTCTAAATAAGCTCTCAACTTTTTAAAATCATGTAATTAAATCCAAATCTGTTAAATGACACTCACTTTTGTTAATATTGCACACATGGCAACCAACTAAGCAATCCATGTAGGATGTCCAAATGGCAGTTAGTTTCATTTAACAGATCTAGACTTAATTGCATGATTTTAAAAGATTGAAAGTTTATTTACAATAAAATAAAAGTTCATAGATTGATTTTTATGCGATAAAATGTTGAAGGCTTATATCAATTTTATGCAAAAAGTTGAGAGTATATTTGGCTTTTTTTTTTGAGGAAAAAGGAAATTAAATTAACTAAAACAACATTACTCCTTGATGGCTATTTTATGCAAAAAGGTATATTTGGCTATTAAGCCTATATAATTTACATAATATTTTAAAATCATTATATAATAAATATAAAATAACATTTATGTTTTGAATAGGTAAAATCAATTAAACCGACTGAATCAACTAACTTAAGTCAGTTTTGATTATTTCAATTAGTTATTTTAATTCGATTTGATAAGTTATTTCAAGTGATGTAAATTATTTCGATTCTTTGAATTTTTAAGACAAAACCATCCGTTACATATTTTGTATATTTAAATGATTTAAATATAAAACAACAATTATGTTATTTGATTAGCATATGTCTTGTACTTTGATTTAGGTAAAGTTGATTCATGCTGTTGTTTTAAGAGGTAATTTTCAATAAGTTTGATATTCGAATTTCAACAATATCATTTCCTTTATTCTCATATTACAACTTTTTTATACCAAAAAAAATCTAGCTAAGGTTTGAATTTTAAATTTCAATCTCCATTATTTTGTCACAACTGTTAAACTTTAAATTAAAATTAAATTAATTTATATATTATTAGGGTTTGCCTGAAGCAATTATTGTAAATTTTCTATCCTTTAACAGATAATGTCATTGAGACATTGACCAAATCGGATTGATTACTAATTATCTAATATTTTATAGGATTACTAATGACTACTATTACTTTAAACTTAAAGCAAATTATTCTATATCATGAGTTGTGTAGGATGAGAGGGGGATTCATTATTGGTGTTTCCAAAAAGACAAACTATTCGATTTATATTTTTTCCGAGAAGAATGTAAGAATGTGATAAGTTCTTTATTGTCTTTGTGTCCCATCATAGTATCACTCTAAATTAAACTATTGATTTTCTTCATTCCAAAGAAAAAAAAATCTATTTGTGAAAGATTAATGATGTTCGATTCTCTACATCTATAGTATATACCATCAAACAATAAACAAAGAACGAGTGTGGTTTGAAATTTTATTTTAAGACATCGTGAAATATCAAAACACATGTGATACTTGATATTGAAGGTACATATTTACCATGAGTTGATGAGAGAAAGAGTTAACTTTTATTTTACGCTATTCTTAACGTGTGTGGTTTGAAATTTTATTTTTAGAGATCGTGAAATATCAAAACACATTTGATACTTGATATTGAAGGTACATATTTACCGTGAGTAGATAGAGAGAAAGATTTAACTTTCATTTTAGGCCTTTTTTTTTTATAATGCTTGCATTGATTGGTGTTAAAATTTACAATAAAATTGTTTGAATTTGAATTCAAACAGTACAATATGCCATAACTTTTTTAATCACTTGGTTAAGAAGTTGTTAGTAGTAATATAATTTCATTAGAAACAATATATTACATTCATTTAATTGATAACAATGAAAATCACTTTACTCAAAATGAGTAAGCATGTAAATAACTATAACTAGCTAAACTAGTAAATAAAGTAAATTAAATTCAAGCTTGTCATAACGTATTAAGTTTTGAGAACCTAATAGCTAGACACAAATTATGGAGTCGACACTAATCATTCAAACTTAGGTGTAATTGATCATCTATTCAAATTAAGGACAATGATTGGTTTGCATCTCAAATTTAGAGTTCGAGCATACGATTATATGTGAAGAAGGCGTTAGTACTCTCACAACGCTCATCCTAGAATGATACCTAATTAATCTTGTGTTATCTTTAAAAGGTTTTGATTAAATGATCTTTAATTTACATGTTCTTTATTTTATTCCAAATAATTAAATATTAGAAAACTTTTTAAGAAACTCTCTGCTATTCTGGCAGAATTTCTTAAAAATTTATCATCAACTCAAGAGTATCCAAGTAATACCATTCGACTTTGTTGAAGTGGTTCCATTATCAGATTCATCAAAATTTTAAAAAAAAAGTTCCTAATCTATTTCTTATTTTATTCTATTCTAATTTTAATTTCTAACTTTAATTATTTTAATTATTTCTGTTTTATTTTTTTATATTAATTTTATTTATTTTAAATTCGATTTACTTTAATTTTAAGAAATAAATTCAGATTACTAATATTGAGAATTTTTCTTAGTCTTCCATCATTCTAGCGACTTCAAGAAGAATTCTCACCTAAAGAATTTTAAATATCAACCATTTGTGACTCTTTGGACTGTTATCATTGGAATTATCTTTATATATATTTTTTGTTTATTATTAACTTATTATATTTTATTATTGATTTATTATTTTAATTATTATTTTTATTATTTTGAAAATTTTACTTAAATCTTTCATCATTCTAGTGAGATTTAAAAAAAAATATTCTCACCTAGTAATTTTCAAATGTCAACTATTTGTGATTCTTTAAAATTGTATCATCATATGAACTTCAATTTATCAAAATTTCATTTAATGGTTCATGTAATTGTTAGTGTGTGTGTGTGTGTATATATATTTTAAAATTGTAAGTATGATTTTCAATAATTTTAATTAATTAATATTTATTTTTATTTAATAATCTTCTAGTTTAGTTTTTAGCCATTTAATTTATTGATAAAGAATTTTTTATATTTAAATATTTTTTATTTGATTAACAATTTAAAATTGAGTTGAATTTATTTTACTTTAAACTAACAAAATCTAATTCACAAATCCTAGTTTTAATTGGTCACACCTAATTATTTACAAGTCTAATTTTTAAACAAGTTCTCTAATGTAATTACCTAATATTAGTTTCGACAAGTCCCAACCCTTAATTTAATTTTACTTTAACTTAAATCCTTCTAACAAATAAACAAATAAATAAACGAGCAAAACAATATAATAATAAAATAATAAACATACCTAAAAACTGCACTATTTCTCTTTCTTTCTTGTCCCAGTTTCCCCTTTCTTTCTTAACGCTTCTCTATGTTTTCTCTCCTTGCAGGCAGCAGCTAGGTGGCCTCGTTCAGGGATGATCCCGCAACTTCTGTGGCGTGGAGGTGGTGCGGGTATCAGGGTATGTGCAAGGCAGCAGCAGCTTCAGCGATACAGAAGCTTGCAGCAAGGTGGCGACGAGGCGTGGTGTAATGGAGCCAGCCTTGATGGTTGCAGAGGTGGAACGGGAGCAGTGCAGGCTTGACAGTGAAGACCATGAAGATGGTGCAGCGATGAAGACTCAAGGTTCGGGTTTTGCTAGTGAAGCAGGGCACGGTTTGGCAAGTGAGGTGTAGGGTGGCAGTAAAGCTCTTTGTTTGGTTGATGATGGTGGCAACAAAACAGGGGACAATGAGGACAGCCGCTAGCTTCGCAAAGCAAAATCGTTTTATTTTTTTTTTCACCCCGTGTACACCCCATGTGTCATGAGCCAACCTTGTACAATGCCATGACCGGATAGAGGTGCCTTGCGGAAAATAGAATCCAGGTTATTAAGAAAAGTGTTCTTATTTCAAATATTGTAATGGCTACTAATAACATTTTTGTAAAAGCTCTTTTGCTACTATAAGAGAGTGAGCAGTGGGCAGATTGTTGGGCTGTCTCACTAGTTAAGATATGTGCTAGCACACCCATTTAGGGTTGCCCTCTTGGTTCCGACGATGGTGTGGAAGACTCAACTATCTTTTGTAATCTTTGTAACATCTCAATCATTAATAAAACATTTTTTTCTCTTGGGAACACCTATGGTTATATTGGTGTGTTTTCTTTATGTCCCGATATATCGTGTGCCTTATAGTGACTTGTTGCTCGCTTGTTATTTATTCGGATTGTTGAGATATTCTCCACTGACTTGCGTGGACGAGACTATCCAAGTACTGCACAGCTTATCGCTTTTGTGTGAAAAAAGCTTAGTCCGTGACACCATGTGTGTACTCCCCTTGTTCTTTATATAGATCTAAATATAGATTTTTTTTGGAAAACTTGGAGGTTAGACATTAAACTCTGATTTGATCTTATATTTTTTTATTTCAATTTCTTCCCAAATATTTCCAAAAAGTTAATGGCAAGATCTTATTTAATTTGGTCCTTGATCCTATTGCCAAAAATATTTTATGGAGATTTGAATTTATTTTAATCTTAAATGTAATTTTAATTTAAAATCCTGTAAATTCTCAAACAAGACTTTTCTTTTTTTTTTTTAATTTGATCCAATTTCTTTCTTTCTTTTTAATTTCCTTTTTATGTACACTGTTAAAAAATAAAAATAAACTCAAAATTTAATGTGTCCAATGACATGAGCCTTTATTTACTAATCCAAAGTCAAGCCCAATTAAACAAATTTATTCTTCAAAGTCCGGACAAAAAAATGTTGTCTACAAAGCTCACATATGGTTGGACTTGATCTAGATCCCCAAAGCTTTCTCATTTTTATTAAACCAAGACCTCATCAGCATTAGCATTGAATCTTAATTATTGTGAACAGTTTGATTAATATGATCAGATTTTTTGAAAAACAGAATTTAAGAAAAAGTGAATGAATAAGAGAAAAAAAACCAGTTATTATATTGATAAAAATGTGTAAATGAATTGATAACTGATTGTGATTTTTCTTTAATTTTAATATATGTAGATATACATGTGTATCTTTTAGAAATTAAAATAGATAATTGATTTAAGAGATAATTTATTTATTTAGTAATTTTAAACTATATATAGATTTCTATCTTTTAAAAACTAAAAAAATGATAATTACTTTTTATTTTAAAATATTATACGTGTCAGATATTTAGATTATGCACATAGGATGTTTTATTTTTTTGGTGGCTTTGACTTTTATATATTTATATAAGATTATATTTAATATTATTACTTAATATATTGTTAGTAAAATTTTTAGATTTTATACACGAGATTAAGATGATAACATGTACTTTACTTGTACAATTTAAAAACTCCATCAACAATATATTGGATAATAATTCATTTATTTAAGTATTTGACTAATCAAACGTATGCTTATGTATCCCCTAGAGCTAAGATTGAATTTCTTTTCTTTAATTTTTTTCTTTTTTAAATCAAATCATAATAAGCCTACACCAACTAAGTTCTTTTTCCGATGCATGGCAATTTTGTTGGGATAATAATTGATTAAAGCTTGGCATTGAAAAGACTGAAACATTAAACATAACCTAGAAAATGAGCTCAGATGTTTGTTCTGTATAGTAAGGGCACTTGGCTTGACTAACCATTCTACACTTGAAAACTTGATAAATTGGTCGAAGATAATGGATAGAAAGATTCTAAACACAACCCATTTTTTATGTTTCACCCCCTATTTTCTTTGTAGTTGAATAATAACTCAAAAAAAGAAAAGAGGGTATGGAAAGAAAAAAAATGGGTTATGTTTAGAAATTCCGAGATTGGGTTTTTCCTTTTGGGTGGATTTAATTTGTGGATTGTGTGTTTATAAAAGTTTTGGGCTTGGGTGTGATGCAAGGGCTTGGTTAGTCAATAAATGAGATCAAAAAGAAAGAAGGAAATAAAGGGAAAAAATGACCAAGTGGTACAATAAAGGGAAAAAAAATGACTAAGTGGTAGAATCTTTTTTTTTTTTTGAGATACTAAGTGGTGCAATTCTAGTCCAATTGATACGGGGAGAGTTTTTTTTTTGGTACAAAGAATAACGAAAAAGAAAAAGATTATATGGGTTAGGATTTTAACTTTAGACTGCATGAACCATTTGAGATTTTTTTTTTGGTGTCAACTTGAATTCAATTATTTTGATAAGCATTTTGGGAGTAAAATTTTGATTTATATAATTTAGTTCAAACTTGTTAAAAGCTGATGCTAATTACCATTTACATTTATCGGCAAAATTATTTTCATCAGAAGTTTTTACTCCAAACACTAATCTCCTTGTTTTTTTTCTGCTCTACCATTCATGTGTATTTTTATCTTGTAATCTCATGGAAAGATTTTCCATTTATGCAAGTACTTCCTGCCAAAGTCAAGCTTCATTGAAACAGTATATCTGTTTCAGTGGCTCAGTGATGATGTGAAACAGAAAATATGGTCATTGTCATGGTCAGGTTGAGCTAAAATGATTGCAAGATCTAGGTCATCGCCCTGAGAAATTAGCTTGTGGCTACCACTCCCATGATTCTATCGTATGTTGTCTTGCTACAAGTTCCTTTGAAGTTTACAAATTAGATGCATTTTATAAGAAGTGAAAGTAGATTTTTTTTCAGACATTTGGACATGGTTCAAATTCTAAATTCATCACTGTTAAAAGGACTTTATCATTTACCATTCTCTATCCAAATAGAATTAGTCTCAAACCGTAAAATAGAATTCAGACTGTAAAACAAATGAGAATACATATAGTTAAAAAAACAAGAAAACAACCTTTTCACCCCAATCATCTGTTCAAATATGATCTTCCCGGCTAAGACTAAGAGGAATTTCCAGAATCTAGCTCCTATTGTCATAACTTCATTCTCTTGCTGTGGACATTTGCACCTTTGGTATATCAAATTTAACATTTTTTCTTATGATTGAGATAATCTATCGATCCAAGTACTACTTTCAATAGTCTTAAATGATAAAAGGGAAAGATATATGCAGCTTCAAACAAAATTAAGATATTAAGATCAGGTTAAGTGGCAGAAATTTTAATTTTAAATTTCGAACTTGAAAGCTCTTATTTCATCAAGATATAACAAAAAAGAGCAAAATATTTAAGAAAAAATAAGAACAAAACAAAATAAGAAAAATAATAATAAAAAAAGAAATAGGGAAACTTCAAATTTTTAAATTCAGATTTTGTTTTTATTTACGAAAAAAACTTGAATCTAACTCTTTTAAGTAGGAAGTATACTTATAAATTCAAATAATTGTTTTATTTTAAATTTGAATATTAATAATTTAATTTCACAATTAAAAAATTACAAGAATATAAACACACACACACACACACACACACACACACACACACACACACACACACACATACACATATATATATATATATATATATATATATATATAAGAACAAAAAAAGATGAAAACTTTAAAATTAGATTTATTTGATTTGAGCCAATGAGGCTTTGGCTTAGTGACAATGAGGAGGCCCTAAGACTTTGAGGTTTCAGGTTTGAGTCTCACCAAGTATGAGATTGAGTTAGTCTAGTTATTTACTAGTTTGTTTAGTTTGTTATAATTATTTACTATTTTACCTAGTTTGAGTAATGTGATTTTCATAGTTAGCTATTCATGAATGTTATATGCTGATTGTAATTGTAACTTCTAATGAAAATGTACTACTCAAAAAAAAGATTTATTTGATTTGATTTAAGGAAAGAAAGATATGCATCTAACTCTTAAATAAAAAGATAGCGACACCTATCAATACAAATGCTCCATGTTTCAGGTTTAAAAAGAATGAGCAAAATATATTTCATGACAAATATAATTTCATATATATATATATATATTATATATATATATATATATATATCTAAAAAAACCCTTATTTAAAAATAAATTTAAAAAGGAAATAAAAAAATTAGGAGACAAAAGAAAATCAAACTCTATTAACTGAAAAGAAATTGAATGATTGTAGAAAGCAAAAGGCATTTGATAACATTAAGGTATTTCTTCTATTATGATAATTACATGGCAATTTGCTAATGTCAAAACTATACTAAATTACATATTCTTATTTTTAATATGTGGACGGATTAGACAATATTCCATGTGAATATGTGAGAAAAAGACCATAGTATTAACCTAAACTTTTTTTTATCACCATTTTGTCGTTTGTAAATTTCGTTTTGTCCAAACGAGTCATTCCGAAGAGAAGAAAATGACATAAAGAAAAAGTAAAAAGAAAATTACTTTTTATAATTATAAACCAACTGTGCTATGATCAAGGAGGCTTATCATTTTCCGTCATTTAGCTTCTTACTGTTTAAAAATATTTTAAAAAGAAATAACAATTGTTAGATTAAATTATAAGAAAATCCAAACCTTATACCAGATAATAAATTTGACACTGAATTTTGAATAGTATTTTTTTTGCTATAAATAAAATATTTGAAATTAGAGTGGAGGTGAATTTGTTTGGATTTGAACTCAAACTCTTACAATATATCACAACTCTTTTTTAATCATTTGGATAATAAATTGTTCACAGTAATATATTTTTATTAGAAGTTATAATAATAATCAATATTACATTCTTTGTTTTTTTTGGTACGCAATATTACATTCTTTGAATTAAATAACTATGATAATCATTTTACTTAAAGCGAGTAAACAAGTAAATAAATATAATTAAACTAATAAATAAACAAAACTAAATTCAAGCTCACATTTAGTAAAACTTGAATTAGGTCCCAAAACTCTCTTATTGTCATTAAACCAAAACCTGATTAGCATTGGCATCGAATCTTAATTATTGCGAACAGTTTCATTTTTTAAAAAGAAAATGAATAAGACAAAAAAAAAGTTGATATATTGAAAGAGAAACCATCCATTACTATATTTCAATTAAACAAATTAAACAAAGAGATTCAAAATCCTCAAAGCAAATTTGAGGCTAGGAAAATGAATATCTTTGGGTGATAATGACATGTTTTCCATCTCAAATTCTTATCCTTTTTTCTTTATTTTGTTTCTACAATTTCAAACTGAAAGAACAATCTGTACCCTTCTATGTGGGTCGACTTAAAATAAATCTGGCATTCATTTATTTTAGGTAGCTCTTATTTGATGTTGCCGCATCTTGGTTTCTTTTAGAAGGAGCTCAGCATACAGAAGCTCGTTCCACGAATCTGGCACACCAGGAAGACACCAATGGCTGCAGTCCTGGTATTTCAAAGCTCCTAATGTTTGCTCTGCCGACATTTGTTGCTTCCGGTGCTTCCGGTACATTGATGGGTGACCATCCTTTCGGAAATCAGTCAGTTTGGTAATATTTAGGTAGGTGACATGAGTTTTCATCCCCTTCAACACCGATTCTAACACCACCATCTTTGTCGGATATGGCGGTAGATATGTCTCATTCTTGATCGGCTCAGTTTCACCATCACATGCTCCTCCTGAATTCCACTGCCCGCCACTGGAGAAAGATTCAAGCAACAATAAAACATTTAGAAATATGCTGTAGACTAGTTTAATCGGGGACACAATTCCGATTCAATGATGAAGGAAAGCAAGGTTAGAAATACATTCAAGATAAGTAACCAAGGAAACAGAATCTCCCTTGACCTGAAATGGGTAGCAGAATATCCCCTGAAGAACACCATAGACTTCATGGGATTTACATTCGCATCTACCCACCTAGCCCATGTTGTCAAGGCTCTCCGAAAGGCCTCAAGAACATTCAGTTCATCGTAAACATTACTACCTTCTTGGTAATAATCTTTCCTGTAGTTTTCCATAGTTGAACATAGAAATAATCAGTAATCTCAATTGATCACGGAGTAACAAGCATAAGATGTAAAAAGGTAAATGAAAATATAATCAACCAACCCTTCGGAAGTTTTCTTATGATTCCACCAATGCCCTGTATTGAAGATGAGGATATCTGCCGACTTATATACATCAGATGATTTTCCAACAAGATCAAGCCGAAGTGTCTCCTTACTCGTTCCATTTTTGTCTCGCATTCTCGATCTTCGGACCAAGAAGGGGGACGTAAAGAACTCTAAAGTGCAGTTGTAATCCTATTCATCATCATCCAAACCAACCCCAAAAAAGATAATCAACAAGTCTTATCAAATTTGAAGTAAATATGTAACGAAGACGAGCAATTTTAAGGAATACCATTAAATAGGAAATATCAATCGCCTACTTTGAATACAAACCCTCGGAAATAATGTCTTCCATGGACTTCATAAACATATTTTGAATTATTTGCAGCACCTCTCAGAATGCAACTAAGAGATTCCCACATATTCCTATTTAAGGAGTCGCCAACAAAAGCAAGCCGCTTCCCCCTCAATAGCTCCAACATGTGACCACCGTTCAATCTTAAAAAAACAATAATAATTAATCTTAGCTTAATCAAGAAAAAAAAACTATGAATGAAAGTACATTCAACAGTGTAGATTAACAATTAAATTAAATAAATTCCCTAGATGAGGAATTCAAATATCAAGACAAATCCAAAATTAGTAAATTAATTTGAATTTCCATTAAAGAAATGTCTACTCAAATTTAACAGATTGAATATGCTAAAAATATTACTTGGTTCATAAATTAGTTTAAAAAAATGAACAAAACCTCAAAATTTAAATAAACTTTGAAGTAATACCTTGGCAAAGTGCAGCCTTTAGGCTTCCATTTGAATTTCTGATAATCATTATCAGGCCTTCCATTCCTGGTACAACTAAACTGGTGATCGATAAAAGAACAAGACCTCGGTTCATAAAGCGGATATGAATCATCCTTCACCCATCCTCCATCAAACAAATCGCAATTCATCAAAGACTGAACCAAATTCTCAATCCCCTGATTAACTGACGTCCCTGAACCACTCCCATTGCCCTTGTTTTTCCCTTTCCCCTGTTTCTTCGTCCGGAAAGCTGTGTAGTTTGATGCCACTCCTTTTTGCGGTGTACTTTTCTGTCCGTTCACAGAGCTTATCTTTTCGGAAGAATCAGATTTAGCTGACGAATTTGTGGTCTGATTAGCTATTAGAGGAGCTTTTCCAGTAATAATTGTAGTCTGATTAGCCTTCAAAACTTGAGGCTTATCGGAATTCTCTTTCTCTTCGCCCTGGTCGCTTGTACTAGGCGGATTGTTATTCACAGCGGGAGGAGAAACTGTGGTCTGATTTGCCTGCAAAACCGAACTTTGGTTGTTGTTTATACTGGTGTTGGGAGACTGAAAATTTGTGTTCTTTGAACTGGGAAGTTGTTTATTTTTGTTCAATAATTGAGCTGCAGTGTTATTAGAAGAAGAGGTAAAGCGAAGGCCTCCTTCTTCTTGTTGTGGAGAAGAAGTGTTGGAACTTTCTGAAAAGATGCTGGTGACCCAAGGAGAAGAAGGGTTTGAAGAAGGGGTAAAAGCCAAAAAAAGGGTAAAAGCAACCAAGCCAAATATGAAGAAAGCCACTTTTCTTGTTTTGATGACTGAAAGCAGATTCTTAAAGTCTGTAGTGATAGTTGTTCCTCCATTGATAGGCTTGTACTTTGCGGTATCCGCCATGGAAAGGCAAAGTCTAGTCCTTTGAGTGCCAATCTCTCAAAACTCAGAAACGGAAGTATAATATAGCAGAGGGGAAACTGAGGAGAAAATGGTGTTTGGAGAGATTGAGAGAAACGAGGGAAACGAGGGGATGAGAGATTGAGAGTGAATGTGACTATAGAAACTGAAAGGTGCGTTTGCTTATGACTTGAAAGAAACGAGAGAAAAAATGAGAGCCGTAAAAGAAGAAACATATCGAAGGATAATGGTTTTAAGAAAAAAAAACCATTGGAAAAGTAACAGTTCTGCCATTCGAGAAGCTATTTTTGGAGATATGGGATTTTCAATTTTTACAATGCTTTCACTTGAGATTTATGCATATATCTCTTTTCAAAATAACAATATGTAAGGATGGTTTCATGATCTTTCATCAAATATGACATTCCAATCCTTTTCTTTAAATAAAAAATAATAATTTGTAAGAATATGTAACATTTTTTATATAAAAGATAATTTTCTTATAAATAATTAGTAAGTAGATATTTGAAACTCAATAAATGGATTTTCAATATTATTATATAGCCATTATGTTTAATTAAAGATAAATTATTAAATTAATAATTTAACGTAATTATAGATTGTCCAAAAAAATTAACTTATTAATTTGATTTCGAACCCTAAACATTAGTTGGATTTTACAAGTAAAATTAGCAAATTATTCATGTATTTTTTTGTTTATTATATTAATTTATTCATGTAATAATTTTATTTTTTAAATTCTATTGGTGGACTTTAAAAACTTAAACATGTATGGGATGATTTTCTTTATTCAATTTCAAATAATTAAGGTTGCTTATTCAAAAATTTTGTTGAATGTCTGCCCTATTTTCACTTGTTTTCTTATCTTAAAATTTATTTTAGATTTGATCCACTTTTTTTAAACAAAAAATCATTTTATGCATTTAAAAAAGTTAAGTCATTTTGTCGAAATTCTTTTAAACTTGTATTCAACTTTTGAAATAAAAAATTTATACAAAATATTGAACGAAGTAAGCATTAAACTATATAAATTAAAAAAATCAAAAGAAAAGTTTTTTTATTGGGTTCTCTTCTGTTACGGGCTAAAGTTTCTTTTAAGAATACCCTTAAGCTGTTTTGTGGAGATTAGATTGCAACAAAGGCATCAAAGCCAACGACTTGGCAACCATGGCGGAAGGCATTACCACCAGGCTTCAAAAGGAAACGCAACAACACCAACAAGAGCTCTGTAAGCTTCAACAAGATTTACATCAGCTAGATACAAGAGTGGAACAGAAAATGGAGGAACTCAGATTAGAGCTAAAAGGTGATCTCAAGAAACTCTTGGAGTTGATGGCTAACAAGGAAGTTCCTGCAGAGAAGACCGACACGGAACGAGATCCATCATCATATCATAAGCATGGCAAAAGGGTGGTCGCGGAGGTGACATCTAGTAGTGGAGTCCCTACTCCTCCCTGTGGCGAAGCAGACGGAGACACTCGCATTCAACCTTTGCAACCTAGGTATGATCCTACTGACTCTTCTACTCTATTCAAATGGGATTGTCCAAAGTTTAACGGGGATGATTTTAAAGGCTCGCTTCTTAAGTTAGAACAGTACTTTGTGGCGGAGAGAGTACATGACTCTAATAAGGTGAGAGTGGTAATGCTTAGCCTAGTGGGGAAGGCCCTATAGTGGCATCAATATTACTGTAGGACCCAAGGAAGTTTTGAAAATCTAAACTGGGAAGATTACCTTAGGGAATTGAAAGAGAGATTTGCTCTTGAGGATGGTGATGACCCCATGACTGAGTTAGTGGAGCTTAAACAAACTGACTCTGTTGATCAATATTTTGATGAGTTTTTTAGTGTGCTTAATCTGCTGCAGTTACCTGACTCTTATGCCCTAAGTGTATTTGTTTTTAACCTAAATCCTGAAATCTCTCAATCTGTGAAACTGTTCAAACTAAAAACATTAAACCAGGCCCTATACCAAGCTAAACAAATTGAGTCCATCGTATATCCTAAACCAAAGAAACTTCAGACACCACCAAAACCAGCCTTTAACCACTATACAAATCACAGTTATCCTATTCCAATCAGACCCAGCAACCCGCCTCCATTACTACCAACCCCTAAAGCCCCACCAAATCATTATTTCCTCCCAAATAGTACTAATCCCAGAACGTTTCCAAATCCCACAAACAGGGTAACTACTTTCCAATCAAAACCAAACAGTCTAGGAACTTAAAACAAAAGACCTACCCCTGCTGAAATGGAAGAGAGAAGAAAAAAAGGGTTGTGTTACTGGTGTGGGGCTAAGTACTCGGTGGGTCACAAGTGCATGCGATCCCAACTATACCAGTTTCTTATCGAAGAATGTATGGATGAAGGAGAGCCTGAGGAGTTTTTAGATTGTGTGGACCACCATGAGTTTGTGGAAATAGAGAATGACAATGCTGAGCAGCCAGTGATTTCTCTACATGTAATGCAAGGTACCACTGGATTCCAGACCATGAGAGTCCTTGGGGTGATTAAGAACAAGAAGTTAGCAATGTTGATTGACTCTAGTAGCACCCATAATTTTATTAATATAATAGTAGCAAAGAAATTGGAACTGTGTGTAGGTCAGAAGCATCAAGTTTCAGTAACAGTAGCTAATGGGGAGAGTATGCAAACCACAGGAACATGCTCCAACCTTCAGTGGATTATGGCGGACACTGTCTTTACAACTGACTTTATGGCCTTAATGTTGAAGGGGTGTGATGTATTTCTTGGGGTACAGTGGTTGTCCACTTTAGGGCCTATTCTTTGGGATTTCTCAACCCTTACTATGACATTTCAATATCAGCAAGACTGGAAGCAACTTCAAGGTATTCAACCGGGAGTATTGAACATGGTCAATGAGAAACAAGCCTCTAAACTGCTGCAAACCATTGTTACTGGTACCAGTACTTATCCATATGCTATGATGCTTACAACCAGTGATCATGTCCATGTTGGGATGCAGCCGAGAGAAGTAGACAGTGAACTGTTACAGAGCAATGAATTCCAACTGTTAATGCAAGACTTTGCTTGTTTGTTTGAAACACCACGAGGGTTGCCTCCAATTAGACCCCAAGATCATCGAATTCCCTTGAAGGATGAGAGTCAAACGGTGAGGATCAGACCTTATAGGTATCCCACTGTACAAAAGGATGAAATTGAAAAAATGGTCAAAGAAATGCTAGAAGCTGGGATAATACGACACAACTGTAGCTCCTTTGCCTCACTATTGTCATGGTCAATAAGAAAGATGGGACGTGGAGGCTCTGTGTTGACTATCGACAGCTCAACCAATTAATCATTAAAGACAAGTTCCTTATTCCACTTATTGAGGAGCTGCTGGATGAATTGCAAGGAGCCATGTTCTTTTCTAAGCTGGATCTAAGGTCAGGCTATCATCAAATACGAATGTGGGAGGGAGACATCTATAAGACTGCTTTTAGAACTCACGACGGCCACTATGAGTTCTTGGTGATGCCATTTGGGCTCACCAATGCACCTTCAACCTTCCAAAGCCTAATGAATAGTATTTTTAGAGCATATCTGAGGAAGTTCGTACTGGTCTTTTTTGATGATATTCTCATCTATTCTACTGATTGGGATAGTCATATGACACACTTAATAACAGTCTTTACACTTCTTCGAGAACATCAATTGTTCCTCAAGGCTAGTAAATGTGTGTTTGGTGCTAGGAAAATTGATTATTTGGGTCATGTTATTACTGCAGAAGGAGTACAGATGGATGGAGAAAAAGTCAAATGCATTTTTGAGTGGCCTCAGCCAACAACAATTAAAGAATTGAGAGGATTCTTTGGTCTCACAAGCTACTATAGGCGGTTTATAAAAGAGTATGGCCTGATAGCTAAACCACTTACCGATTTGTTAAAGAAAGAAGCCTTCCAGTGGAATGAATTGGCTTCCCAAGCTTTCAAGGAGTTACAACAAGCAGTTGCTTCAGCACCTGTATTAGCTCTTCCTGACTTCACCAAAGATTTTGTGGTGAAAACGGATGCTTCGGGTCATGGGGTAGGTGCTGTGCTTTCTCAAGGTGGGCGGCCAATTGCTTATTTCAACAAGGCCTTATCCTCAAAGCATCAAACTCTTTCCATCTATGAGAAGGAAATGTTGGCGGTACTCATGGCAGTTAAGAAGTGGAATGCATACTTGACGGGGAGACACTTCATAATTAAGATTGATCATCAAAGTCTTAAGTTTCTCCTTACCAAAGAAGCTATAACTCCTGCTCAGCAGTTGTGGATTGCTAAAATGATGGGATATGATTTTGAGGTTTCCTATAGAAAAGGAGTACTCAATACAGTTGTTGATGCTTTATCTAGGAGACCAGCATTACAGACAGTACAACTTTTAGCCATTACCACCATGGGCACAGATTTGTTGGATAAGATCAAAGACTCCTAGTCCCACGATGAGAGGTTGAAGAATTTAATTACTGAACTGCAAACAGCAACATTACCTAACTCTAAGTTCACTTGGCAGAATGGACAGTTGAGAAGAAAAGGGAAGCTGGTTATGGGAAAGGTGCCAGCCCTACGAGATGAGATCTTACATTATTTTCATCATAGTCCTACAGGTGGGCATTCGGGAATCAGTGTTACCATGAAGAAAGTGGCAAGCACTCTATATTGGAAAGGGCTCAAGAAAGATGTCAGAAGGATGATTCAAGTATGTACTATGTGTCAAAGATGCAAGGCTGATAACTCTCCTTATCCAGGCCTTTTACAACCTCTCCCCATTCCTAGCCGAATCTGGTATGACATCTCAATGGATTTCATAAAGGGATTGCCCAAGTCTTACGGTAAAGATGTTATACTAGTGGTGGTGGATAGGTTGAGCAAATATGCTCACTTTATTACTGTTGCTCACCCCTTTTCTGCTTTAACCATAGCTCAATTGTTCATGGACCATATCTTCAAGCTCCATGGTATGCCCAATTCCATTGTCAGTGACAGAGATAAGGTCTTTCTTAGCAGTTTTTGGCAAGAGCTTTTCAAAAGACATGGTACCTCTCTCAATCTCTCCACTGCCTATCATCCCCAATCTGATGGCCAAACCGAAAGGGTCAACAGGTGTCTTGAAACGTATCTCAGATGTATGGTAAGTGAGACACCAAAGGAGTGGAGCAAGTGGTTGTCTCTCGCAGAGTGGTGGTATAATACTAGTTACCATTCTACCATTAATTCAACTCCTTACGAGGTGGTTTATGGACACCCACCACCTTTGCACTTACCATACTTGCCAGGTGATTCAGTGGTGGAATCGATGGATAGAAGCTTACAGGCAAGGGAAGCTGCTATACAAATGCTCAAGTTCTACCTAACTCGAGCTCAAAACAGAATGAAGAACATGGCTGATAAACATCGAAGTGACAGAGAGTTTGAAGTAGGGGATCTGGTGTATGTGAAATTGCAGCCATACAGACAACAAACAGTGGTGCGTCGTACATTTATGAAGTTAGCTGCCAAATACTTTGGTCGCTACAAAATTCTGGAGAAAGTAGGCCTTGTGGCTTACAAGTTACAGCTTCCTAATGGCTCTAAGGTGCATCCTACCTTCCATGTTTCACAACTAAAGAAACATGTGGGTAATACAGAGGTTCAATTGTAGCTGCCGGTGGTAGGTGAAGATGGTACGATTATCAAGAAGCCTATGAAGATTTTGGACATGAGGATGGTTAAGAGAGGAAATAGGGCAGTGACTGAAGTACTGATTCAATGGACTAACTCGTTCCCGGAGCCTGGGAGGTCTTGTACGAGCTGCAAAGGAGGTATCCTGCCTTTGATCCTTGAGGACAAGGATCCTTTTCAAGACCTGGGTATTGTTACGAGCTAAAGTTGGATGATTGGGCTTATTTACTATGGGCTCTTAGAAAATTTTACTTATTAAATAATTTTCGCTTTTCTTTTGATTTGTTTTTATTATTCTGTTATACATGGTGGTCCGTGTACCGTGATTCTGGAGGTTGTCAGACCCTAGCGGTTACACAAGCACAAAAGGGGAGCAGACATTGTAATAGGAGTACTGAGGAATATACAAAAGACTTATTCTCTCTCTCACTCTGATTCTTCTTCTCTTATTCTTTCCTTCTCTGTTTTCTATCTTCAATATCATTCTTATTGATTTCTTTTAAGAATACCCTTAAGCTGTTTTGTGGAGATTAGATTGCAACATCTTCGCAAAAAAAGTTTGATGCACTTAGCTTTGAGCCTGGGTGATCCCTCAAAGCCATTTCCGTTTCTTGATAAAACCCCAAAGTTAGGATCAAGGGTTTTGCATGGCCCTCGGAAATGGGTTCAGATCGCAAGATAAAGGTGATGCTTTTGAAGGTGAATGTAGGGGATAAGCTAGTAGAGATGATTAATTTATTTGCTCCAAAGCTTCATGTTTTCTTTCTTGTTTACCTCTTTTATTTGCTTCTTATAACAAATATTACTAAATTTATTAATTACGTACTTAATCTGAAAAAATAAAATAAAAAACTGTCATTTTTTCTTTTAGTTCTCTCTGGAAGCAAAAAATTGATATTTTATGGGATATTAAGATCTACGTGTTTTTGGATTTTGATTATGTTTTTGTTCTCTTATCATCTGACATGAAGAAAATATAAACTTTTACTTTCTTCCATTGGTGATAGAAACGGGTTCATCGGAAGTACTGAGACGGGGTTAGATGTGAACGGGTTACCGGTGGTGGCTGTGGCGGATGAAGCCGAGGAAGGGACGGCATTTCCAATGCATGTTTTAATTTGTGGCATCTTGTTTTTCTCTTTACATTTCTGCAATTTATTTTCCTGTTAAATAAATTAGTTGTTAGGTAAGTCTTTCCTTGTGTCATCAATCAATCATCAATATAATAAAAGTTGTAGAGCTACGCTCCATCACCCATTGTCACGTTTTTAGCATCCTTTTGCCCATGTTTAACCTTCCTTTGGTTTCTTTTTTTATCTGTGTTGTTACCTGTTCACAGCAATTATTTTTGATGACATACGAATCTTGATCTGCGTCTTTACCTGTCTCCAAGAACTTTGCAAGAAAGAAAATCATCATAGGGCGCAAGGGCTTTCCCCTACACGTGCGCTCGATGCTTAAGTCAGATAAGATTTAGGAGGGTTTTTATAAGCAAATAGAGATTAGGGTTTAAAAATAATACCTGTGACTTATTTATAAGAGTCAATTTGCCCGTAATTACCTTTAAGACCCACAACTTAAATGGTCTCTTAATGGATCTTTTATGATCTTCTTGAGTCTTCTTTCCACTTGGGCTCAATCTATCTTTAGGCCCAATGATATTCAGTTTGACTCATAACAAGGCCTAATAATTCTTAGTATAACTCTCATCAATTGCTCCCCACTCTTTCATAAGGTATACCCTGTGGAAGAGTATGTATGGTTTTTTTTAATTAAAATCATTATCAGTCCATAAACTTTTCAGATTCTCTCACTACCCTCTTTTGGAATTATTACAAGAGACTTTTCATCTTCACCTGTGGGCTCAACTAGTGAGTTTCATCATAGTTTGTAATAGGAACGGAGTTGTGTTGTTACTTCTTTTGTTAAGTGCCTTTTCAAAGCCTATGGATTCTTTGAGTCAATGATCTATTTTATCTAAAAGGCCTCTGAACAAGAATTTCAAAATAGATTTTTTAGGGAGCTTCCAAGTAAACTTCACAAATATGAGTATGTTTAGTTCTTCGTTGAAATCCCAGAAGGTTTATGCATTCCTACCCAATGGGTTATTCATGGGAAAAGATCCTCTGAGGATTAGATTTTCTCGATCTTGAAGAGATTGTACAGTTAGCAAATTGATTAGTTATGTTATACAAGAGAGACTGGTCTATTTACTTTCTTCACCAAAAAGAATATCCTATCTACTAGTTGAGGCATGGTAGATGCTCTCATGAATCCATAAGTCCTCTTTTAGAGCCCAAGGGTCCATTAATCCAAAGTGTTGGGAGTGCTTTTTACAAGAGGAAGAATATCGAGCACTTTTCCACCTTTCAAACTGAAATTACTCATTCTCGAAAAACGAGTTCGCTTCAAAGGAGTGGTTACAGAAAACACTCGAGCTCGTACTCTTCTCATGCTCATAATGAGGAATTCAGTTCCTCTCGATCCCTTAACCATAGGAGGAGTAAGTTTTTCATTAGTGAATCACTAGTGATCAGTTTTGGTGAACAGGAGGAATTAGAGGTCACATGGGCAGAATCGGGCCGAGTGCAATATATTCAAGCTCCTCATGAAAGATAGAAGGAAGCTATTCATGGAGCTGTCAATAAAAGACATGCCTGTGCTCCCCAGATTGTTTCTCTTAATGGACATGGCTATTTTAGAAGTGATGAGAGTAGGTTTCAAATCCTTTATTTCACGTTAACAATGTCTTGTGAGTTTACTAACTCGTTTTGCTTGTTTGCAAGCCTCGCAACAAATAATTGCTATTAATGCTTAGCACTTAGTGTTTAAGGTGCAAACCGTAAGAGAACTTACGCAGCTGGAGCTACCTCATCTTAAAGACAATTTTGAGATGAAAAAGGCCAAGATTGCCTCTTCAGAGCACTAATGGGATATGTTTTGCTGAATGCTCTTCAAGTGGAGTATGCCACTCTTTTCTTCGAATTTAAGGTCCTAACTGATTGAAACCAAGAGCTATAGGGAGAAATTACAAGATTATAGAGCCACTAAAGCCTTCTCTTAGCCAAGAGGAACAAGATCAAATCTAGGCTAAGGCCATGAAGGCCCATCATCAAGAAGTGCCACAAAAGGAGGCATATATTATTAACTGATTTTATCAAATGTGGTTTGTACCTAGCACGTTCCTGATAGGTCAAAGCTTGATCCAGATGCTAAGGATTTGAAACCTTTTTATAAGGATAAGCACTTATAAAGATCTATCTGATCTCACTAGCCCTTAAGAGCCTTTTCATCGACCCGAAGTGGTCGTGGTTCTCACAAGCTTGGACAAAGATGATTTTGATAATCTGAAGGCTAACTTTTCTGAGGATCAAGCTCTTGACATTGTAGTGCCTTAGGACGCACATGCCTAGGTGCCTGTTAATATCGATACTCCTCTTACTGTAGAGGTCAATCTAGAAGTCACTTCTTGTAATACAACTCTAGAGTAGAATGAATGAAAATTTCCACTTTCTCACTTTATTTTCATGCTCTAATCTATATATATGAACATAGTAACTGCTCCCTAGTTCTTTGTGAAAGAGCTCAGTCTTTTATAAAGAACTCTGTGGTGACTACACATTTACCTTGCACTTATTTAAACTCATCTTACATAATAATCAGACTTACCTTGTGCACTTTTCGCTTCAAGTCTTTACATTCCACGTGAGTGGTAGCATATTTTTCACTTCAAGCCTGCGTGCTTTTTTGTCTTTCACGTGCGTGGCTTACGTAGCATATTTTTCACTTCAAGCTTTTAAATTTCTCATGTGTGGCTTACTTGCTCATTTTTCGCTTTAAACCCTTTACTTTATTCGTAGCTTACCTCTTGCATTTTTTTCATTTCAAGCTCATGTGTTGCCCATCTCACATATTTTTCACTTAGGGACTTTTATTTCATTCATGGCTTATGTCGTGCATTTTTTTCATTTCAAGCCCATGTGTTGCCCATCTTATGTATTTTTCGCTTAGGGACTTTTATTTAATTCACAGCTTACGTCACGCATTTTTTTTCATTTCAAGCACGTGTGTTGCCCATCTCATGCATTTTTCACTTAGGGACTTTTATTTCATTCATGGCTTACCTCGCACATTTTTCGCTTCAAGCCCAGTTGTTGCCCATCTCACACATTTTTCATTGATGGACTTTTATTTCATTCACGGCTTACTTCACGCATTTTTCGATTAAGGACTTTTATTTTATTCACGGCTTACCTTGCGCATTTTTCGCTTAAGGACTTTTATTTCATTCACAACTTACTTTGTGCATTTTTTGGTTCAAGCCTATGTGTTGCCCATCTCGCGCATTTTTCGCTTAGAGACTTTCATTTCAATCACGGCTTACCTCACACATTTTTCGCTTCAAGCCCATGTGTTGCCTATCTTGCACATTTTTCGCTTAGGGACTTTTATTTCATTCAAGGCTTACCTCGCGCATTTTTCGCTTAGGGACTTTTTTGTCTTCATGCATGACTTACATCGCGCACTTTCGCTTCAAGTTCATGCGTAGCCTACTTCACGCACTTTTCGCTTCAGGCTTTTTCTTGTGTTGTATTTCTCATTCTTGATACAATATTTCTTTGATTGATTTATTTATGTTGCTCTCCAAGTGCTCTTGTTGGCAAGCAAGGTTTATAACAAAGTGCCCGATGAATAGGACTTATAACGAAATGCCTAATGAGCAAAGCTTATACAAACTTGCATGGTAGCTAATATATAGAACATGCAGCAGAGTGTTGTTATAGAGGATTTCTTACGTGATTCAGCTCACCTTCTTCTGCTTATATAGCCGCAACAGCGAATACGAAACATCGCACGCCAGGAATCACCTCTCGCAGAATTATGCTTCTTGACATGCAAAAAATACCAAAAAACTACAAAAATTTTCACAAAAAAAGACCAAAATATCCCAAATTTATATATATATTCTCTTTATTGGACAGCCCAATATAAGGAAGGCCCATCATGAAAACGATCTGGAGAAGCCACGTGGCAAAGTGGCGGGAGACCATCTGCCACCCAACGAGAAACCATCTTTCGTTTGCAAGAAGCCATCTCTCGCATCACTGTAGGCAGTCTCCCACATCTGCAAAGAAGCCTCCCGTACGATCATTGCAACTTAGAGAAGGCCTGCGGGAGGCACCCTCTCTCTTTCGAAGAACACCAATTGTTGGAGTCCTTAAGACGTACAGGGAACAAATTCTTTGGAAGCGCAAAAAGACAATATTGCCCTCAAGTAATTACTCTGCAATAATTCACTCACCTATAAATAGGCCACAGGTATTATTTTATTCCCTAATTTTTGACTTCTGGCTTTTACGTTCAATACATCCAAGAATACTGTGCTGACTTAAGCATTAGAGTGCCTATGCAGGGAACCACCCCCTGCGTTCATCTGACTTTTTCTATTTTGCAGAAGCTTTGGGGACACGTGTAAAGAAGGACAAAAAGCTTACGTCAGTAATTACTCATTGTTGTTATGTGCAACAAGAGTCTGTATTTGGTTGGGATGTAATTTCGACACAAAGTTTGTGTTTTACTCTTGATCTAGCGCTTGTACTTCTTCACTCTTTTCTTTCCCGAGTTGCTTCTTCTTTTTCTTCCCTGCGAGGTGCTCCCTACGACCTTCTCCCTTTCTTTTCCCCCTCTCGCGTGTTTGTCTTCTTCTCTATCCCTTTCACTGCTACGCTACTACCTACTGTTTTCTTTTTCACTCCACGTTCCATGGCTACTCCCACTAATCCTTTACTTCCACTTTCTCCTGCGCTCAAACATAATTTTCCACCCTAAAATCAAGGAAGTAATTACCCTGAAATTCACAGAATATTTACACCGTGTCGAGGAAATCTGCGCCCTTCTTGTCCGCAACTACTTTTAGTAGGGGTGTTGTTGCCACATGTCCCAAAAGTAAGCCCAAGGATAGTGTTGGTGGAGGAGAAGGCGGTGATGGGAGGATCCAAAATAGGCTAAGTTGAGAGTTGGGCTTAATTTGGCTATTGTTAGGGAAAAGCCTAATGTTAAATGGAATGATGTGGCTGGTTAGAAAGTGCTATGCAGGCTTTGCAAGAAACTGCTACTTTGGCTATCAAGTTTCCGCAATTTTTTTACTATGAGGTTTTTTTATGCCTTTTTTATTGGTTTCTAAGGATAGTTTTGGGTTTACAACTTAAAAACGGTGGCTTTAGCTCTATTTTTGGTACTTCGTAGTGGATAATGAATTGGGTTAATTGTCGATTGTTAAACTATTGAGAAATTTTATGGGTTGTTCTTGATAGGCTTCATTAACGTTGTCATAGCTATTAGGTTTTGGAGAAAACCTAATACGTTATGACAGTTTGGCGACTCCACTGGGGACTTAAGAGAGTCAGGCCAATACTTAGTTTTAGTTATCTTAGAATTTCCTTGAGAGATCTTAGTAGAAAACGAACATTAAATAAAACATTATTCCTTCATACACACACATCACTTTACATTAGCATGCATAAGCCCTCGACCCAGGCTTAGTCCTTTTAGGAGGGAATAAAGTACCTACGCTCTCGTGAGGTAATACCTCCGCAATGGCTAGCGAAATACTCCCACTCAGGTTGAACCTTTTCCGTTTGAAGCCTGCAGTGGGTGAGGATTGGGGTGCCTTACTAGTCCATGTGGATAACAGTGAGGAACAATCTGGGAACCTTTAGAACTCTTGATATCCAAACCAAATATATAAAGAAACCTGAGACGCCAACTTAAGTTAGAGCCATGCCAACTCATCATGTAGAGATAACCAAGGATCAGGACATATGAAGGAATATTTCTTCTTTTCAAAAAAATATAATAATAAAAAATCAAAGTGAAGAAAATAAAGAGATAAAATGTGACTATTCATCACATGAGGCTTTCCTTTGATTTTGCGATGCATAACATGTCAATTTCAACATTGTACCTATACATCTAGACATTTTTGTTCATACATAAATTGAGCATGCATCTTATGCATAGGTTAGTATGTACATATCATGGCATCTTGACTTAGACTATGGTAATAAATGTGAGAAGATAGCTCGACCATCAAAATTGCCAGTCACCTATACAATACTTGTTTGCAAACAAGAGTAATGGAGAATGAGCAGTTGGCACGAATTGATGGAATAGAAAAGGTGCAACAAGAGATTGTCAGGGCATAAGAAGAGTCTACGGAACAAATGGACAAGATGATGGAGATGATGATGAGCTTGGCAAAAGGGAAGGGAGTTGATGAAGACACTAACGTTAGAGAAAAGCCCTAATTGGAAGACCCCATAAAGCAAGAAAAGTTTAAAAGGGAAGCAGTTGAACTAGGTTCTCATGAGGGGATGCATCGTACGTGTGATATGTTAGAAGAGAGATTGAAGGCTATCAAAAGGAGCGCTATTTATGAAAACATTGATGTGGAGAAAGTGAGTTTGGGTCCTGATTTGGTGCTACCCACAAAATTCAAAGTCCCCGACTTTGACAAATATGACGGAACTAAATGCCCATTAGCCCATATTACAATGTTTTGTCGAAAAATGGCAGGGCATACTCACAATGAAAAGTTGCTCATCCACTGTTTTCAAGATAGCCTTATTGGGTCTGCAGCAAGGTGGTATGTCCAATTAGATAGAGGACACATCCATTCATGGAAGGATCTTGCGAGGGCCTTCATAGCTCAATATCAACATGTAAAGGATATGGCACCAGATCGATTATTGTTACAGAATATGGAAAAGACAGCTATCGAGAGCTTTAGAGAATATGCTTAGAGATGGCGAGACATTGCCGCTCAGGTTCAGCCTCCCATTAAGGAGAAAGAGACGACAATTCTGTTTGTCAATACACTTAAGGCTCCATACTATGAGAGAATGATTGGTAATGTCACCAAAAACTTTGCAGATATGGTACTCTCTTGTTAGATAATCGAATATACTATAAAAAGCGGGAAGATCGGATGGGCAAATATAATGAGAGGTGCAACATTCAATAACGAGAGTCAAGATGTTCAGGCTGTGACTAATGAAAAGCAGTATGAAACTTATACCCCATATTACTCATACCCTATGCAACAAGCCCACCACCTTTGTCCATATCCTTATCAGCCAATTCCTCAAAATGGTTTTCAACCTAACTTTTGTCCTCAATCACTCTTCACCCTACCAAACAATCCAAGAAAGCCAAGAAACAGTGTAAAGAGATTGCCAATTCCGATTTCTAAACTATTGCCTTTTCTAATAAAGAACCAGTATCTGGTGCCTATGCCTTTGAAAACAACTCCAAACCCAGCAGCAAAAAGTTATGAACCAAATAGCAAATGTGAATATCACATGGAAGCAATCGGGCATTCAACAGAAAAGTGTAGGCAATTGAAGGAAAAGGTTAAAGAACTCATCAGTAGTGGTGCCTTGACTCAAGAGCTTATTGAACAATGGAAGTCTGCTTCTCCATAGGCCAAGTTTCCTATATGTAATTTGTGGATGTGAGACGTTTTCAAGATTCTTGAAATTTGCATCAAGATGTTTTGAAAAGCTTTCCATATTTTTCTTTCCAAGTAGATGAAATAAAATAATTTTGAAAACATTGGTGATTGTTATTGAGAATGAATGACCTAGCCATTACATTTCCAGTATACTTGCCGATTCAGTGAAAACTTGGAATCCATAAGGACACACAAACTTGAAATTCATTCATTTTTGCTTACCATGGTGAACTTTTGAAGTCAATGATCTTTGTTAAAGCAATGAGCAATGAAATGATTGATGAATTTGCAAAACTTTTTGAATTTTCAAAACTTTTTGAATTGTTTTGAAGGACCAATTCACGAAGCATTCTCTTAAAGACTTTGTATTTGGAAATTTGATAGATGTTAAGGCCAAGCTAAGAGTCCCAAATACATCAACCCAAAATTCTTTCTCATAACTTGAATCATCCTTGGCTACACCTTAGGGCAAAATGATTGAAAGAGCCAAGCTTTTGATAACCTCAACATCTTTTAATGGTCATCCTTAATGATTGAAAGAGCCAAGCTTTTGATAACCTCAACATCTTTTAATGGCCATTCTTAATTTGATTGATATCCTTTTTCCTATTTTAAACCATGATAATGAAAATTGTTGCATATGGCCTTCATAAAGTTGAGTTAATACATTCTGGGCATGAGCTGTGAAAAAAAAAGTGGAGAAAAAGGAAATAAAAAAAAAGAAAAGAAGAAAAAATTGATTGTGAAACCATACACGAAGGATATGCAAATGATTTCAAAAGCCAAATTTTCATCTTGAGGGTTGGTTTTCAATAGAAGTGTTGATATTTGATATGACAAATGGCCATCTTTCATATTCCTATTACTGAAATGAAATCATCCCTTTGTTACCCCTTTTGAACTTATTGATTTCTTTCTAAATGAACCTTGACCAAGGATCACCCTCCACATTGGAGAGGCAAATACATCAGAGGAGTTTTAGAAGCATTAGTGATTGGTCTTATGTCAAATGCAAGAAAATGATGCCCTTGTTAAGGGGCAAATGTGAGAAGAAGGATATGTGAAGATGGGAATCAATATGAAAAAAAACAAGAAATGGAAAAAAAATGAAAAAGGTAGATGCGAAAAAAAAAGAAATGAATGAGAATAAAAGGCTAGAAAAGAAAAGAAAAATGCTTCGAAGAGTGGGAAGGATAG
Organism: Heritiera littoralis; assembly: GCA_031772115.1. Taxonomy (NCBI): domain Eukaryota; kingdom Viridiplantae; phylum Streptophyta; class Magnoliopsida; order Malvales; family Malvaceae; genus Heritiera; species Heritiera littoralis. The sequence goes on from JAPDPK010000158.1 coordinate 564,895, forward strand.
ATGTTCACAATCGAAGAAATGATCCTTGGTTCGATAAACCTTGAAAACACTTATTTGGGCATATTTATCCATTCTTTGAAAACCCTAAACCTTGGCCTACGGTACGTGCTTAAAAGTCCATTTTGATCAAATAGGGATGCTTGTATTGAAAAGCTTTTCTTTGAGAAACTATCATCATTATTTAGTTTGGAATGAAATTTGAATTCTCAAATGAATGGTAGAATAATCAATAAAAAAAAAAGAAAGAAAAAAAAAGAATGAAGCTCTAGGGTGAAAACCCATAAAATGACAGTCTAGAGCAAATTTGAAACAACTCAAGGTCGTTGTTTGTGACTATGCTAAGGCAATAACAAGAAAGAAGAAAAACCAAAGGAGTGATGCTTTCAGTCAAGACCTTTTGAGAAATTCAAAAACTATCACCTTGAAAATTTGATTTGAGATTTGAATCCTTGCCTAGAAATTTGAGCCATCACAGCTAGTCTTGACATTTGTTAAAGTCCACATATCAACAAATTAAGAGAGTGCTAAAATGGATTGTGTTTTGTGAAAGTTACTTTTACAAAAGGAATCTTGATTTTCAAGGAATTTGTTTCGTTTGTGAGCCTAGATGAAAAGACATTGATAAATAAAACCTTTCTTGATAACCAAGCATCCTTGATGCACTTAATCGGTTCATTTATTCAGCTAGACCAAGTTATGACTCATTCTATTTGTTCTCAATAGTAATCACCAATTTTTAAGAGATCTAAATGTCGAATGTTTTTATCTTGGAAAATTATTATGTGGGGCAATTTTCTATCTTCAAAAAGAAACTTGAAGAAGTGAAAAATGAGAGTTTTGTGATTTTACGGGGGCAAGTTCTTGTTTTAAAGAAATCAAGTGTGGTGATGGTGTTTTTAAGACTATTCTTGGGGCAATCTTTGGTTGATTTGAGAGCTTGAATTTTCTTGAAGATATGAGAAGTGGTGAAGTGTTCTTGTGAATAGTTTGGGATGATTTTGTTGTTATGATTTGGATTGATGAATTTTAAGTTGATAAGAATTGTGGGGTAAGAAGAAAACTAAATGAATGATTATGATGGGGCAATGCGAAGACTAAATAAGTGATGATTGCAAAATTTAAAGAAAGAAGAATTGTGGGGCAAGAAGAAGACTGAATGAACAATGATGATGGGGCAAATGATTTTAGAATTGCTAAATTTGAAGAAAGAAGAATGACGAGGCATTGAAAGATTGAATGATAAGGCAGAGAAAAGATTAAAGGATGACAAATTTTTGAAGAAAGGAATAAGGTAGATTGATGATGTGACTTGGTAAGGCATTATTTATCATTTGCATTGCATTCATGACATGCATGACATTTCATTATATGCATTTTTACACCAAAAAAAATTTTTGAACTGTTTGAAGCCTGTTGCTACTGCTTGAAGCCTGTTGCCTAACTCTACGCTGCTGCTTTGTGTGAAAGAGAAAGAAAGCAAAGAATAAAAAGGAAACGTGAAGCAAATAGTGAAGATACAGAAGAGCTATCAGCCACGAAAATTTCCTTGCAATTCAACAAGTGAAAAATAAAAAAGAAATAGAGAAGAGGCAGTTCGTTGGTGCAGCTAACCCATGTAATTGCTGCAAAATAGAACAGAACCGTGGCTGCAGTAGTGCAAATAGAGCTGGGCAAAACCTTGAACCGAGGCAGTGGTTGGAGTGTGTGGCTTTGCTGTTTGTTGCTGGTTACGTGAGGGTCGATTGAACAGTTGAAGAAGAGAAGCTGACGAAACCATGGGCCGCTGTTGTAGGAGCTGACCGAATTTTGCTGGAAGTTAGAGAGAAAGTGAAAAGAGTTTGCTGTAGACCGAACATAAGTGAAGCAAGGTTGACGTTGCTGCAAATTAAAGTTTGGTTTTTATAAGGTATATTATACTATTCATATCTCTTACTTTTTGTATTTTATTTTAGTTATGAAAATACAAATGCATCTTTATTACTTTAATGATGCCTGACATCTTTACAATGTACACGTCCTTATTACTAGAATGTTAGTAAATTTAGTTAGTTATAGTTAGGGTATATTAAAAATAAAATATGTATAGTAAAAATTAATTATGATATTAAAAATTAAAACAAACTAAATTATCCGACGATGGAACTCTTAAAGGTACTGCGCTCAAGAGGTACTTTTAGAGATCTTGAGGTAAAAAAATTTTATCCAAGGCCTCACCAACTTAATGAAGGGTCTAAATAGGATTTTTGATAACAAAATAATTTATATTCATTTTAAAAATAAATTTATTATAAAATTACAATAAAAACAATTAGTTATAAAATTAGGAAAGATATTAATGATTAGTAATGATATGATAAAAATAATAATAGTAAAGAATAAAACAAGGAAGGAAATGAATAAAATAACTAGAGCTAGATATTAAAATAATAATGGAAATGAATATAATTTGCTTCGATGATGAAATATTAAGAGGATTACGCTTAAGTAATTTTCTTAAAGATTTCTAGATGAGAAAGTTCTATTCAAGGCCTCACCAGCTTAATGGAAGGTCTAAATAGGGTCTTCAATAAAAGTAATTTATATTCATTTCTTTTTTTTCAAAAAATAAAAATATGAATAATTAGTAGATTTGTTATTGAATTAGAACAAGAATAATTTATAAAAATTAGAAACGATATTAATTATCCATGATAATATAATAGAAATAATAATAAGTAACAAAATAAGGAATGAATAAAAATTAGATATGAAAATTATAATGAAGGTGAATATGAATTACTCCAATGATGAAATATCGAGAGAATTACGCATAAGTGATTTTCTTGAAATTTTCTAGGTAGGAAAATTATTTTCAAGGTCTCACCAGTTTAATGGATGACCTAGAGATAGATTTCAATAATAAGTGATTTTTATTCATCTTTTAAAATTATAAAATAAGTGATTTTTTATTAAATTAAAATTAAAGTAATTAGTTAAGAAGATAAAAAAACTTTCCAATAATTCATATTAACTATAATCACAAAATAACAATAATAAATAGTAATGAAATTTGATGAAATAATAAAATGATAATAATGTATAAGAGTCTTTGAGAATGAATATTGATTGTTCCTATGATGAGATTCCAAGTAGATTTATGCTTAAGTAATGATTTGGAAATCTTTAGGTAAGAAAATTTTTTTTGGGTCTGACCGGCTTAATGGAAGATCTAAAAGGAATTTTTGATAAAAAAATAATTCATATTCATTTTCGCATAAAAATAAACAAATAAAATTAAGAATTAATAAATAATATAATGGTAAGAATAAATTGGGTAGAAGGAGTCAAAGTTAGGAATTTCTCATAAAATATTAAAATGAATCTGACAACGGAGCCTCTTCAAGCAAGTCACATAGTACTACTTGAATACTCCTGAGGTGAGAAAGATTTTTGAGTTGTCCCACCAGCTTAATGGAGGACACTTAGAAATATTTTTCAATAATAATTATATCGAGATTAAAGATCAACGTAAGCAAATTTAGCAAATGACCTAAAACTAAGTGGTACCATCTTAGGATGGGCGTTGTGGGGTGCTGATCCTTCCCTATACGTAACCGTACTCCCGAACCCTAGTATCTTTGAACGTAGACCAAGCCTTATCCTTAGTTTGAATAGGTGACCAATCACACCTACGTAGAATGGTTGGTGGCGACTCCATATCTTTGTGTCTTGAAAAATATTTCTAAGTGTCCTCCATTAAGCTGATGGGACAACTCAAAAATCTTTCTCACCTCAGGAGTATTCAAGTAGTACTATGTAACTTGCTTGAAGAGGCTCCGTCGTCAGATTCATTTTAATATTTTATGAGAAATTCCTAACTTTGACTCCTTCTACCCAATTTATTCTTACCATTCTATTATTTATTAATTCTTAATTTTATTTGTTTATTTTTATGCAAAAATGAATATGAATTATTTTTATCAAAAATTCCTTTTAGATCTTCCATTAAGCTGGTCAGACCCAAAAGAAATTTTCTTACCTAAAGATTTCCAAATCATTACTTAAGCATAAATCTACTTGGAATCTCATCATAGGAACAATCAATATTCATTCTCAAAAACTCCTATACATTATTATCATTTTATTATTTCATCAAATTTCAGTACTATTTATTATTGTTATTTTGTTATTATATTATATGAATTATTGGAAAGTTTTTTTATCTTCTTAACTAATTACTTTAATTTTAATTTTAATTTAATAAAAAATCACTTATTTTATAATTTTAAAAGATGAATAAAAATCACTTATTATTGAAAACTATCTCTAGGTCATCCATTAAGCTGGTGAGAACTTGAAAATAATTTTCCTACCTAGAAAATTTCAAGAAAATCACTTATGCGTAATTCTCTCGATATTTCATCATTGGAGTAATTCATATTCACCTTCATTATAATTTTCATATCTAATTTTTATTCATTCCTTATTTTGTTACTTATTATTATTTCTATTATATTATCATGGATAATTAATATCGTTTCTAATTTTTATAAATTATTCTTGTTCTAATTCAATAACAAATCTACTAATTATTCATATTTTTATTTTTTGAAAAAAAAGAAATGAATATAAATTACTTTTATTGAAGACCCTATTTAGACCTTCCATTAAGCTGGTGAGGCCTTGAATAGAACTTTCTCACTAGAAATCTTTAAGAAAATTACTTAAGCGTAATCCTCTTAATATTTCATCATCGAAGCAAATTATATTCATTTCCATTATTATTTTAATATCTAGCTCTAGTTATTTTATTCATTTCCTTCCTTGTTTTATTCTTTACTATTATTATTTTTATCATATCATTACTAATCATTAATATCTTTCCTAATTTTATAACTAATTGTTTTTATTGTAATTTTATAATAAATTTATTTTTAAAATGAATATAAATTATTTGTTATCAAAAATCCTATTTAGACCCTCCGTTAAGCTGATGAGGCCTTGGATAGAATTTTTTTACCTCAAGATCTCTAAAAGTACCACTTGAGCGCAGTCCCTTTAAGAGTTCCATCGTCGGATAATTTAGTTTGTTTTAATTTTTAATATCATAATTAATTTTTACTATACATATTTTATTTTTAATATACCCTAACTATAACTAACTAAATTTACTAACATTCTAGTAATAAGGACGTGTACATTGTAAAGATGTTAGGCATCATTAAAGTAAAAAAGATGCATTTATATTTTCATAACTTAAATAAAATACAAAAAGTAGGAGATATGAATAGTATAATATACCTTATAAAGACCAAACTTTAATTTGCAGCAACGTCAACCTTGCTTCACTTATGTTCGGTCCACAGCAAACTCTTTTCACTTTCTCTCTAGCTTCCAGCAAAATTCGGTCAGCTCCTACAACAACGGCCCACGGTTTCGTCAACATCTCTTCTTCAACTGTTCAATCGACCCTCACGCAACCAGCAACAAACAGCAAAGCCACACACTCCAACCACTGCCTCGGTTCAAGGTTTTGCCCAGCTCTATTTGCACTACTGCAGCCACGGTTCTGTTCTATTTTGCAGCAATTACATGGGTTAGCTGCACCAACGAACTGCCTCTTCTCTATTTCTTTTTTATTTTTCACTTGTTGAATTGCAAGGAAATTTTCGTGGCTGATAGCTCTTCTGTATCTTCACTATTTGCTTCACGTTTCCTTTTTATTCTTTGCTTTCTTTCTCTTTCACACAAAGCAGCAGCGTAGAGTTAGGCAACATGCTTCAAGCAATAGCAAGATGGTGGTATAGCGAGGGTTGGCGCACAGCAGAGCGGTAGCAGTAGTGGGCGACAGGCGGCAGGGGCTGAAATTAAAATGGTGTTGAATCTGGTGGTGATGGTGGCAACGCGAGGATGAAGCGATGTTGCGAGAAGGATAGGCACAGGGGTGTAATGCAGGAAGCTACAAGCGGTGCAGGCAGCTTAAGTGGTGGCTGGACAGAAAATCTTCTCGATCGTCAAAGTGGAGGAGCAAGGTTGGTTGTGTAGCAAAACAGCAGTGCAATCGATGAAGATGATGTGTGGAGCGACAACAAAGGTTTTGGTGTTGGAGTCAGAACCTCGTGTGGCCACAATCCAAGCACCAATCGGCAACAAGATGGTGACTGATGATCCCCCCCTTCAACCCTACTTCTCCCTTTTAAAACCCAAAAATCCCCTCTCCCCCAAAATGTGTAAGCCTCCTTTATTTCTTTTTGTCTTTTTTCATTTTTTTTAGAAAGAAAAATCCTAATTTAATGTATTGATCCTAAAATTATGGGATCTTTATTTTGTCATTTATTTCTTATTTGACCCCTTTTAACTTATTTCCTTTTTTTATTATTTTTTGGGCAATGAATTTTCAGCTTTTATTTCACTTTGATCATTTCCTTTTTTGCATGATTTGTTTTCCTTTTATTGACTTATTCATATTTGGTCTAAATCTCTTAAATCAACTTTGGCTTTAATTTGCATGATGCATGGGCATTGAAGAATTTTTATTTATTCATTATCATTTTTATATTTTTGATTCTTTTATTATTTTTTTATTTTTTTAAAATAAAAAATTTTTTAGACAAAATTCGGTGTTTACAATTATCAATTTTAAAGAAATACACCGAGTGCATCTAAGGCCCACAATTTCGAACTAATTAGACCCGGACAAAAATTGGTGTCTACAAACGTTGATTTTTGGTCTTTAGCTATAAAGTTAGTGACTTTTGCTTGACTTTGGTAATAGGTAGTGGATAATGAAATGGATTAATTGTTGATTGTGAAACTGTTAAGAAAATTTTTTTTTCTTGACTATGATATTATTCAAAAAAAAAGTATGGTTAGTAGTTTTATTGAGAAAGATATGATTTTGGTGTTGATATTTGATGTTGTTTGAATAATCACATTTGTTTGTTTAAGTTGATTGTGGTAGTGGAGAGATTTTTTGCATTATAAACTAATTGTTGTGATTTTTTGTTGCTTGAGATTGTAAATCCTAAATGTGAATCGCAAATGTTAAGTTTTAGCTTTTCGAACACATATGAGATACACTCACTACATGCTTTCTGAATTATTCTTATGAAAATAATGTAGTCCAGTACCCTTATGTTTGAATTAAACTTTCTGTTCAGTTTAGCGAGAATTAAGAAAAAAAAATACTTGGGGTGAAATAGGTGGACTTGATCCATTTATTATAATTTACTTTTCTCTTGGCTACTACTTTAAATTAGGATCTCTGTCAGATTTCAATTTACTTAATTTTCTCCTTGGCCTTCGATTTATATGTGAACTATGAATTTCCATTTGTTAAAATAATGTTCAAAGTTGATGTTTATTTTATTTTATTGCTCAATTCCAATGTAAAATATATATTCATCATTTCCTCAAATATATATATATATATATATATTGATCATGTCACAGGTAATTAAAGAACATAGGTAGATATGACAATCAATGCAATGAGTGAGACTTAAAAGTCACTACTGTCTTGCTAAAAGCATTGCACTGTTATATAAATATATATATATATATATATATATATATATATATAATGATGGAACATGCAAGTTCCACCTGAATTTAACTAATTATGCTTATATTCTTTTCATCGAGTTAAATAAAAAATAGTTGTGACATATTGTAAAGTTTGATTTTAACTATCTAATTATGAATAATCTTATTTGTGATCATATTTGTCTTTTGGTTGTGGTTTTGTTTGGTCTACTCCAGCTGCACGCCTCTTTGACACCTAGGTTTGCATATTACTTATCTTTATTACATTATCGCTCTTCTTCTTGTGTTATTTGTTTATCTATAATGTTCTTTCATTCATTCTTTCTCAATGTCATGGTAATTTAATTTGTTATGATTGCTAGTAAAGGCCTTTTTGGGAGGTGTCTTTTGATCTGTTGTTTTTTTAAATTTCCCTTTGTTGAAAAAGAGACTTGCGATTTTATATTGGTGCTCTCTTTGGTTGTTGTTTGTGTTGATCCCATTTAGTATTAATCTTGGCACTCCTTTTGGTTGCTATCTGTCTTGGTCCCACTTAGTAGTTGGTTATGGCATTATTTGTTCATCTAATAGGATTGTTATGTTTTGGAGTTGGTTATTTGCTAAATGTTGTGTTTGATCTCCAGTGTTTCTATGATTGTAGAAATTGAATAGAAAACTTAGATTAAATTAATGAAATCAACATAATGTCTATTGATACATACAAATTGAAAACATTTGAGTGAATGATATTACTGTTTTCAAGTTGCATTAAATCTACCAGATTCTAGACTTCATTAGGCAACAATTTGTGTTGAGGGCATGTTTTTAGTTTTAAGTTTTAACTATCATCCTTGATATTATGAATTGCAAACTTTAAATCAATGAAAGTATTATTTAATTTTACTTTTAATTTCTCTACCTAAAATCAACATGCATATTAGTAAATTATAGGAGTTCAATTTAAAATGTACACTTTACAATAGCATTAAAAAGCACCTCAAAATTTCAGTGTGGTCGCAATACATAGATATAGCTGTGATAAAGTTTGCATGACATGAATAATCCTATTTGCAAATAGATATTTTCTTGCTTTCTTAAATCCTTTAAAAGATCTTTAATATTTTAAATGTATTTTTTAGAACTTTTTTTTGTTACATTTTTCTTTTTTAACTTTTACTATGTGCATTTATCTTTCTTCGTTTTTTATTTCATCCTATCTCCTCCTTTCCCTCCCGTTCTCGCAGCAATGCGCGGGCATCATTCTAGTTATATATTTAAATTCGAAAACTCCAAACTAAAATATCTTATTTTTAAGTATTGGATTTTTTTTGGGTGGCTCTAACTTGCAAGTGTTTGATTTACGCTTGGACTATTACTCAATTTTCATATGGTTGTCCTTTTTGATAAGTTACTTTAAATAAAACACGACCTAACTGCTAAATATTTGCAAAGTAAAACGAGAAATATTTGTTGTTAACAATTGGAATATGTATGATAGAAGGAAAAAATATACAGCGCTTTCTTATAAAAAAAAATATAAAGAGCTTTTACAATAAAAGAAGAGAAAAAATAGAGCAAAATGAGATGAGCTAATCAATTAAATTGGTTGAGAATGATGCTGGGAGAGCAAAATCTTTTTCCATACCGTAGAATTAACATAAAGAATAAAAAGTTAAAGAAAGGCAAAAAGAAGACAAAACTTTTACATGGTTCAAAAAAAATTCTCATACTTTCACAGACGCATTAAATTCTTATTATATTTGAAAGTAATACAATACAAGAGGTGGCTAGCAATCCTTTTAAACACGAGAATCAAGGCAACACTCCTTAATAGAGAAATTACAAGAGTACTCTTAATAAACAATTAAGCTGTCCCGTTAATCTTCTACTTAGAGACTAACTCACCATCAAATCATGTAATATGCTCCTCTTGTAGTCCACCACTCAATGTGACGCTTCTTCAACAATTATCCATAGGGGTCAACTAGGGTTGTGCACAACCTTAGCTTTTCAGTTGTCACTACTTTTGTTAGTATGTCTGCAGGATTTTTTGTGTCACGTATCTTCTCAAGAGTCAACATCTCATCATCCAATAATCCACGAATAAAGTAATACTTCAACTGAATGTACTTCGTTCTTTCATGAAACATTGGATTTTTTTTACAAAATAAATTACGTTTCGACTATCACAGAAAATAATGTTGCTTCCTTGATTCTTACCCAATTCTCTAATGAAATTCTTCAACCAGATTATCTCTTCGATTGCTTCAGTGACAACAGTATACTCTGCTTCAATGGTTGAAAGAGCAACAACCTTTTGTAATTAAGATACCCCACTCATAGCAGTTCCACACAAAGTGTAGATATAACCGGTAGTATTTTTTCTATTATCAATGTCACCACTTAAGTCTGCATCAACAAAAACTTGCAGAGTCATATTAACCCTTTTGAAACAAAGTGATAATGATGTGGTACCTCTCAAATATCGAAAAATCCACTAGACAACCTCTCAATGTTGCTTTCCAAGATTAGCCGTAAACCTACTCACAACTCTAACTGCATGTGCTATGTCAGGTCTAATAAAAACCATAGCATACATTAGACTGCCAAAAACTGAAGCATAAGGAACTTAAGACATAAACTCATGCACTTCCTCTGTCTTAGGTGATTGTTCCTTAGAAAGCCTAAAGTAACTTGCCAAAGGAGCACCAACAGGTTTAGCATCTTCCATCCTAAATCTGTTGAACACTTTTTCGATGTAACTAGCTTATGAAAGCTTTAAAGTACCAACCACTCTATCTTGAATAATCCTCATCCCAAGAATCTATTTCGCAGCTACTAGATCATTCATTGTAAATCCATTTGATAATTGTCGTTTTAGCTTATTGATCTTTTGACTGTTAGATCTTGCAACAAACGTGTCATCTATGTATAATAGTAGAGTAATATAACAATTATCAAACCTTTTAAAGTAGCAATAATGATCCATGTCACATCTCTTAAAATCATTTTTGCACATGAATGAATCAAATTTCTTGTGTCATTGCCTTAGGGCTTGTTTCAGAACATACAAACTTTTGTTAAGCTTGCACGCAAGAAAGATATGAATCTAACTCTAAAATAAAAAGATACATACACTTTTCAATACAAATACTCCATGTATTTTAAATTCCAACTTATTTTCATTTCAGGATTAAAAGTAGGATTTATATATGATACATTGATAGTGTATGGTCTATATATATTGTCAATGCACTAGAGGTTGATACGTCATCAATAATCCCTTATGAGTAAATTAGAAAAAAAAATTATTTATATTTATTTTTAAAGACTTGACATTTTTTTAATTTATTTATTGATGAGGTGTCAATCTCTAGTACATTAACAGTATATGGAGACTATATACTGTTAGTCCATCATATATAAATTTTTCATTGATAAATATAATTTCACATCTATATGATGTTTAAAAGAAATCCCTTTATGAGGTTAATGGCTGACACGTGTACTTTTTTTAATAGAAGGAGTCCATGTGACTTGTGAGTTGAAAATGACATTTATATTTTTTTTAATTTTTTATTTCATTCTTTATTTTTTTAAAATTTTACATTAAAAATAATATAATTTAGAATGAATTTAAGAAAAAAAAAACTAATGAATTTGATTCTATTATGAATTTGAACAAAAATATTGTTGAAAATAAAAAAAAATAAAAAAATAATATATATTTATACACACTTATTATTTAATAATAAAATCTATACCTAAATATTAAATAAATCTCCTTTTGAATTAATGTCTACTTTGTAGGTTAAAGGAAAGATTGGATTTTTTTTTTTTGTGAAAATATGGGTTTAGAGTTTGTTTTGGAGACATAAATTTGCAGAATTTTTTTTTAATAAATTAAAATAAATCCCTATGGGTTATTGAGCATCACGTTTGTGATAGTCACACATCTACGCTAATTCATTTTAACTAAATAAGGTCAATAAAAATATAAGTAGTTTAATTTTATCTTTTTTTACAAACATATTTACTTTTTAGATATATATTTTAATTTTTAAAGTTAATAATAAAAATCATTATTTAAAAAATCTCCAATGATAAAAATCATTTTAGATTTTATAATAACAAATTTAAAATATATTTTTTAAGTTGAAGAATCATATAATCAACTTTTCTAAAATGTCAGGAAGTTCTTACAATTTATTTCAACAAAAAAATTTTTCAAATTATTTTAAAATAATAATTAATTATTTTTAAAATTAAGAATATTTTAGTTTGTTAGATAATGAAAATTAATAAATATAATAAGAAGAATATAGAAATTCTATAAAATAAATATTAATAATTAGAAAATAATAAATAATAATTTCAAATGATTAAAAATTCGAGAGAAAACAGATATTTTGTAAAATATTTTTTATTTGAGTCCAAATTTCAAAATAAGATAAATATATCCTTTTAAAAAATTTTAAATAACGTAATAAATTTAAAAAAGAAATAAAATATTAAAAGAAAAACAAATCAAACTCTATTAACGGAAAAGAAATTGAATGACCGTAGAAAGCAAAAGGCATTTAATAAGACTGATATTTCCTTCTTTTGGGTATTTGATAGGATTAGTATTTTTTTTATTTTTTTTTTTTAAGTATTTCTTCTCTTACGAAAATGACAGGTCAATTTGCTAATGTCTTGTTTTTTTTTTAGTGTACGTATCATCATTCGTTCCGGGTTATAAAATAATAAACGGTAAAATACTTATAACAATAAAAATTTCAATATTTAAACTTTATTCAAATATTTGAAAAAAATCTACTTTTATTTTTCTTCTTTCAACCACTTCAACCACTTGTTAATATTTGCTAATGTCACAACTGTATTAAAAGAAAACAGATTCTTATTTTTAATGTGGATGGATTAGACAACATTTCATGTGAATATAAATGTAAGAAAAAGACCAAAGTATTAACCTAAACTTTTTCTATCAACATTTTGTCGTTTGCAAATTTCGTTTTGCTCAAACGAGTCATTTCCAGAAGAGGAAATTGACATAAATAAAAATAAAAATAAAAAACTATTTTTTATAATTATAAATCAACTGTACAGTCTGTACTATGATCAAGCCATCTTAATATTATGCGTCGATGAGGTTTCTTAGTGGTGGAAAATATTTTTAAAATGTATAACAATGGTTAGATTAAATCCCAAAAAGATAAAAAAAATCCGAACCTTAAACTTGATAATAACTGAATCTTAAGTAGTATATTTTTATTAAAATTATTATCGTATCCACTATCGGTAAAATTTTTTAACTCTACAAACAGAATTTTTTAAACAGTGATTAAGAAATCAGATTTTATATAAACAGAACTTATTGAAAAGGGAATGAATAAAAAAGAACACTTAATAGATTGAAAGAGAAACCATCCACTACTGTGTTTTATTTTAAATTAAACAAACTAAATGATAAGGATATTTACATTCCTCAAAGCAAATTTGAGGCCAGGAAAATGAAAATCTTTGGTTGGTAAGGGAAGGACATTTTTCCCTCTCATATTCTTACCAACCTACTGCATCCTCCCTGCTTTCTATTTTACATATATAAATATTAAAAAAATATTAAGAGCACAGATTGATCTCTCTCCAACAATTCTCAGCTTAACTCTTCAATTAGCTTACTCCTACACTCTATTTTATCTTATCCTTTTTTCTTTGTTTCGTTTCTACAATTTCAAAATGAAAGAATAATCTATGCAGCATATATGTGATTCGACATAAACAAATTATTTTTGTATAGAATTATTTTACCTAGCTCTTATTTGATGTTGCCGCATCTTGATTTCTTTTACAAGGAGCTCAGCGTACAGAAGCTCGTTCCACGAATCTGGCACACCAGGAAGACACCAATGGCTGCAGTCCTGGTATTTTAAAGCTCCTAATGTTTGCTCCGCCGACATTTGTTGCTTCCGGTGCTTCCGGTAGATTGACGGGTGACCATCCTTTCGGAAATCAGTCAGTTTGGTAATATTTAGGTAGGTAACATGAGTTTTCATCCCCTTCAACACCGATTCTAACACCAACATCTTTGATGGATATGGCGTTAGATATGTCTCATTGTTGATCGGCTCAGTTTCGCTGTCACATGCTCCTCCTGAATTCCACTGCCCCCCACTAGAGAAAGATTCAAGCATCAATAATACATTTAGAAATGCTATACTAGTTTAATCAGGCACACAATTCCGAAACAAAGATGAAGGAAAACAAGGTTAGAAATACATCCAAGATAGTAACAGCTATCCCTCCCATCCCTAATTTTCTATTTCAAAACCTAACCGCAAACCGTGGAGGAAGAAATAGTATAGTGCGATCAAAACAGAATTTCCTTTTACCTGAAATGGGTAGCAGAATATCCCCTGAAGAACACCATAGACTTCATAGGATTTACATTCGCATCTACCCATCCAGCCCATGTTGTCAAGGCTCTCCGAAAGGCCTCAAGAACATTCAGTTCATCATAAACATGACTACCTTCTTGGTAATAATCTTTCCTGTAGTTTTCCATAGTTGAACATAGAAATATTCAGTAATCTCAGTCGATCACAGAGGAACAAGCATAAACTGTAGAAAAGTTAATGGAAAAAACCCTTTAGAAGTTTTCTCATGAGTCCACCAATGCCCGGTATTGAAGATGAGGATATCTGCCGACTTATATGCGTCAGACGATTTTCCAACAAGATCAAGCCGAAGTGTCTCCTTTTTCAATCCATTGTTGTCTGGCATTTGCCATTCTCGGACCAAGAACGGAGACACAAAGAACTCTAAAGTGCAGTTGTAATCCTATTCATCATCATCCAAACCAACCCAAAAAAGATAATCAATAAGCAATCTCATCAAATTTGAAGCAAATATACCGCAATTTTAAGCAATACCATTAAATAAGAAATATCAGTAACCTACTTTGAACACGAAAGAGTAGGAAGCTTCCCCTCGAAAATAGTATCTTCCATGGGCTTCATAAACATTTTTTGGATTTTTTGCAGCTCCTCTCAGAATGCAAACTAGAGATTCCCACATATTCCTATTTAAGGAATCGCCAACAAAAGCAAGCCGCTTACCCCTCAATAGCTCCAACATGTGACCACCGTTCAATCTTAAAAAAAAAAAACAATAATAATAATAATAATAATAATTAATCTTAGCTTAATAAATAAAAAGAAAACAAGATCGATTACTAGGTAATATTTAAATAAACTGAGGACAGAACAGAACCAAACCAAATGTGTAGCACCAAATTAAAATCTATGAATGAAAGTATATTCAACATTGTCGATTACCGATAAAATTAAGTAAATTCCCTAGATGAGTAATTCAGAGATAAAGATAAATCAAAATTACTAAATTAGTTTGAAGTTCCATTAAAGAAATGCCTACTCAAATTTAAAAGATCAAATATGTTAAAAAATATTGGTTCATTAAATCAGTTAAAAAAAAGGAACAAAACCTCCAAAAAAAAGAAAAAAGAAAAATTAAAGTAATACCTTGGCAAAGTGCAGCCTTTTGGCTTCCATTTGAATTTCTGATAATCTTTATCAGGCCTTCCGTTGGTTATACAACTAAACTGCAGATCAATAAAAGAACAAGACCCCGGTTTATAAAGCGGATACGAATTATCCTTCACCCATCTTCCATCAAACAAATCGCAATTCATCAAAGACTCAACAAAATTCTCAATCCCCTGTTTAACCGGTGGCCTGGAACCACTCCCATTGCCCTTGTTTGTCCCCTTCCCCTGTTTCTTCGTCAGGGAAGCTGTGTAGTTTGATGCCGCTCCTATATGCGCTATATTTTTCTGTCCCTTTCCAGAACTCACCTTCTTGGAAGAATCAGATTTAGCTGACGAATTTGTGCTCTGATTAGCTATTGGGGGAGCTTTTTCAGCGATAATTGTAGTCTGGTTAGCCTGCAAAACTTGGGGTTTATCAGAATTCCCTTTCTTTTCGCCCTGGTCGCTTGTACTAGGAGAATTTTTATTCACAGCGGGAGGAGAAACTGTAGTTTGATTTGCATGCAAAACCGAGCTTTGGTTGCTGTTTACACTTGTGTTGGGGGACAGAAAAGTTGTGTTTTTTGAACCGGGAAGTTCTTTATTTTTGTTGAAAGATTGGGTTTTGTTGGTGTTCTTTTCAGAAGGTAGCTCCTCTCTGGAGTTGGCTAATTGAGGCACAGTGTTATTAGAACTGGTACTATTAAAAGAAGTAAAGCTAAGGCCTTGTTTTTGTGGAGAAGAAGAAGTGTTAGAAAAGAAGTAATTGAAGAGGGAAGAGAATTGAGATCTATGGGAGTCAGCAGATGTAGCAGCAGAAGTGGTGGAACTTGCTGAAAAGATGTTGGTGACCCAAGGAGAAGAAGGGTTTGAAGAAGGGGCAAAAGCCAAAAACACAGTGAATGCAACAAAGGTAAACATGAAGAAAACCACTGTTCTTCTTGTTTTGATGATTGAAAGCAGATTCCTAAAGTCTGTAGTGACAGTTGCTCCTCCATTGATAGGGTTGTACTTTGCGATATCCGCCATGGAAAGGTTAAACCTAATCCTTTGAGCGCCTATCTCTCAAAACTCAGAAATGGAAGTATAGCAGAGCAAAGGGGAAAGTGAGGAGAGTGTTTGGGGAGAGAGAAATTAAGGAAGACGAGGAGCGATTAGAATGAACGTAACTGTACAGAAAGAAAGCCAAGAATGTTTAAGAGAGATAAAAAGCGAGCGGCGAAAGGGAAACAAAATGAAGAATAAATGGTTTCAAGAAAAAGGGCTTGGTTCCATGTAATTAACAGTTCTGCGATTTGGGAATGTTTTTGGAGATATGGGATTTTCAATTTTTAAAAAGCTTTTACTGTTGAGTGATTTATGCGTACCCGCATTTTGCTGCTGCTTTTCAAAAATTGAAAAATAGCGATAATGTAAATATACACATATGAAAATATCAATATTTGTAAAAAAATTTTCATTGTCTAAATAATATTAAATAATTTTTTTAATTTTTTTGAATTTTTATTTTAATATATAATATTAAAATATTTACATTTTATTAATTATCAAAATTAAATATATATAAAAACAGTCATTTACAAAGTACATAATACAAATGCATTTACCAACAACCTTACCGAGTGGTTAAAAATGGTTGCGACATCTTTCAAAGTTTAGGTTTTAATCAAAACAATCCCACTCCTATCCTCGTAATTTAATATTTTTCTTGTAACAAAAAAATGCAAACGTATTTGCAAGTGTATTTTATGTAATTTATATGTGTTTGCAAGTATTATTTAATTAAGAAGTATTTATCATGTGTCAGTTAAACAATATATTTTAATATTATTTTTATAATTTATTATCATGATTAATACATATTAATAAAAAAAATTTTAAAAATTATATCATGTATTTAGTGAAGAACTTATTATGGAATAATCAAACAATTGTTTGAAACAGATTTTATATATAGTTGGTAAATTTCTCGCATTTAGTAAATCTAGATCTATTGATGGAGATCTAATTGTAAAAAAATCAGATTTAGAAAAAATAGATTTAAATTTTTTAATTGAAAAAATTCAAATCACTTTCTGAGTTTTTTTTTCTAATTGAAAATCAATTCATAGATAAATTAATTTTATTATTTTTTTCTTTTTATTTTTTTACGTTGCAATATTTGTTAAGCCCTCTAATCTATTTTTTTTTTATTTATGAGCTGCCAGATGTTGTTGCTAGAGAAAAAAAATCTAAATGTCGTTAAAAAAAATCGAGTGCCTAATGAGAAAGATTGAAGAGTTAAAAATCGAGTAGACAACATAACAAAAAAAAAAGTTCAAAATAAAAACAAATTAGTGGGCTTAACTAAAAAACATGAAATCTGAAAATAGATTAGAGACATAATGAAAAAGCAGAATAAAAATATATCATGTATTTTTTTTGTTTATTATATTAATTTATTAATTGTTTTAAATCCAATTTAATAGGACATGTGATAGTTTTATTTTTTAAAATTTTATTGGTAGAATTTAAAAACTTAATCGTGTATGGGATGACTTTATTTATTCAATTTCAAATAACTGAGTTTGCTTATTCAAAAATTTGTTAAATGTCTGCCCTATTTTCGTTTGTTATATTATCATGAACTTAATTTTAAATTTGATCTTTTTTAAAACAAAATTTCATTTTATGCGGTTAGAAAAGAAAAACGTTAAGTCATTTTGTTCAAATTCTTTTAAACTTGCATTCAACTTATGAAAAAGAAAATTTATACAAAATATTATATGAAGAAAACATTAAACTATAAAAATAAAAAAGAAAATCCAATCAAAAGCAATTTTGGCCGACAATGGTAACTTTCCTTCATTCCACATGTCATGCGTATCAACAGTTACATAGCATAAAATGCAAGGCTGATATGATAGAGCTTTCTTCCACTTTTTTTTTGTTTGTAATCGTCGGTAGCTTTCGTCATGATGAAGACTTTGACTACATTAAGGCACTCTTACGTGACAATTTTTGCCTCCGATCTTAATCGTACGGCAAATTTCATGTGGTGCAATTGTAAAATTTTTCTTGTCGAGCATCCATTTGAATGAACCATTGAACTATAAAATTAAATTCAATGAGATTGAAATCAAAGATGATAGTCAGATTAGTTACTATACTAGTTAAATTAGGTGGTATAATAATTATATAAAATTATGTTTTTGGATCAAAAGCAACAATTACCTTCAAGTCAAATATAATGAAAAAAATATCATTCGGGAAATTCAATTAAATTTTTAATAAAATAAAATTATCATAAAATATTTGATATTTAAGAAATTAATAACTGCTTAAAACTTACTAAAACTATATTTACATAAAATAATATTTTTGTTAATAAATTTAAAATTAGTAAAATCATTTTTATATCAAATAATTAGGGATGGCAATGGGTACCCGTTTACCCGACCCATTTAAATAGGATTAGGATAGTGTATAATCGGGTTCGGGTAGGATTCGAATAGTGAAATTACTACCCGTTACGGGTTAAAGTAGGGTTCGGGTAGTTACCTTAGGATACCCGCTACCTGAACCCGATTATAAATAATAATTAATTAATACAATACTTATATTTTTTATATATCAATTATTTATTATTAATGTTTTATTTAATTAAATTAAATCATTATATATTATAATTATGATTTTTAACTTTAATTTATTTTTATGAGTTAAATTAAATTTATTAATATAATGTTTTAATTAAGTTATTCTAAAATTAATTTTAATTTTAATTTTAAAAATCAAATTTTGACTTAATAAACGGGTAGTTAAACGGGTTCGGGTAGTTAAACGGGTATTTATATTTTATAGGGTTAGGATTCGGGTAGCATAAATAAAAATAATCGGGTAGTTCATCGGGTTAGGGTATTATTAAAGTTAATCGGGTTCGGGTTCGGATATCCCAAATCTAACGGATACCCGACCTGTTTACATCCCTACAAATAATACTTATTATTAAATATTATTTTATTATATATTATTTAATTTTTAAATTTGATTTAATATGTAGTATCATATTATTTTATTCATCATCAATAAAGAGTCCTGATTAACTAGATCATCATTAAATGAGATCGCTTATATAGATACAAAATCAAAAGTATTTCCAATTACAACTAGTTAGGTAAGCTATATAAAGAAAGTTAATGTCCTGATATCTCAAATCCGATGACTACTTCGTATAAGAAGTCAACCAATTTCAAAAAAATCATCAACAATTTTTAAGATTTTAAGTAGTAAAAAATTTAATAATTATACATTATAAAATAAAATAATAGGTAATAAATAAATTTATGTATATTTAAACGAAACAAATGACGAAGGAAAAAAAAAAGAGTGGTAGAAGTCGTAATATTGGTCAAAATCTCCTAAAGAACGTACATTTTGGATTCTACATTTTGAAAAAAAAAATTGGCAATGATATGTTGAAAATTTCGATGCTTTAGATTTTCAACCTTTTGCCGGATTTTGAGGTTTATATAAGCCTGTCCGCTGTCCCTGTGTCTGTGTGGAACACCGTACTGTTTCCGCCGCTTTCTTTTGTCTTACTGTATTGTTTTAACCGTACATGTCGATCAAAAGTATTAATTTTAATAGTCAAATATAACTTTAAATATTTACACAAGATAAATATATGCTTTTATTGTTTTTTTTTGAACAAATGCTTTTATTGTTTTATTGAATGAAAATTAGTGTATAAATTTTTTTTATTGTAATTAAATTTTCAATCATTTAAAATCATACAATTAAATTCAAATCTATTAATAATATTAACTTTAGTTAATATTCAACATGTGGCATATCATGTGTCAACCGATTAAATTATTCACGTTAATTTTTACGTAAAATTTTATAATTATAGTTAATATCATTTAACAGATTGAAATTTAATTATTTGGTTTTAAAATATAAAAAATTTATTTGTAATAAAATAATAATTTATGAATTAATTTTTATATAATAAAATATTAAAATTTTAATTTCATTTTATGTAAAAACTGTAAAGTATATTTAGTATTTCTATAAGATTCACCGCCCCACCCACCCCGGCCTCAGACGTGGCAAATGTCGTTTTGATATCAGGGATTTGAGTTTTTGGCCAAATGTCTTGTGTCTTTGGCTTTGCCTTGGAACACAAAGGAACATTCCCAAGAGACTCGTACAAAAAAAAACCACGGCTCCATTAAAAAAAAAAAAGAAAAACAGATTTTTTTTCCCTTTCAAAAAATAAATTGATGATGAACTCTTCAGAATATGGCCCTTTGTAGCACGATGTCCCTATCAAAGGTTGTTCAATTTTTTTTCTCAAAAAAAAAAAAGTTGTTCAATTTTTATTTAACTAGATCCACGGTGGAAAGTCGGCTTTGTCCTACCTCATCAATCTTTAAAATTAAAAAAAATGCCCTTGAAATGGGCTTTAAAATTAAAATTATCCAAAACAATTTAAACAAACCATTTCATGTCTTAATCATAAGGGATTTTTTTAAGATTAGATTTTCTTACACATGTCATCAATCATCAGTTGTTAAACGATAAAATTAATAAAAACACAATTTATTTATTAGGTTTGCTTGAAAAAATTTTAAGAGATTCCTAAAATCAACATAAAATATAAAAATGCACTTGAAATGAACTTTGAAATCTTATATAAATATATAAAAGTCAAAATTTTTTATTAAAAAAAATCTTATGTGAATAGCTTAACTTTTTTACACCTAATTAATAAATTAATTTTAAATTTCTACAAGATAATTCTACTCACTTAGTAATTTAAATTTAAGATATTTAAATTTTAAAAATAAATATATTTCATCCATTTTATCTTAATTTCACTAAAAAAATTATTTCAGAATTTGACTTCTTTTATCATTTATTATGGCATTTTTAAATTAAATAACTTATCCATTTATTTGAATTGGAATTATGTTGAAGTTTTAATTTTTTTAAAAAAATTGAAATGAGGTATTTATTATTTAATTCTATATATTTTAGTATTGAATTAAACTTTCATGTTTTTTCTTTTTAGTTTTTCTTCTATTTAACACCTTTTTGTTGATATCGTCTCCATTTTGTTTATTATTCAAATATCTCACATAAAAAAATTCGTTTATTTGTTTGATCATTTTGTTGGATTATGTGTTCAATCATTTCCTTTAGTAAATAAAGAAAATATTCATATCGATCATCTATTTTTTTGAAATGTATATTATCTTAAATATTGTATTTAATCATTTTGAATTGATTTAAATTTAAAAAAAATCAAATAATAAATTATTTTATTTTTTATTTACAATTTTTTACTTTAGTTACTTTTTATATTCGAAACTATTATAAACAAACCTTTTTTTTAAACCCTAAAAACAGATTTTTCAACTTTAATTAATTTTATAAGATTAATTTAGAGTTATATAATTTAAAATTTTAAAATAAATCATATTCATATATGAAATAATAACCAATGATCTATTAACAATTGATGTAGTAAAAACTACCTTCATTAATATTATAGCTATTTAATGTTGTTTAGATTGGTTCTGCTTCTGTGTTGAACCTCCTTGGTGGATATGAAGATGACCTTGAGTGTTCTTGAGTGCCTTGAATCACCTTGAATTTTGATCTCCTTGGTAATCACGAACAAATGCAGAAATGGCTTCTAGGCGTGCTGCTATAATGCCACTTTCCTTAGGATTATTTCGCCCCCACCAATTATGGCATGCAACAGGGGTTTATCGAATATCCCTAGGATACAAAGAAGCCCTTGTTTAAAATCACTTTGCACTAGTGAAATTAAACCACTAAATACCCTTGACAAGTACAAAAGTATCTTGTCTTAGTCACTATCTTCTGCAGTAAATAATGCCTAAGAAACTTATCTTTAGTTTGAGAGTGAGAGGGAAGAAAGAATATCAGAATTATTCTGGTATATTTTTATCATATCTCAAGTATGAACTTGACATCTCTATTTATAGAGATTAATTCCAAGTGATGCAACCTTTAATCAAGTGATATGATTTTTCAATTGTGTTGTTTGATTCATCAAACACAATTGTTCAACAAGGTCCCAACCTTTGGAGACAAATGGTAATGTTGCTTAACCATTCAGAAGTTGAATAACATCTTTTGGATGAGCTTGTAACTCTTTAATCAAGAAACTAGCCGTTGTATACACTTTTTATACTGGGCAGTCGGATGCCCGAAAATGGCAGTCGAATGCCCTAGTGTATTTTTAAAACAGTAAGCAAGTCCAGGTATGGCAGTCGACTGCTCTCTCATGGCAGTCGACTGCTCTAACATAAATCTTATACAGAAGCTTGATCGTATTATGGGCAGTTGACTGCCCTATAAAGGCAGTTGACTGCTCCCCAAGGCAGTCGACTCCCTTCCCAAGGCATCCAACTGCCTTAGTGTAATTTTTATACAGAATGTTTTCTGCACAAGGGCAGTTGACTGCCCTATATGGGCAGTTGACTGCCCTACCAAGCTTCAATTAATCGAGTTTACTTCGATTTTCTTAACCCGGAACCTTACCAAGGCATTAGTTTCTTAATTCCATTGATTAAACTTTATATTTAATCAATAATTCATCCACTTTTTTTGAAAATATTCTAACATTTAATTAATTATTTTATTTAATATTTAAGATTGTTATATTTAATTTCTAATAATTCTTTAATTAGTATTTGATTAATTTTTTTAAACTTTGTGTGTTCTATACATGCATCAAGATTTTTAATATATTATTCACATGTATTTCAAATTTTTTATAATTTTATTCTATTTAAGAAATTGTAATAAATCAAAATTATCATAATGCTTCGCACAAGTATAAATCTATTTAAAAGTTAAATCCCAAACATGTTTTAATCATAGTAAAAGAGTTTTTTTCAAGTCAGATTTTTTATGCATATTCATCAATTGACACTTAGCTGTAAAATTAAACGGAACACTGACAAAAGAATAATCTTGTGATATCATTAAGGATTCACGTTTGTTTAATAATGTGAATAATTAATTTGTAGACTTATATATTTATGTGATACAATTTTTAATGACTTGATTGAATATTTACATAGTCAATGTGGTAACAAAGACTTACTAGTAATTTTAGAGAGAAATAACAATGTTGTACCAAACCTAGTTGTTATATACCATTTTGAGGAGAATCTTTATTTACTAGAATTGCTTGAAAACTTAAATTTTGAATAAAACTTATGTATTTGGCATTGTATAGTATTTGGTCCCGCAAAAAATTAAATAAATAAAGGAAATAAAAGGAGGTTAGCTATAACGTGATGATAAAATTGACAATCTAGAAAATAAAGATTCAAAATATTAATATAGGAGGAATAACTAATTGTTTGATCAATTTGATGTTTTCAGATTTTAATTTTAGAATTTATACACGATTTACATTTCATGCACCGTCATTTAATCATATAATAACGCTTTATTAAATAGTAAATTTAATCATATTTTTTTACGCTTTTTATTTTACAATTTACAAATTAATAAGATGAAATATTATAATTAATTGATAATTGCATCAAATATAAATATTTAATTTTAAGGTTAAAATTGTCAAATTCAAATAATAAAAAGTTTTGTTGCCAAATGCAAATTAGAAAAACGCTTTCAAGGAATGATTCACCTAACATGATATGAGATAATAATACCAAAAAATGATGGATCATTCCAAACGTATTCCACTTAGACGGTTCCACGGATGAAACAAACCTTGGTGAAAGCAAACTAAACCATAACAGAACAAGGAAAACAAATAAATCAATCAATCAATAAAACAATCGACAAATGAAATATTATTGAAAGGAGTAAAATATACTAAAATACAAGTATGGACAAGGTTGATGGTTGGCCCCGTACGGAAAACTAGAGGTTTAAGTTTAAACACACATTTCTGAAAGATTTGCTTGGATGATGTTAATCTAAATGGGGCCAAGGCCAACATATTCCTTAGTTATTGCAAAATAATGAATTAGATCAAAATCAACTATTTCATTATCAAATATATTATATTTGTACGGTGAAAAATGCTTTAGACGCCAACAACCTCTTGACCTAGTGGTTAAGGATGAGTTGTGGCATATTATAAGTCTTGGGTTCGAACCCAAGCATCCCCATCCTCAGTTATTTAATATTCATCTTGTAACAAAAAAAATATGCTTTAGACAGTTACTTTTAACGCTTTCACTTTTATAAAGTTACATCACATTATTAGTACTAATAACTTATTGTAACAATTTACTTTTTCTTCAACCAATAAAAGTATATGATGTACTAATAAAAGCAATAAGTTACTAGTTTTAACTTTCACGTTTAATGTAATGTATCTTTTTAAAAGTAAAAATATTAAAAGTGATTGTTCTTAGCATTTATCTTATATAATAACATGCCCTTAAAAAAAAAAAAGGTTGTACCCCGTGACTCTAGCTTTCATCTAATTTTTTTATTTATAACATATATTTTCTCATATTTGCGTTTAAATTAAATGATTTTATATATAAAAAAAAATGATGAGTAAAAACATATGTACACTACCAATTGTCTTTAAACTTTTCAAAGTAGATACAAGAAGGATATCACAGGAGTATAATGTATTTGTATTCATTAGATTTTCATTTTCAAATAATATATATTATACACACTTTCAATATTATTTAAACATTATCAATGATTTACAATTTATTGTTTTTCATATAGAATATAATTTTTTTTAAAATTTAAACTCCGTTTGATTCACTAAAAATGATTTTTAAAAAATGATTTTTTGAAAAAAAAAAGTTATTGGATAACTAAAGATTTTTTGTTGTTTAGATGAGTTAATGAAAAATATATTTTGTTGTTTGGTTTTTTTTGTAAAATATATTTCCATTTTTCAAATGATATTAACATAACTAATAAAATATTAAAATTATTTATTATTTATTAAAATAATTATACTTTGAAAATAATATTGAATATTAACATATTATATAATTAAACATTTAGAGAAACTATTTATTATTACTTATATTGATATTTTTAAAAATTTTAAGTAATATCACTAATTTAAAATATATAAAATATTAATAATATATTAATATTTATTTTTGACAAATTAAAAATATTTATACTATTAAAATAATTATATAGTTATACTGAAAGTATTTATTATTAAAATCATAAGAAAATTGTTATTTATTTATTTATTTACATTCATTATTAAAAATATTAATATAAAAATATTTGTAAATAAAATAAAAACATTTTATCTTAAATTAAAACATTAATAAATGGTTAAAATATTAATTATTAAAATAATAAATATATTATTTACTATATTAGTATTTATTATTTATTATTAAAATAATAGTACAATATTGTTTATTATTGAAATATCAAAGATATTTAAAATTAATAATATGTAAAATAAAATATTTAAACTTAAAATATTGAAATATTTTTAATGTTAATATTTTAATATTTAAAATTTTTAATGTAATTAAATCAAAAATAATTTTATCAATATAATAATATTTTATGTAGGGTTAAATTAATCGAAGATTAAAAAATCATATCCAGGGTCTAAGTTAAATAGAATCATATTTATAAGCTTAGTAAATAATTTTACACATATACAGTTATTTTCCAAAAAATGTATTTCTATTTTCAAAAGCGTAAGACAATTTTTAGAAAAATAACATAAGTTTTCATTGACTAGAAAGTCATTTTCTATATGCCAATTAATTTCCTACCAAATAAATACTACAAAATGCAAAAATTATTTTTCGAAAGTCGTTTTCAGTGACAGAATAGAACCTTAATTAAAATGACAATATACTATTAGATGGTATGATTTTATTTACAGTGTAAAGCATTTTATCAATTTTTTTGAAAAAAAATAAATGATAAATAAGATAAATTTGCTAAAATTAATATTATTTGAGCTATTGATAGAATGTTAAGCCTTTAATTTTAATAATAATCAAAATTAATCCTTATAATCTCAAATATCAAAGAAAAAGGAAGTTCAGCATAGATGTAGATGACGTTCGTCATGTAATATTCTGAAGATAAATTAATAATTTTTCAAATTAAAATAGTGTTATTATAATATTTGCTTTAAAAATAAATTCAAAAAAAGTCAAATATCTTAAAATTGCCATGGTTTGAAGAAGCCGTACGTTACATTCTCACCGCGGGACTTCGCTGGACACGTCAACTCCTAATATCAACGCTCTAGTTAAACGGCTGTCGGTGCTGCCTTAATTATCAACAATAAATACTTCATTTTCCAATATCTGTCTTTTTCTCGTGGGATTGGAAAACTTACTTCCTACCTTCGGTCCTTTATACTATTTAGACACGTAAATAGGTAACATGGACTGTACTTTAATAAAATATTTAATAAGACTTACTTTTCACATCAATCTAATTTATTTTTAACTTGACCAAAATCTATTTTATTTTTAATATTATGATTGAAATTATGGTTTCTTTTTCGCAAAAAGTTGACTTTTAGAAATTTGTTTTGTGTTTTATCTGTTTATTTAATGGATTTACAAAAAATAATTTAATAAAGAAATAATAAAAAATTTACTTATTAAGTTCATGAAAATAATTCTATTAAAACAAAATTTGTGATAAAAGATCTCAGTTATGTAAATATATGTTATTGCGTTTTTTTCACCATTAATAATTTTTATAAGGTAATTATGTCAACATTTTTAATCACAATCTCGCATGCAAGTAAAGAAAATCTAGAGATTGTTTGAAGTTGTTAGCGGCCTTACAGATTTCAAGCAGCTGATTCGTAACACTTGTTGCAAAGATTAATTTTAATTATTGTTCATTTAAGGCTTATATGTAGGTGAATAAACTACCTTCTTTGTTGGTGAAAAAAAAATACTGCTTTTCTCTTCTATAAATAGTTGATTAATGCCATGTTTTCTATTAACGTTATTAGAACAAGAGCTAGTAATTTTTTTTTATATTTTGTTTAAGATTTGATTTGGTCCATTAGATTAAAAAATCAAAAGTTTTAAAACAAAATTATTAAATATTAGTATTTTATTATTTTAAATTATAATTTTTAAGTTAAAATTAAATTAAGAAGATTGACGATCTAATGTTTCGGGTCATAATTTAAATTAGATTTATATATGATATACTGATAGTGTATATTTTCTATACACTGTCAATGTACCAAAAATTGACACTTCATCAATAGATCTTTATGAGCAAATTAAAAAAATTTATTTATGTTTGCTTTTAAAGGTCTATTGATAAGGTGTCAACTTCTGGTGCATTGATAATATATAAAAACTATATACTATCAGTGTATCATATACAAATTTTTTTAAATTTGACATTCTTATCTAAGTTAACTCACGTTTAAAAATAAATGACGACGGGTCAAGTCTGTAAACAAATCTAATTTTAAAAATAAATAATTAATTAACATATACGCCAAACGGATCTTAATTAATTTACACGGTGGGGTTGGATGGCGTTCCGTGCAACGGAAAAAAAACGTGTTAGGACCATTATATAAAAAAAATGAAGATAAGAATGGAAAAAGACCTTTGCTGTCTCCTAAGAATAAATAGAAATAAATGCTGGCAGGAAAATAACAATGGTTAAGATATATTAGAAGCTAGAAACTCTCATGCAATGAACCTGTCACCCACTTTAATATTTCTTCCAATTTGCTCATAGCATTGTTCATCTAAAAACAAAAGTGACTGTGATATTACAATTATATCCAAAATTAAAGATGGTGATTTTCTTGAAATAAATGCAAGAATTAATTATTGATATAATTTATCAATATACAGTATCATTTACCTTTATAGAAAAAAAACTATGCATCTCAATATTATATTTTTACCTGATATATAAATATATAATTATGTATTTGTTTAATTTCAATATCTTATGAAATTAATTGACTAATACATAAATCAATAAATCTTACATAAAAAATAAAAATATTTAAAACAAAAGTGATGAAGCAAATAGCATGCTTCTCTTCAAAACATATTTTAAACACTTGAGCTTTGTCCCAAATGACTAAGAATCAAATGGAATTGTGATACAAATCCTAGATTTAAGCCATAATATTCTTTCTTGTGAAAAGAATACAAAATAAGATTTTTCATGACAAATGTCAAATGGCAGAAGTAAAACCTATTTATCTGATTATTTCCACTCTTAATTTTGAAAGGAGTGTTAGATGCTACTAGTCTGATCTGGAATTCATAAAAGGGAATCCATGCACCTTTTGGACCTAGCATATCATTTTTCTGAGGAAAGAAAAACAATAATTTTGACAGTATTTATTTTGATGTATTAAGGTCATGATATAAAAAATTAATATCCTATTTTGAACCTCATTAATTGAAAATCTTATGCTAAAAAATTCATGGATTTATATTTAATGTTATCAATTATAAGTTATATACACTTTCAATATAAAATACTACCCCATTAATTTATAAATATTATAAAAAATATTTAAAATAATTTTATTAAATTTATTTATTAATGCTATGTTGTAGTATGATTTAATGATAATATATGAGAGCCATATAATATCATAAATCAAATATAAATCCAATTATTATTTGTCTCATTAGAGTTGTCCACCATTGAGTTATCTGCTTAACTTTAGGTATTTTTTTTAATTTTTTTACTCTAACATATATTTTAAATATTAATATTTAAAAAAATCGAGTATTTTCTAACTCAATATCAAACTTTGAATTTATTTTTTTAAAGAAAAACAATCAATCGTACTCAATTTGTAAACTCTCGTAACAGAGGAAGGATTATATGAATCGATTACTCTTCGTCAGCATATATTATTTTCATTTAAATCATGTCACATAATTACCTTGTTAAAAAAAATTAATCATTTATTACACATCAGATGTGATAATTAAATAATGATTATTTATTTTAAGAAACTCATTAATAATTTTGAAAATAAAATTATTGATCTTTTTCAATAATATCATACATGATATGATTTAAATAAAAATGATATATATTAACTTAAAATAATAATTTTATACAATCTTTTCTCTAAGTAACAAAGCCCCATCTATGACTAAAAAATGGAGGAAAATCCAGGGTCTCATCCAACTCATAAACCAACTTTCCTCTACCTACAGGCCACCTTTCGGAGATTGCAAGCAGACAAGACAAATAAAATGGCACGCTTTGATTTCTCTCTTCTCTCTCTACTATTTATTATTTAAGCAAATCCCGTCTGTGGTCCCTCTTGGGATTCTCCTTTCTAAACATGTTCTGATTCTTTCACACCATTCTTTTCCCACTTTCCAAACATGTTCTAGTTCTGAGCCTTGCACATTGGCAAATGGCAAAAAACCATGATTAATTTGCCTGTAACGTGTCCTTTTCATCAATAAAACCCTAATAAAAAAGACAGCAAAAAATGATAGCAGTGAGTTTTTTTTTTTAATAAATATGATCACATAAGATACCAAGGGGAACAAGTACAATAACCTGAGGGCTGAGCAATAGGCTTCTGCCTTCTGGTAATTGTGTGTATCTTTGCTGAATAAAATCAGCAATATTTATCTATGATATTTGTGCAATTTTTCTTTTTATCTTTAACTTTTAAATTATAAAATTTAAAATTTAAAATTGCAATCATTTAAAAATATTTTATTAATTCCAACATTCACGTTTAAAAATCAATTGAATTATAACAACTTCAATGCAATTGAACGTTAATTCTAACTTGAAAATTAAATGGACCCATTTTTTTTCACGTGAGCATCCATTTATAGCATCGAAATAGTAGATTCAAGCCAACGATGGTTAGCACAAGTGATTAAGCTTTGAATTTTGAGTGTAAATCACTTATATTTGAATTTGATTATTGTTAGTAAGTGATTTGTAAATTACAAAAAATTCACATACGAAAGTTTAATAAATTCATGAATCCTAATAATGAGTTCACGGTATGTCCTAATTTTCGAGATATGATAACCTCTTTAGCTCTTAAAATTGTTGTATTAGAAAAAAATAATAATAGATTCGATCATATTATCAAAAAAAATTTGATCAAGATTTTAGCGTTTACGATGATAAATTCAAAATCATGTCTTAAATATTGTAGATAAAAATAAAATATTTTAACAAATAATCAAAGTGTAATTGGCTCATCTTTTTATTTGAAAAGTTCAATTCAAGTCTTTCCTTTCCAAATTAAAAACAAAACAATGCATTATTCTGTTCAAGTAGTCTCGTACATATAATTCTAATAAACTGATGAATTAATCACTATAATATTTATGAATCCCAATAACAATTTTTTATTGAAAATAAAATGATGATAGATATATACATGAAAGATAAGAAATTTTACATGCTAATTATTTTTAAGAGTAAATTTCGTTTTTTCTAAATGAAAAAAACAAGTTTGTTGAATATGTATATAATATAAATATAGGTTTGTATATGATGCAATGACAGTATATAATCTCATTACACTGTCAATGCATCAAAAATTGACATCACATCAATAAGGAAATTAAAAAAAATACCAAACCCTTAAAAGTAAATACAAAAATTTTTTTTTCAATTTGCTTATAAAAGTTTATTGATGAGGTGCCAACATCTTGCCCATTGACAGTGTATAGAAATTATACATTGTCAATGCATCATATATAAATCTTATAAATATATATAAAATGTACATATATATATTTTGGTTACAAGAGAAAATTTACATATATTTACACACACAAATGAATATAAAAATATAAAATTTCAGTTGCCTGCACAATATAAAAGATTAGAGGGAAAATGGTCACTAGTTTTATGAATTGAATTCAAACCCTAGAATAAATGTGCTGATGACAACAACTATCTTATGAATCAGTACATACAAGGAAAGAATATGATGAAATGTGTCATTAATTTACTTCCATGGCACTGATCATGACGTGAGGCTCTCTCTTTACTTCTTAATCCTTTCTTCCTCAAACGCACACTGACCGCAAACGGAGCGCTACGAGGAAAAGCCCTAAAATGCTATGCAAATCCATGTAGAAGACGTAACTGTCGTCGTGGGATTGGTCTTTTTTTGCTTTAATTTCCACAAGTTCTCTTTTCTTGAAGTTATGATGTTAGAGACATAGAGCTGAAGAACTCACGTACACGCCATGTGATTTGAATAAGAGTGCGGCAGAGATGGCCATGATGCCAAGCATCTAGAAGTAGAATTGAAAGAAGCCTCCCTGCAATGCAAGAAACCGTTTCGTTTTTTGATATATAAAAATTGTAGAATTGAAAGAAGCTTCCCTGCAATGCAAGAAACCTTTTCTTTTTTTTGGTATATAAAAATTTAGGTGAGGGGAGGCTTCCCTGGTTCAGAGTAAAGGTATGTCGCAAGCTTTAGTAAGAACTTACATTGGATTTACAGATCGCCCATCAAGGAGGATTGTTGGTAATGAGAGTCGAACTTAAACTTTACAAGTAAAATGAACAATACTTACCAACTCAATCAACTTTTATTGGCATGCAAGTAACCTTTTCTCGTCAATAAAATCCACAACGAATTTTTTTTTTACTAAGAATTTGCTCGGCGGCATATATATGCATGAAAACTGTGATTCACGACCTTTTAAGTTATGAAGTTGGGATATTTAAAAGTGAGCTCCAAAAAGCAAGTCTAAGGGGAGCTTCTCCAGCTTTTACACTGAACTAACTTCTACCATATGACCGCAAACCACTAAAGGAAGACCCGATATTGGGCCATGCCTCCTAGCCTCTCCTCACCGACCATTGCTTTGCCGAAGAAAGAAAATGTTAATGTCAACTTTAAATGATATATGTTTTGGTTTCATAGCTCAAATGATTGTGAACTTTACAGCATAAAGAATATAATATATACAGATTACAGAGTAGGGTGGCCAACTACAACAAATAATTAATATATACTTGACAAATGGAGAAAAAGCAAATTCAAGATCCATTCATCACAGCTCTTTTCCCCTTTCCAAATACAGCTGGTGGACGCTTTGGTTATTTTATGGTAGTTTAACTATGCCTCTCAGTACTGCTTTTTCTCTCTCTCTCTCTCCCTCTTTCCACCAAAAAAAAGGGAAATATTATGATCAGGATTTGAATTTCTGAATTGTTTTCAAACACTAAGTGGCAAAAAATATGGAACCCTTGTAGCATGATCTAACAACATCTCATTGTTTGGAGTGAGTTAACTGACTAAGCGGCTATTTAAAAAAAAAAAAATTCATTAGCAAGGAAGAGATATATTAACTATATGTGGCTGGGCTTAACCCAAGTGCCCTGACTTATTATCGAGTGATTAGAATCACCCTAACTCCCTAATCTATGATTATCGGGCAGGTGTGACCTATAAACGGCTAAACTTGGTTCTAGGACTAGTATTAAAGAAAAGAAGCTGCCACCTTTTATTTGTGGAAATAAAGAAGCTAGATTCACTTATCTTCCAGGCCTCAAAATGGTGTATGTGAGGAGGTATCCTAATCTACCAGAGCACAAATGTCAATCTTATGACATGATGGATGGATCCATGCGCCATCCATCATAGGAAAACATGAAACAGGAGCTATCATTTTGCTTTTCCTTTTCTAAACCTCTTATTCAATGGATGAGCTCATGAAGAAAGACTTGAGAGCCAACATTGATTGCATTGAAACTTACACCCTTGCTATTTTAAAGGCCAACTAAATTATCTACAGTCATCAATGGCCGCCTTTTCTTCTTGACCTAAAACGAAATACCTATTCATTTCTCATAAATTAAGTCATCAAACAGAGCAGACTTCAGTGCCTGATTGAGCATTATTCATTTCTCCTTTGCATTAACCCTAGAGTAGTAGAGAAAAAAGAAGACAACATGAACTTTTTAGTACTTCCAACCCTCATTGGTACTCTAATTTAGTGTAGATTTGTTAAGGAGAACACTTTTTTTGCTAGTAGATTGTCCATGGCTTGGAGAAGAAGAACCATGCCAAAAGATACCAATCTGTAAAGTGATTGGACCATGTTTCACGGAACAAGCACTTCGACATTTTCAGTTAAAATACATAGGAAAAACAAGAAGAGAAACTAGAGGCAGGAGAGTGTACGAGCAAGCTCGAGCTGCTTTCATATTGGGTCCAATTTTTCACTTCTTAACGTGCCAAACCAATTGTCACAGTTGATAGCCCTTAACCACGGGGGGCCTAAGAACATTCGTTCCCAAACCACAAGGCTTGCTGGTCCGCAGAAATAGATTTGCAAACTTTGGGTGGTGCAGTTCATATTAGGCCTTTAATTTCCTCCTCGATAGTTGCTACTTGTAAGTGGGCTGGGGCTGGGCTTTCTTAAGAACGATCAAATTGGCTCTAACCAATGACCAATCAAGAAAAACATGCCCAATGGAAGAAGGAAGAAACAATGCCATGAAGGTCAGCAGCAATTTGCCTTTGAAGCCAACGAAGAATTTATAGTTTTAACTGCAAACTATTACTATTAAAATGCCATCAACAGCAAATAGGAGAATAGGTAACAGATTAGCAAACAAACCTTAATCTTCAGGCTCTTGTGGGATTTACGAGTAAACCCCAAGGGTTAGCTAGCCTTGTTTGGAATTGCAAATTCTCCGGACTTCTTTTCTTTCAAAAAATACTAAGCCAGAGAAACAAACCAGCAATTCCACAATGGCAATCTCTTTCATACCAATTTTAGTCACTGCCTGCCAGAAGATTGCTAAAGGAGATTTTTTTAATTTATTTTATTTAATGAAAAAAGTTCGTTAAAGCCTCCTAAGAACCGACCCTGGCGGCCTGGTGTGACAGTGGACGGGTCGGACAAGGACAATGCAACTTATCACTTATGCAAGCGAATTAATGGAGTGTGGGTGATTTATCAAAAAAAGAAAAAACATAGAGTGTGGGTGATTGATTCTCTTTAACAAAAGCCATTCCGTACACGCTCGCTGCGTGCCTCGTCCCACGTCGTGCACTTCGTGCCAGGGATGCTCCCCTCCCTCCTCAGCCACCCACATCCGCAAAATCACAATATATCAAACCAGCAAAACCCAACAAAAATTGTTCCATGCTGCATATTTTACTCTCCTGACTTTAAGCCTCCATCAAAACATGAGGATCAGAAACAGTGGCACTCTCCCTCAACGCTCCCTTTCACCTCCGCCTGACCTTCTCTCTTCTTCTATAGTACAACCACCACCCTCTCCGCCGCCTTGTAAACCAACGATATTTTCCCCCACCGAAGCCATGATGGTGACCGCTACTCCACCTTCCTCCTCACCGTCTGATCAACACCCGCCGCATGCCATGGTCAGTAGAATCAACGCCCGACTTTCCTCCAATATTCACAATGGAGCGGACTCCAAAGACACCTTCTTCAAGACTAGCCGGCTCTTTGCTCAAGATGATGAGACTACTACGGGTGATAGCTGGTCCGTATCGGCTAATGAAAGGTAAAACGAAAAATGGGACATGAGAAAGTTTCCATCTTTTTGGTAATGTTTATTTCATAGTACTTTTGAGCTGAGATATTTTGGCATGTTTATACAGTTTTGGGCAAAGCATTTTTGGTCAGACATCAACTTCAAGCTCCATTTCTTCATCCCTATCTTACAATGGTACATGTATTATGTAAATTCCGAAATTTTAAATAAAATGAACTCTTTTTCAAGTTGGGTTTTTAGTTTTATTTGGCATGATTTATGTAGGGCGGTGGTGCGAGGAAGAAAGAGCAATTCCGTTGAAGAAAAGGAGGGTGGTGATAGTGAGCTACGAAACAAAGCAAGGCAAAGAGATGATGAAGGGGGGTGCGACGGGGGAAATGGAGAGGTGCAATAGGGGGAATGGGAAAGGATGGAGGTGTAACAAAACGAGGGTGAAGGGCCATAGCTTGTGCAAGCACCATTTGGAAATGCAAAGGAGGAGAAATGTCAACTGCAGCAGCAGATCAAAGCAAGGCGAAGGGGCTTCAGCCAACCAAATCAGGGAAAACAAGAGGGTTCGGGTGGTCAAGGCTCGATCCATGAGCAGCTTGCTTGAAAACACGGTTCCATTGCTCTACTATTAATTAATAGCCAGTTTAAAATGATAGTTTTGAAAGAAAAGTAGTGGAGAAGAAAATGGTAGACTGATGGCTACAGGAAGTGTTTTTTTCCTTATCTTTTGCATCAAATTACAAATGGAATGATGTATGAGTTTGACAGAAATGAGAAATGAGAAAGAGAAATGGTGGCTTTCTTGCTATTTCTTTGTATTTTCATTGAAATTTCCATGTTGGGTGCTGGCAAGTCTGCCGTGTACCAATCGGTGTGGTTTGTTTTGCAGTTTTCAATTCCTTTACCCATACGAATAAGACTCGGGTTTTGTCCTTTGTCCATATTCCTTTTAATGGAAAATGATGTTTTTAAGAATAAAAAATAAAAGCCCAACACGTTGTGGCCAACTTTCTGCGTGCAACTGCAATTCCAAGTAAGAAGGTATGCTATATCATTATTAACAAAAAAAACATATTAAAAGAGCTAAAGAAGAAAAAAAACATTAATTCTCGTTTGCACGTATAAGTTTCCTTTCAAATAGTTTAAACCTTTAAAGTTTTAGATTGTCCTTTTTTTAAGGTTACGCCCTCATTCAAAAATATAATTATAATCAAAATATTATATTCGATAAAAACATCTTTGAAAAAAGGTGAAAAACTTTAACTGTAATTGAGCTCCGAACAAGAATAGTATCAGACCATTAAACGAATAAAAATATCTATAGTTTACATCAAAAAAATTATAAATACAATAACAAACTATATAAATAATAACAAACTAAACAAATTTTATATTTAGTGAGAGTAGAATCTAAGACATCAATATTTCAGAACCTCCTTTTTACCACGAAACCAGAACCTCGTTAGCTTAAACTATCCTTTTTAAAAACATTTCCTCTATGGTCTTGAATATTACGAATAGTTAATCTAAGATTTTTAATTAGTGTTTAAATTGTTGAATTATTTTCCCTGGACTTACCATATGTTAAATGTCTAAAAATTAAAATAGAGGATAAAGCAACAGAACTTTTTTTAATTTGATAAATCTTGATTAATATTCCTTTTTCTATTTATCACTTCCCCTGATATATAGTGAGTGATATCCTATGATGATTTTACCGAAGTTGATTATATAATCAATTATTATATTTTACAAAAAAAATAAAATGATATAAAATTAAATCAAACATACACACAATGAATAATAAACTTATGACTTAAAAAAAGCTAACAATACGAATTTATTTGAAGAAGAATGTAAATGATATTTTCTTAAAACAAAAATGTATCTTAAATCAGCAGCCTCTGTTTCCCGCTCATTCCCTCTCATTGCCGTCACTCTTTCCCTCTCGCTACTGTCACTCTTTCCCTTCGCAGGTCTCACATTCCTCTGTATCGTCTTCGGTCCTACAGGTAAGATGAATCTTCTCAAAATATTTTTTTTGTTTTGTATGAGATTGTTTGAATGCTTGTCTAAAATTGCATGAGTTTAGGTTTGAAGAGAAGAAATTCTGTAAGCCTATTACTATTGCATAAATTTTTCTGAGCATGTACTGTTTTTCTCTTCTCTTTTTACTTGTCTTCGGGTTTTTTTTAGCAGTCAGGGATTTGAAATATTAATTCCAAAATGTGTTTTGTTCTTTTGTTTTAGGAACTTAGTTGAAGAGATTTTAATGTAGAAATCATACATCTATTTGATATGCTCATCACTCATTCGCAGAATTCATCTTGCATTCGTCGTTGTCCCCTATTTAGGAATGGAAAAGGAAAAAGAATTAAACGTTGGGTTCCATTTGAATTTGAGTTAGGACTCTGCTCTACCAAAACAAATTATTAAAATTTGAAAATGTTCTATAAAAATCACTTGGATTTTAACGATTTGTAAAGTTGAAAAATTAATAAATAAAAATTTAATTAGTTCGTAAATATTTTTTCACTCAGGAAAAGGGCAAAATCTATTTTTTTGCCTTTCAGTATCTAAGCATGCCATGAAAACTTATGTGCATATGATCTTAAAACAATTTAGTACATCAAACTGATTGATCCTTTAACAGATTATTTGCTCTGTTTTTCAATTGCTCCTTCATTCCCGAATGCGACTTTTGGAACAATGCCTGTCTGGTACTAGCAACATATATTTACTACCAGAATCTATCTCTGTTTTCTTCTAAAACAGTTCTTCACATAGTTGATTTCAAATATCATTCAGAAAACATTATAGATTGCAGTAGATCAAATCTTGGTCTTCAAAACATAGCATAACATTACAAAAGTAAAATACAAAGATCAGATCTAAAAATATCTATTGTAACCAACAATGTATAGGATTATACATCCTCTACTGAGTCTACCCTGCTCTATAGAAAATCATAAATCGGGTTGCAACTAAAGATGCATCTTTGTAAGGTGTATTTGAGTGTAACAAGACTATAAGAACTTAAGATTAAGTTGACAGACCTGCAGGAGATTTGCAAAAGATATAGTTGTCTTCTAAAACAGTTCTTCAGTCTCTAATCTTCTTCACTAACAAACTCTTTGAGTTCTATCTCTACATATGGCACATGTGCAAGCTTGAACCAGTCCTTGCCAACTTTGCAAACTTATCGGCTAATAAGCAACGGTTTCCTTTGGCGCATATACACTTTTTCATTAAAAAAAAAAACAAAAAAAGCTTGATGTATTTTTGGTGCAATTAAAGTAGATTTCATCAATGTTGTGATTTGTATAATAATAATAATATCAAAAGACGTTAAAATTATTTAGTTAAGTAGCTAGCTTACTGGTTAGTTTCTAATATCTTACTTATAATTTGTGACATTTAGATATGACAAAGACATACGTAGTATTTGTTGGATATAGATCGGGCATTTATAACAGTTGGCCGAAAGCTCAAAGACAAGTTCATGGGTTTAGGGGAGCTATCCATGAATCATTTCCTACTAGAGCCCAAGCTGAACAAGCTTTCTTGGATTATTGGGGAATGAATGACTATCCTAATAGTGAAATACCAAACATTGACGCTTTTAGGCACCAAGATGTTATGCAACATCAACCTTCCAATGTTTATTGGTGCCATTTAGCACTTGCATTCTGTATTGGCGTTATTTTCACCTTGATTTGTGTTGGTAATGGCAAATAGAGTGAAATGATATGTATATTATATATTTATGTTGGTAGTGGACAGTACTGTAATGTTGTATGTTATGACTTTGTATGTAATGATATGTAACTTTCTGTGGCTTGTTTATGACTTTGTATGTTATGAGTTTACAGAATGAAAGGATTGTCTCAACAACAACTTGCAATGCTAGCCACTGCTATAGCTTTGTCTATAGAGATTCTTAACAGTATTAACTTGGTTAATATGCTACTTGGTAGTTGTGGTATTTTGTTATTGAATATGAGAAAGCGTAAAAGGGACCAAGATACTAATTACGATAGACAGGTCATTAGGCAGCTGAATTTTAAAAGGATGGTGTTTGATTCTGATTTGACATGTATTGAAAATATTAGAATGGATAAACTGACCTTCTATAAACTATGTAATATGCTTCAAACTACTGGTAGACTTGCACCGACAAAAAACATGAATGTTGAGGAAATGGTTGCTATATTTTTGTACATCATTTCTCATCATGCAAAAAATAGGATCATTAAGAGAGAATTTGTTAGAAGCGAAGAGACCGTGAGTAGGCAATTTAGCGTTGTCTTAAATTCGGTACTAAGGCTGTACTCAATTTTGCTAAAGAAGTCGGAGCATGTAGTTGAGAATTCAAATGAGCCGAGATGGAAATGGTTTAAGGTAATTTATCACTATGCTGAAGTTTTTTATTTCTCTCATTGATAATTACTAATCCAACAAATACTTATTTTCTATTAGAAACAATAGAACTGTTTAGGTGCTTTAGATGGGACTTATATTAAAGTTAATGCATTGGAGATTGATAAGCCTAGATACAGGACAAGAAAGAATGAAATTGCTACAAATGTCTTAGGAGTCTGTTCACAAGATATGCAGTTCATATATATCTTACCTGGCTGGGAAGGTTCCGCTGCAGACTTTAGGGTTCTTCGAGATGCAATTTCTAGACGAAATGGGTTGAAAGTGCCTAAAGGTATGAAATTACCTTTATTAGTGTGAATATTTATTTCACCATAGAATAATATACCTAAAACTCAAATGCTTTTACCATAGGTTTTTATTATTTATGTGATGCTGGGTATACCAATGGTAAAAGGTTTCTAACTCCATATAGAGGGGTAAGGTATCATTTAAACGACTGGAGACATAATCACACCCCTCGCTCGAAAGAAGAGTTGTTTAATTATAGACACTCTAGTGCCAGAAATGTTATCGAGAGATGTTTTGGTTTTCTGAAGATGAGATGGGCAATTTTGAGAGAGAGGTCTTGGTATCTAGTGCAAACAAAGTGTAGAATAATTTCCGCATGTGCTTTGTTACACAACCACATAAGGAGAGAGATGTCAGTTGATCCACTTGAGGCTGAAATCTTAGAGAGATTTGTTCAATCTAATCAAGATGTAGAGACCATCGCATTCATCAGGTCTTCCCCTACGTGGACTACTTGGAGAGATAATTTAGCACAGGAGATGTGGAATGATTGGCTTGTTTCAAGAAACAATGCATAAGCTATGTAATATGCTAGTGTTGTGTTTCATTCATTCAAACTATGTATTAGTATGTGTTTGATTTCGAATTATGTATTGTTAAATTTCCTTTCGAACTATGTATGTTTATAAACTTAAAGTTTCTTGTAGTTGTATTTGACATGTATTGTGACATTTGTAATAATTGTTTGTTTTGGAATGTATGTTTGGAATAATGTCTTACTAATAAATAGAACATTTTTATTTTTTAATTTTTTTTTGCTACCAACTTTTTGTTTGTCTACCTTTATTAGTGTAACAGATTTATGGACGGTGAATCATCTCGAGCTGCAAACAAAAGATCCACTCACCAGTGGACATCAGAATAGGATGTTATTTTAATAGATTGCTGTATAGATCTTGTCAACCAAGGTAGCTGGAGTAAGGATAATGGCGCGTTCAAAGCTGGATACCTAACACAGCTTGAAAAATGGATGGCTGAAAAAATCCCAAATTGCACCATCAAAGGAGTTCCTCACATCAACTCCAGGATGAGAACACTCAAGTCTCAATATAGAGAGGTGGCTGATATGTTAAGCAATGCTGCTTCCGGTTTTGGATGGGATGATGAAAAGAAATGTGTAACATGTGAGCTTGATGTGTGGGTTGGTTGGGTAAAGGTACTATAATTCTTAACTTAAATTCTGTCTATATGTTTAATTGTAGTATCATGAGTAATTAACTATTTTGCATAATTTTTTACTTGGAATGTAGGGTCATCCTGGAGCTGCAGGACTACGAAATAAGCCTTTTTCACACTTTGACAAGTTAGCCATGATCTTTGGGAAGGATAGAGCAACTGGTTTAGTAGCAGAAAGTCCTGCAGATGCTGTTGAAAACATTGAATTTGAAAATGCAAATGCTGGAGGGCTTGAGGATATGAATGTTGAAGTTGAGATGGATGAAAACAATGGCTTCTTTCGACCTAGTTCTCCTTCTGTTGGCACTCAATTGCCTCCTTTCAACATGGATGTTAATGCCACTCGTACAAATAAAATCAAGAAAAGGAGAGCTATAGATGCTAATGTTGAAGAATTTACGGGAGTAGTAATTACTACACTAGGTAATTTTCATAACTTATATGAGAAAGCAACTCAATAGATTAGTAAGTTGGCTGATTGCCTTCAATATTTGTCTGATGATGTTACTAGAAGGGCTAAGGTAATGGACTTAATAGATGAGCTGAAGGGTGATATAGAAGACATGACAGATGAAGAAATAGTTGAGGTTACAGAAATCATTTTGAGTTGTCAGACCAAAGTTGATGTTTTCTTCTCATGCTCCTTTGAAAGGAGAAAGGTCTATGTCAAGAAGTACCTCCGGCAAGTCCGTCAATTATGAGTTATCTTGATATTAGATATGGATGGTTTGATTATAATGATTATGAATTATGTTTATGATTTGTTGGACGTCTAGGTAAATTATTAAGGTGGTTTGTTTATGACTTTCACGAATGTTTTAGCTACATATCATGTATGACTTATTTTGGATTTATAATATGGTTTTATTATCACCTATGATTTATCTTCATTTCTATTATAATAATGAATATAAATTTATACAAATAATTATACAATTAAATATAAAAAATTAATTATACAAATTAATAATAATGTATATAAATTTATTATTACAAATGATGATCAATGTCAACAATTATAATTTTATATTCTTTACATTTCAATAAGATAATTACATTTGTTATTAATTATAATGTATAAATTTTTTTATACTGAAGGGTATTTTTGGAATTTGTATTTACATTACCAGCAAAGTAATTGCATACCAAATGCTGCAATGTTACTTTTCCTGCAATTTAAACAAAACTTTACACTGCATACCAAACGCTGCAAAGTTACTTTCCCAACAATCACTTTCCCAGCAATTACTTTGCACTGCAATCACTTTACTTGCAAGTTACCAAACACAAAAACACCTTCCACATTCCTTTCTGCCTAAGTATCTGGTTTCCTATCACAGAAACACCTTTGAAGAAATAGTATATGCAAAGAAAAAGAGAAGATGTCAGTTTTGGCAGGAAATTCTCAAATTTTGTACAGAGAAATCAATCAAAGAGACCAACAACAACAACTTTGGATCAATGGGAGCCGTTTATTGTTGCAAACAAATTGTGGGTGTTTTGGGTCTGATAGGAGGAATAGAAAATGGAAGAAGATCATCGCGAGAAGAGATTGGAGAGTAGCAGCTCTTTGGCCTAGTTTGTCAAGACCAAGTACGGTTGAGATGGAACCCATCAACGACTCTAATCAGTTTGATCAAGTTCTGCTTCATGCTCAAGAGCTCTCCCAGCCTATTCTCATTGACTGGTTCAACCTATCTAACTCTCTCATACTTTATTGAAGCAGAGCTATGTTTTTGTTAATCTTTCTTTGACTTGCCCTTCTTCTTGAATTGCAAATTGTTTGTGTTATGATTTTGTTTAATGTTGAAGCAGAGCTACATTTTTGCAAAATGTTTGAATAGGATGGCTGCTTGGTGCCGGAAATGCATTTATTTGAAGCCTAAGTTAGAGAAATTGGCAGCTGAGTATGATACCAAGTAAATTTCTCTGCTTTCTCTTATTAGTGTGTGAAAATTTTGATTGTTTCTGACAATCCATGTGTTTCTTCATTATTTGCAATATGCTTTAAAACCAAGGCAACCATAAAAATAGTTTTAGACTATAGAAGGTTGCAGATGGTAATTTCAGTAAAAACTTTATATTCAAGTTCTAGTAGTTTGAAATATGGTCCAAAATTATTTACTTTGAATTATCAGATCAAATGGATTAGTATTGTGACACTTATCCATAAAATCTAAAAAAAAAATATTTTACATAATATTTTATGAAATATTCTTTGATGTTATCATTGGATATATTTGAATCAAATTAAAAAGTACGATAATAATGGTCATCGTTCAACGATAATGAGAACTAAATTTTATATACCATTCTAATTAATTAGTAGAGTCTGTAGTGATAAATTTAGACTTTATTCCTAGTATTTTGCAACTCAACAAATGGAGTTACTTTGTCACATAAATATGAACCAGCAAGAATAAGGGGAGTTGAGGTTTCGGATAAGATTTGCAAAGTTCAAGTTATAACATGATGAGTAATTGTATTCATCAAATTAGCTTTAAAACATTTACTTATCATCCACTCCCCAGTTGTTAGTGCTTTTCTAAGACTTGGTAAAACATGAAATGTTCTTCTGTTCATGTTATGATAAAATAATGTGAAATAACGTTTGTTATTGACAAATTCTTCTTTATCCTTAGAATCAAATTCCACTGCGTGGATGTCAATAAGGCACCTCAAGCTCTAGTGAAGAGGGGAAACATCTCTGTATGTAAATGATTTGCTATCTTTTGCTGTCTTTCCTCTTGGTGATCTAATTCAATTATGACAAAATTTTCACTTTTCTGATCGTTTTTGTGTCATTTCTAAGCAGAAAATGCCAACAATTCAGGTGCGTTTCACTACAAAACGAAATCTGATCCTTTGATATTAAAAGGAAATTAATAGGAGATTGACAGAAGGATCAGAAAAAACCTATTGCAGGTATGGAAGGATGGAGAGATGAAAGAAGAAGTAATTGGAGGGCACAGGGTATGGCTTGTGATTGAAGAAGTACGACAAATGATCCAAAAATTTGTCTGATAAAAACTTCTGGGTTCTGGGAATATCATGTTTTCTTTAGAATTACTTTTTTTTTTGCTCTACTACTTCCTATGCAAAACCATAGTTGTATTGTAAAAGTAATTCCATTAATCAGTGTTGATACATCAAGTTAAAGATGCAATTTAATTTGATGAAATTAGGACGGCCAATATATGCACTGTCAGTGTACAGGTTTTTCGCAATATTGCAGGTGTTTTTGTAACAAATTCCTTTGTTGGCTAACAAAAACAAGTGAATAAATTTATTCAAGAACAGAGTACAATTTATCGAAATGGAACTCTGGAAGTTGAGAAATAACAACTACCTACTTTAGCCAAATGACTACCATTATCTGCTAAAAGTGGACCATGTTTATCCTCCTAAAAAAACTCTAACAGCCCTGACTTTTACAAAGTCTAAACAGACTCCAACACTAACAAATAAACTACAAATAAGCTAATAGTAAAATATTGCAGCAAAGAAATAAACATATTAAACACCAAAAGGATGCACTAAACTTTCACACTCCCCCTTAGTGCATGCTTTTGGTCTATTAAACCAAGTGCTTCACAAAAAAACTCCAGCGTAGGCTTCGCGAGTGCTTTTGTGAAGATATCAGCAACTTGATCACTTGTTCCAATTGCCTTCAGCTCAATTTCCTGCTCAAGAACCTTTTGTCGAATGAAATGGTGATGGACTTCAATGTGTTTTGTTCTTGCATGAAAAATTGGATTTGATGCCAGCTTAACAGCACTTTGATTGTCACATCTCAAAGTGATTGGATAATCCACATGTCTGTAAATATCAGTAATCAGTTGCTTCAGCCAAACT
Organism: Heritiera littoralis; assembly: GCA_031772115.1. Classification (NCBI taxonomy): domain Eukaryota; kingdom Viridiplantae; phylum Streptophyta; class Magnoliopsida; order Malvales; family Malvaceae; genus Heritiera; species Heritiera littoralis. Next base: position 609,218 of record JAPDPK010000158.1, read on the forward strand.
CCTTCTTGTGCAGCCATTGTTGCAGCACAATATTCCGCCTCAGTGCTAGATAAAGCAACATTTATTTGCTTCTTACTGCACCATGAAATTGTTGCTGACCTCATATTAAAACAGTAACCTGTCGTAGATCTTCTATCCTCCACATTTCCTGCCCAATCAGAATCCACAAAGCCACTTAACAGAAAATTTTCATTTTTCTTGTACAGTAGCCCAAACTCAAGAGTGTTCTTAACATATCTCAGAATCCTTTTTCCAACAAGTTGGCGAAACTTGCGTGAGTCCACCATAGGTCTTCCTTCATCCTTCTTCAACTTAATGTGTGGTTCCATAGGAGTCCCCTTTGGCTTGGCATCTTCCATTGAAAAACGCTCCAACAAAGTTTGAGCATATCTTCTTTGAGACAGAAATAAGCCACTTTCCATTCGTTCAATTTCCAACCCAAGAAAACATCCTGCTTTTCCTAGGTTTTTCATTTCAAATCGAATAGCCAATTCATCATATAAAGTCTCAATTTCAACATAGTTGTCTCCAGTAATAATCATATCATCAACATACAAAAGTACCAACACATGCATTTCTGAATCTTTCTTAATGAACAAGCTTGGGTCAGAATTAGAAACTTTAAACCCACAAAAATTCAAGTATTCAGAGATTTTTCCATACCATGCACGTGGAGCTTGCTTGAGGCCGTATAAGGCTTTCTTGAGTCGGCATACATGATGAGGAAATTCCTTAGAGACAAAACCTTGAGGTTGATTCATGAACACTTCTCTATCTAACTCTCCATAGAGAAAAGCGTTTTTTACGTCGAGTTGCCACACATTCCACTCCTTATGGGCAACCAAGGATATAAGAGTTCTGACTGTTGTCATTTTGGCAACTGGACTGAAAGTCTCTTCATAATCCAGTCCATAGTGTTGTGAGAAACCTCGAGCTACCAGCCGAGCTTTGTATCGATCCACCGATCCATCTACCTTCTTCTTCAACTTGTACACCCATTTACAAGTTACGGGTTCAATGTCCTTTGGCTTTGGCACAAGTTCCCAAGTGTTGTTCTTCAAGAGTGCTGAAATTTCCTCTTGCATTGCTGCTTCCCATCTTGGGTGTCCTCTAGCTTCTTTGAAGCATGAAGGTTCTCGAGAGTCAACAGGCCCTGCAAAAAGACATTGGGTTATAGTGCACTCATTAGCGTTGACTTCATAGTCTTTTTGCCAGACTGGTTGTCTTTTCTCTCGGTTTGATCGTCGTGGTGTTGGGAGAATTGGTTCATTCTCCTCCTGTGCTTGTTCTTGATCTAGTAGCCCATCATTACAATCCTTTTCTTCACTGCTCCCCCTTTCACTAGACTCCTTGGCCACATCTTGATAAGAGAAATCATGATCTAGGCTTGGTTGTAACTCTATAAAGTTATCTTTGCTGTCTACTTTTGAATTTTCATAATAGAGCGAAACCTCGTCAAAGACCACATCTCTGGATGTAGTGAACTTCTTTGTTTCCGGATCCATGCACCTCCAACCCTTCCGATGCTGATCGTAGCCAACAAAAATGCATTTCTTTGCTTTTGGATCTAGTTTCGTTCTGTCACTTTTTGGAACATGAACATAACAAATTGAACCAAAGACTCGCAAGTAACTCACATTTGGCTTCTTGTTGTATAAAAGTTCAAAAGGAGATTGGTTACCTAGCCACGGTGGTAGGCGATTCACCACATGACATGAGCAATTCATAGCTTCAGCCCACAATTGTCGAGGAAGATTCTTGTCATGTATCCATGATAAAGCTATCTCTATAAGATGTGCAATCTTCCTTGCAACAACTCCGTTTTGCTGAGGAGTCTTTCGACATGTCATCTGCCTTTGAATCCCATTATCTTCACAAAACTTGAGAAATTTTGTTTCCATATATTCGAGTCCATTATCAGTTCTTAGACACTTGATCCTCGCATCAAATTCCCTCTCGACCTGCTTCTTGAACTCAAGAAACTTTGCAAAGGCCTCATTTTTCTGCTTCAAAAAATACACCCAAGAAAATCTGGAAAAATCATCAACAAAAATCATCATGTAATAAAAATTATTGTAGCTTGCTGTTCTAGTTGGTCCCATCAAGTCTGAGTGAATAACTCCAAAGGACTTGATCTCTGGTTCTGCGACCTCTTGAAGGGCAAACGTTGAGATTTTCCAAACTGACATCCCTGGCAAACCGAACCTGGAGGTATGTTATTTAGAAATGGAACTCCATCAACCATTTGTTTCAACGAGATTTCCTTCAAGTGTTGATATCCAACATGGCCCAATCTTGCATGCCACACTGATGCACCATTGTTTTGACTTGTCTTTTCTGCATAAGCTTCAGATGCAGACAACACAAACAAGTTAGATTTTCTATTTCCGGTATAGATAACATCACCGACTAGTGCCTCTACATTTCCTAGCACTTTCACATCATTAGGTCCAAAGAGAACATACTTTCCTGAATCTGTTATTTGTGAAACTGAAACTAAATTTTTCTTAACTCCAGGAACATGATAGACACTCTTTAAGACAATTTTTCTATTGTCCTCAGAGTGGGTTACCTGAACATTGGCAGTCCCCTCCTTTTCCACCGAATGAACTGAATTATCTGCTGTGACAATCACCTTAGTTCCATCATGATGGTGTGTATTTGAAAGCAGAGAATCATCTCCAGTAACATGGTGAGTGCAGCTAGAGTCAAAGATCCAATCATTATCGTAATCGATTGGTGCATTTATATCAACACTTCTTTTGGCCACCTCATTTGAGAAGCATGTCTCCCATTCTGCTACCCGTGGATCTTGCTTTCTGTCCTTCTCTATGCTCAGGTTACCATTCTCAAGCTTCACACGACAATCTTTCTTGATATGCCCGAGCTTTCCACACCTGTAGCATTTCTTCTTCTTGTTGTCCTTGGTTGACGAACCATTAGGGTAGTTATTGTTGAATCCCTTCCGATTTTGTCCTTTTCCTTTTGTGAACAAAACTTCATCGGTTCCTGCTATATTGGTTTTGGCCATCTGTGTTGCTAAAGCTTCTTGATTACTCAACAAATTCTCAAACTCCTCAATGCTCGGTTGCACTGCCCATCCTTTCACGGAAGTGATAAACGGCATGTACTCCTTTCGTAATCCACGAATGAGATATCTCCTTAACCGGGGCTCCTTGATCTTCTCATGTAGTTCTGAAATTTCAGCACACAAGTTTTTAACTTTCAAAAAATATTCAGAGATAGACATATCACCTTGAACGAGGCTGGCAAGCTCATTTTCTAGAAATTGCAATCTTGCTGTATCCTTCTTCATGAACAAGGCTTCAAGGATGTCCCAAACTTCTTTTGGTGATTGAACATCACGAACATGATCGATGAATTCCTTGCTAATCGACGTTCTTAATGCGAACAAGGCTTTTCCACACTTAATCTTCCACTTCCTCCTAGCTTCAGCATTTTCAAGAGTATCGTTTGGCATTACCAGACGTTAAATCCCACAGGTCCTGTCCTTGGAGAAAGGCTTCCATACACATGCGCCAATATTTGTAATTGGTGCCAACAAGCTTCTCCATGCCGCTGCTAGGATTAGTTCCACTCACTTCCATTTTTTTTTCTCCAATAAGTGAATTCTTTCCTCACTTAATAGACAAGAAAAAACAAAGTACTTGATAGCCAATAACCTAGCTCGGATACCATGTAACAAATTCCTTTGTTGGCTAACAAAAACGAGTGAATAAATTTATTCAAGAACAGAGTACAATTTATAGAAATGGAACTCTGGAAGTGGAGAAATAACAGCTACCTACTTTAGCCAAATGACTACCATTATCTGCTAAAAGTGGACCATGTCTATCCTCCTAAAAAAACTCTAACAGCCTTGACTTTTACAAAGTCTAAATATTTATAATCATATTTATTAATCAATAATATTTTATATATAATTATATTATACTTAATAAATATATAAAAAATATTTAATTAATATTCATATTGGAGTCAGATCGAGCTTGAATTTGGAAAGGTTAAACCCGTGCCCTGCTCGATTTTTAAATGAGCCTAAAAATTTTATCCAAATCTGATAATTACATCAAATATTTTTTTTTAATTTAACTAAATATCAAATGAACTTTTAAATTTGAACGGATAACTCGACCCTTGAACTTGAACGGATCTAGTTAAGGCATTTGCCTGCTAAGTACATGGGATTTTCCGTGAGAGTTCGTATCTCCCAGGCGACTTTCAATTTCTTTTTCATTTTAGCGCGACATATCATTAGAGGACAAAACACAAGCTTTTTACCTGGGACACTCTAACCACAACGGAAAAACAAGAGCCTGATGATTGTCTTTCAATTTTCCACCTTCTCCTTCTACCAAACACAGCGACACAGCGTAACGTAACCGTAAGAAAAAATATACTTCCCAACCCAACCCCCCCCCCCCCTTTTTTTGTGATCTTTCCCTTTCAGGGCCAGGATCTGAGGAGTCTCGAGCATTGCATACTTCAGGAGATTAAAGCCTGCTATTGCTATGACCTCTCCCAAGCTAATTCTTTCCTTTCCATTTCCTAGGCCAGCTAGTAGTTAGTAGCTCGCCTGCATCATTGTGCCCAAAAATTCCAGACAACACAATTCACTGATTCTTTCCTCCTAAAATTAATACATCACGCACTAAAAGCCAAAAGATAGTTCTAACTTCTGCGTACCCTTTCTTTTTTGGCAACAAATAAGGCATAAGAATTTCAAAGATCCTTACAAACTCCAAAGCAAGTTTCAAAGTTAACCAAATGCGTTATTTCGTTAGAAGTCAGCAAAATGAGTCATAAATTACCATAGACATAATCCTTGCCAGGCTCTGCAAAATTTCTTGTTAGACTACACACCTCTTAGAACCCCTGGATTACGTCCTATAAAAAAAAGAAAAAAAATGAAACTGCGCAGACTATATTTTGAAATGAAAGCAAGGGCTTAATGGTAAGGAACAATGACATCCGACAACCTTTGTTGCTAACTAGAGTCTGGAGAAACAACATCAATACTGCACACCTAAAGCTTCAACGGTTGGGTGAGCTCATATGTTGTCCATCCTAGAGCTATCCTATCTTAGCCAAGCTTTCAAGGACAAAGATTTCATCATGCAAGCCCCCAAAGACCCTGTGTTTGGCAAGAACATATATCAGAATGAGAGAAGAAACTTTTTAAGCGGGCTAAAAGGCACAAGAGCGAGTATAACGAGAAGCAATCCCGAAAAAGGGCTTCGATTGAAGTTTCAAATGCCAATTGAACATCAATTATATCTAACCTAGCGCAAGGAATCCTTACCATACTTCGATAAAACACATAGGACTTTGACAAGTTATTTTCTCATTAAAACTATGCTTGCTATACTACAGGCGATAGTACTTGATGCTGTAATCTGTCTTTAATAGTTCTTGTATCGTGGTACGTACACAAAGTCTTCATTAATATATCGTTGATTATCCATCCCTCAAAGTATATAGATGATGCTCGTGCAACAGCCCATGCACTTGATAGCACCAAAATGCATTTTAACCCTTGTATTGTATGTGATGTGAAGCTCTGTTTTATCCTTATAAGCTATTAGCAAATTCTACATCAAAAGATACATTTCCATTACAGTTAACTATTTGCCATCAATTAAGGATCAAGAAATCAAAAGTTAAAGATAAACAACAATTTGAATAACCTTATACTTACATAAGTTACACCAAACGCCCATATGACAATTTGGATTGTTCCTCTTCCAAGCACATAATCGCTTTGTTGTATCTGTACATAAAATCATGCTCTGTATTACATGGTCTTAGATGTTTCTTCATGCTCTTCCAAGTACCAACACAATTTGCACAATAAGAGAAAGTGGCTCACTTTGAAACATTAAGCATATTAACCATTACAGAATTTTCACTGCAAGGACAAGGAAAACCATATAACAAACTCCTATATCATGCCTACCATGACAATAGAGACAAGATATGCTTTGCCACCAACCTTCTGACTGAGTGGTTAAGAATGAATTGTGAAATTTTGTAAAACTTGAATTCAAATCTAAGCAACCCCACTCTTGTCCCCAATTATGTAATATTTCTCTTGTAAAAAAAAAAAAAATTAAGCGACAAGATATGCTTCCAATCGTATTCTCAAACTAATCAACCCAAGAGAAAAAATAAAAATTCACCGCCCACTTTAACCCTGGTCCAAGCTCCAGATATTACAATGACCAAATTCAAATTCTTCATATAGCAACGGGTTATCCAAAACTTGCAATAACTTGCCTCTTAATTAGCTTGAAAACACCTCTAACAAAAAGAAGCTCATTAATCAGATTCAAACTACATCGGCATTATCACAAACCAGACAGAGAGAACAGAGAAAATTACGCCAGCCAACTGCCAGAGTTATTTCATCAGATCCCTACTTCTCTTCTTGTAAAAACATGATCATAGGGAAGCAAACCACAGACTTCACCTTGCCCATGAGGCCTTAATCATTCTAAGACCTAATGTGAAACAGTACACTTCTAGCAGAAGAAAGAGTACAATGCAATTTGATCCTTTTCAGAATTCTAACAAATATAAAGATCAATATGTAGAAATGGTAGAGAACTAAACCAGCAAGGAGATCAGATTTTCACTCTACGAACATCTTAACAGATCATGTGAAAGTACACCAAGTATAAAGGTTCATCAAGGGGACACGAAGACACTAACATTTTCGTCATTGTCAAGGTTATAAGATTAAAGCGATAATTTGGTTATTGGCAGACAAGACAACAATGACACTCAGTCCAACCTTCAAGCTTAAACCATGAACCAGTAAACCAAGATCAGACTTGCACAGCTCATGCAAATGTTTGACAATAAATGGCCGAGAGAAGCAAGTTTTGATAAATTCTACAACTCAAATAGAAAAAAAAAAGACTATTCCCTCTTCAGGAATAAAATAAATCATATTCCAAAACCAAATACTGCTCGTATCTTATTGAAAATAAGATCCCTCCATCCTCTCTCAGTGTTCTCCACCACAGTCGCATTCCCATATCTGCAGCATCACAAATCAACATAAAACCAAAATCAATAACCGAATTCAATCTGTAACAGGTTAGCCACATTACTCAGTAAAACAAACTTAAAAAAAGTAAAAACCAACCTGTCCTCCTCAGGAACATCCGTGTGTGTGAGTTTGATTATAGTAACACCAGGCTCAGGCTCGTCAAAATCAAGTCTTACCTGCAACCACAACCCATTAGAAAACCATCATTCAATCACACCCTAATCCAAAAACTTAAAAACAGTCAAAACAGAAGACGGGAAAAACTTACAGTAGAATTAATCCCATCGGGCCAACTCCCAAATCTCCATCTCTGAACAATCAACTTCCCTTCTTGCAACTCCAAATTACTCCCAGTAACAGACCCATCGAAAATACTGATCTGCCCACCAACTTCTTTACTAATCCTAGCATTACTCTGAGTAAACCCTTTCCACCTATGGTCGTCCATCAAAATCTCATAGATATCCTTAGCTCTACAATTAAACTTCTCCGACATAGTAATCGTCTTAAACCCTTCTTTCCCTTTCTTTTTCACTTCCTTCTTCGCTTCGCTCTCCACCCCAACTTTCTCCTTAGACGCCCCAGCTGAATTACTATTGTTATTATTAGTTTTGGGAGCCAATTTCTTGGCTTCCAATTCATCTTTAGCAGGCCCACCTTTCGCCATACTTTGAACAAAATCCCTCACTTTCTGCAAAACCAAGGGCTTCCCTTTCGCCAGCATCGCTTCCTTCAGCGTTTTCCCAATGGGTCCTTCGTCTTTAACCACGACCTTAACTTCCGGGTCCTCGTCAGCATTCTCATCCGAAATATAGGGAATCTCAACACTACCGTCAACTTTCAACAGCGTTTTCCCTTCTCCATCTTTGGCTTCGCCTTCCCAGGATAAACTTAAACTGATCTCATATCCGGGAATAATTTTACCCTTCCGGATATTAACGTAGGCTTCGCCGTCGACCTTGTCGACCTTCTTGGTCTTGATGTAGAGATTGCCTTCGCCGTCGAGGATGGTGAGATTGGAAAGAGATTTGGTGAAGAAGGTTCTAGACCATGGGAGACAATCGGTTTCTGCCCAGTGCCAGTTGTGGACGTTGGCACCGTCGGGTCTTTCCTCCACGATCCAACGCTTGTCGCCTTCGCCGTACTTTGCCATCGACGAAAGAAGAAAATTTTGGATGTTTGGATTGCGAGAAAGTTGGTTAGTTTGTTTGTTTGGGGCTTTGATTGAATGGAAAATTTAAAAAAGCAAAGGGAGGAAGGGAAGGATTTCTCTGGAGTGTTCGACGCCTAGGAAGAGTCTAGAATGTGTGAGTCCCGTGGAATTGGGGATAGAAAAAAAGGTTTAACCAACGTTTTCACATTTTAGAAAAAAAAAAGTTTGCGGAAGGATCTAGAAGAGTATAAACAAATCTGGTTTTAGGGTTTCTTTCTTGTTCTTGAGTGTACTTCGGGCTAGGGCCGGCACCCGAAGTTCATCGCTTGGGTAGACTTAACCCATTCATTTTTTTTTTAATTTCCATTTTTTGGGCTGGTTAAATTTTTTTTTTTTTCTACTCACACTTGAGTCAAAAATGTTATTTTTTTAAAAAAAAAATTTGAAATGCAAAATTCAAATCTCTTTTTTCTCTATCTTCCTCTGTGTGTCAAAAAATAAATTTAAATAAATTTATGCAAATATTTTAGTTGTTTGTAAAGTGATTGAAGTGTTTGATTAGGTTATTTAGCTGTAATATTACTTTACAGCTATCAAGTTTCCTTCTTGCACTCAAGAGCACGTAGTTCAGTTGAAGGATTGTTCTAACTTAATTAGAAGTCTTGAGTTCGAGTATTGGGTATGCAGCTGTGTTAAAACTCTTGAGGTAAAGCTTTGCCATCCTTTGGGTCCTGCCGGCTGAATCCGGATTAGTCTTATATCAAAATAGTGTGGAGATACCAAGTGATTTCGATCAAATAAAAAAAAAAAGCTTCCTTCTTGCTTTTTCCTGCCATGATCTGGGTTTGTAGAAAGAATGAATAGCAGCTAAGATGAGAAAGGTGAAAGGAAGAAACAAAAGGGGGAAAAGGAGAATAATCAATGAAAAACCTAGTTTCGATATATAAATTCACAAAATTTTCAAGGACATGCTTGGAACAAAATTATCATTAATCGATTCCTAGCATAGCAGAAAAAGAATTCCATGCCCATTGCTTAGATTTCAATTCCTCATTTGGCATGGAATGGAGCAATTTTGTGGAAGAGCAATTCTAACCAAAATCGTGAACCAAATCAAGGATTTTGTGGGGCATCTGGAATGAAGAAGGAAGAGAATCATGTTTCCTATCAAGCAAACTGTTGTTGATGTGAGGAAGAATTTCTATGTTGTCCCACCAGCATAATATATGATGCTTGAAAATGATAAGTCTCTAAAATATATATATATATATATATATACACACACTTTTTAAAGTATTTTATTACACCAAATTTTACTTGAATTTTGAAATTTTAATGTAATTTTTTCCAATTTAATTAATTGTCTTCATGTATAAAGAATTCGAGAATAATGAGAAAATCAAAAAAATGGCAAGAGAATCAATGAAGAATGATCAGATTTGATGCTTAAACCTTAACCTTACCTCTAAAATCTTTAAACTTACCCACTTCCTAACCCTAAACCCTATCCTTACTACCTTAAAACCCAAACCTCAAACCTTAATTAAACTTGGAATTTTCCTTTAAACCTTAAATACCCACCTTACCAATACCCTAAACACTAATCCTAAAAAAATATTTTTTTTACCTTAATCCTCTTCTAAAATCTAGAAAAATTTAAACCCTTTTAGAAAACTTCTAAACTTTTTATACATAAACCCTAAACCTAATGGACCACAAATCAAACCCAACCCAAGCTAAACCTAGACCATCCAAAAGTCCATGTACCACCTTAACTACCCAAAACCCAACAAGCCCATATTAAAAATCCCATAGAAGTCTTGGCCGTTTTCTTGGATTTGGATGTGTACAAGTACACGGCAAGGAGTCAAGGCCTAAAAGTTGCCGCAAGAGAAAAGTGGGGAGCAGGGTTGCGCGACGCTAATCTTTTTCACCATTTTTCTTCGGCTCCCATTTGCTGCCTTTTAGTTGTTTTTAAACAACTCTTTTTTTTTTTTTTAATTAAAGATTTTATATATGATGTATTAATTATGTATAATTTTTATACATTATCAATATATCAAATATTGACATTCATCAATAAATTCTCATGAGTAAATTAAAAAATTTATTTATATTTACTTTTAGAAGCTTGGCATATTTTTTAATTTGTCAATTGATGATGTGTCAACTTTTTATGTATTAATAATGTATAAAAATTATACACTATCAATGCATCATATACAAACTTTATATTAATACTGTATTAGATTAAAATAAAAAGGCTCATGATCCTGAGAAGACGAGCACTACACGTGTGAGGCATGCAAGATAAAAAATTGCCTTGCCACGTGGCCTCTCTAACTTTTCATTTTTGGCAAAATGGGGTCGTCACTCTCTCTAAACTGTTCTCATTTCCTTTCTAGAATAAGAAATTTCGCAATTGATTTCATTTTTTTTCAAATCATAGATTTACAATTTCATAAATCATTAACTTCTCTCAGAAAGGTATTTCATATATCAGAGACTTATACATTCTACCCAAAAACCTCTCACGGAATGATATTTTCCGAAAATTTATTAAGGTCAAGATAAGTTTATATCCTTTCAAATTCCTGGTGAATAATCTCTTGACATCCTTTTTAATCTAATAATATTTTGTTACTAAGTACATTTGCTTTAACTATTTATGTCAATTTTCGGGGTATCATTACTGCTAACAAACAACTTAAAGAAATTTGCGGGGAAGTTGATCCTGTTATTTCTTTTAGGTTTGGCTTCTATCCTTTTTAATATTCAAAATCTCATATTTGTATTACTTTTTTAAAATGATTTTATTTTTATTTTAAGTTTAAGTTTAAATCTTTTTATGTTTGTGATTATTGCAGAAAAAACAGTCAGTATAGAATTCAAAGCTCTCTCCTGTTCAATGTCACAGTCCCTCCTTGCACCGCTTATCCCTCTCATTTTGATAATTTTTAAAAGTATTTAGGTTTCATTTTCTTTGTGTTTCATTTTTGAGTTTGTTGGCTCAATTACCTAACCAAGTGGAGGGTGAATAAATTTTAATTAACTTCAAGTTCATTTTTGGTTTTTTAAATTTTCTAGTATATTTTATAGTTTTTTAAGTTCTGTAAGTTATTCTAGCATATAATTCAATTACAATATAACATATACAATTAAATTGCAAGTAAGTAAAGAGTGAAGGGTTAGAGAATTGTAGATAAGTGATTTATAAAGATTTCGGCAACCTTATTTATGTCTTCTACATTAAAACGCTCCCAAGAATTTTGTCAAATCCCTTATTGAATTTATTACACTCTTTTTCACTTTATACCGCTCCTTTTTCCAAGCTCAAAGATGAAATCTAACCATTACTTTTTACGAGATTAAGTAACAAATCTTACAACGACAACTTTTTACGGGATCAAGTACTAAACATTACAATACTCCCTTTTATGGCTTACGGAGTAAACTTTTTTGCCCAAAACCTCACTTACAATGAAGCACTCAAGGAGACTCTCCTTCACAAGTAGTGAATGGATTTTGTGAATTGTGTAATCAAAGAAAAGTCTCTAGATAGGCAAACGATTATAAGATTAGATTCTAGAGAAGTCTATACAATATTTGTGCTATGCTATACAAGTGATATGAGAATGATAGAGAATATTGAATTTGTAGCACAAAAATGATTTTGAAGCTTGAAGAAGATGCAGAGTTGTGTCTCTTGGTCTCAATGATCTTCAAACCTTCATTTATACTCCCTTAAAGTTTGTTGAAGCTTGGTGGAGCCCAAAACAATTTCTTCCCATTAATTCTCACAAGAAACTAGCTGTTGAAGGCTTTCAAACACTGGAAGATCGATCCATGCCTTGTAAACCTGAAAATTTTCAAGCCAAAACATAGGGGGATCGATCCTCTTAAAGGGGAATTGATCCTATGCTTCTTAAATTCAATTTTTGGACTATTTTAATTGAAAAATAAGTAAGTATTTTAGTTCAATTAATCCCAAGATCATTTTAGTTTTATTTAAATATTTATTGACTTTAAGCGCATGAAAACTTAGCCCAAACATCATCAAATAATTTTCTGAAGGTATAAACAATAATGTCATGAGAAAATTACTTAATGCAATATTCAAAAGCATTTTCTAAATAGATTAAGATCAATATGAAAGTAATTAATTAAATCATGGTCTTATGCTTGATAAAAGCACATAAAATGATTTGTGAAAAATCATAAGTAAATAAGCAAATTTACAAATTAAATCAAACATTTAATTTTGCTTAAGTTTTTGTCATTTCAAAATATATATGTAAATTTAAAGCTAATAGAGTTGATGGAAACGTGGAATGTTATAGGTTTTTATGATTTTCTGTTTTTAATGTTCTAGATTTAGTAGTTATGTTCTAGGTTTTGCTCATGGAAAAGTGAATTGTTCTACCTTCGTTGTTCTATTCATTTAGTTGATTTAGGCTGTTCCATCGTAGATTTTGTGTTTTTAATGTTATGTTTGATTCATCACATCGATTTCAAAGCCCATTTCTGATGCTATATTTTTTTTTATGTAAATCACAGGTGTCCTCATCCGTTTTAACGGTATAAGATTAATCATGTTCGGGGTTTAGTCACAGTTAAGGCTCTTCACCCCTCCCCAAAGATGTGTTTAGTGGGAGTCGAACCCGAGAGCTCTTCCCATAAACTCAGCCTGCGTTATCAATTAAGCCACAACCCTTGGGTTTCTGATGCTATATTTAGCCTCTTATGAAGTAATGAAAAATAAAATAGAGCTCTTGGTTCGACTCCTACTAAATATATCTTTGGAGAGGGGCGAAGAGCCTTAACTGTGACTAAATACCCCGAACAGAATTAATCTCAGACCGTTAAAACGGATGATGATAGCTATGGTCTACACCAAAAAAAAAATAATAAAAGAGAGCTAATTGATATTCATACTCTGCATTACTTGAAATATCCTAAAAGCAAATTAATAAAGCGAATTTATTCCTATCTATATGACATCAAATTTGGTTATCTATTTCAGATACATAGCTTACTCTAAATTTCTTCTTCAACTATCTTGCATTTCAATATCTAATGGTATAAAATATTTTTTTTTGGTGCTAAGCTATCACCATCTCACATAAACTAACCTGTGTTTAAGAAAATAGTAAAACTTTCCCCTTTCCTCCCTCTGTTTAATGACATTTTTCCGCTAAATCTCTCATTTTTTCTCTCTCGATGGTTCAAATTTTTGATTCCTTGACAGGATTACTGTCTGCCTTGGCTGGCTAACTTCTCACTTTGTGTGTGAAGTAATAAGTTTATATTTCCACCTATCGTTTTTCGTTATTCTACTGCTTTCTCCCATCATATAATATGCTACCTAGGTTTAAATTAAAACTTTGTTCCATATTTATCATGAGTCTCATGCTGATTTGCATTATACTGCTTGCACAAGTGCTTTTTGAATCTTGAAACTGGTTTGTACTGTTTACTTAAACAGTGATAACTTTGATCTATTAATTGATTGGACCTTTCTTATTATTCAATTTCTGCTCATCGATGCTTGAAAATCTAAATTTCGTTGTATGATGACAGTAATGATCTGATTTTTTATTCTTTTTTTTTTGGCAATACAATGTAATTTTGTACGTCAAACATGTTTGAATTTTTCTCTTTACTATTTTATGGAATTTGAATTCACTCACGTAAGGAACTTTTAAATGGGCATTATTGATCTATTGCTTGCATTTTAATTTCGTAAGTAATGTTTCTTATTTAATGTTCGAGAACATTGAATAGGCATAATCGAACATATTTGTGACACAGATATTGTAATTAAGCACAAATTAGCTAATTCACAGCCACAAGGGTTTCTTTGGCCATTACTTTTATCAGACATTTTTTTGTACTTTCTTTTTACCCTGCACTTTCTTCTCGATGCTTTTAATTGAAAATCCTGTTTGAAGGTAGGAGAGGCTGGATTGTTTGCGTTACAGAGCATGGTTTTTGCACTTTCAAACCTAGATGATGCTAACCCCAAGATAAAACAGATTTAACAAGAATCTAGCTTTGATGACGACAGTGTGCGGGGCAAGAATCCAGTATTATGATACCATATGAGAAATGTATGTGCGATCAACAAATTTAACAAGATTCAAATGTATAGAGTGTGTTATAACAGTAAATAATTCAATTGAAGCAAAGTTACTAGTATTAATGAATGTTGAGATGATTGATAAAATAGCACTGTCCACAAATTAATTATTGTATTTCAGGAAGAAAAGTTTTAAAAACAAATAAAAACAATATATTCGTAGCTGACAATCAATAAACAAATACCCGCCAAAAAACCCCATACAAGGCTGACCAACCTCTCACTCTATGCTTCAAATTCTGGCCAAAATTCATTTCCTTTTGTCTGCTTCAGCTCCAGATGAACCCAACTCACCGATTCAAACGAGTTGCTTCAAAACCCACCAAATCAATTCAACCGAGCCAATCCGGTAATGACCCGGAAAGACGGGCGAGTCAGCGTCCTAAATCGGTGACCGTTAGGAGCAAACGTAAACCCAGCCAAAAGCAAACTCAGCCTCAACCCAAGCTCAAAATCGAATCTTCTCCAGTTTCTGACCCTTCTTTCCAGAAAACGACGATACTGTCCCCCGGGTTCTTTCAAATTGACGCTCTTGATTTGGCACCACGTTTGCTTGGAAAGTTTCTAAGGAGAGATGATGTGGTTCTTCAGATTACCGAGGTAACTTTGGTGCTTTTTTTTTTGAAAAATTTTGCCCAAATTCTGTTTGTTTCTCGAGAAAATAGAAAGGAAGTTCGAATTTTGGAGTCTTGGGGTGTAGGGTTTTTTTTTTTTTCATTAATTGGGGTAGTTGACTTTTGCTGAAATGCCCATTTCTTTGTTCGCTGAGAAAACCATGGAAAGTTGAAGGAAACTCATTAGAGTTTCTTTTTGAGGCTATATACTAACTATGTTTGGCCAAAGTTTCATTCTTTCTCTTAATTTCGGCTTTCTTTGTTATGTGTGTTTTTTTTTAATTTCAATTATTATGTTTTGACAGGTAGAGGCTTATAGACCAAATGATTCAGCTTGCCATGGTAGGTTTGGAATCACAGCAAGAACAGCACCGGTTGTAAGTTTTGCTCCCTTTGCAATTTGTTTGATGTGCTTTCTAATTTGATTCTTGCTTCATTAATAGCTTGAGAGTTTTCAGATTTTTTCTGTTTAGCAATTGTTACTGAGTTGCTTTATGGGTTGTTGTAGTTTGGTCCTGGAGGGCATGCATATGTTTATCTTTGCTATGGTCTTCATACAATGCTCAATGTTGTTGCTGACAAGGAAGGAGTTGGGGCTGCAGTCTTAATACGTGCATGCGCCCCAGTTTGCGGTAAGTTATTGTATTATTACCCTGTATAGCCAAGTAGCTGTTAGTTCTGCATGCGCTTGTATTGTAATCTGTTAAATTGCTAGTATTTCTTATATATACCCTCTTTAGCTTTTTGGTGTTGTGAATGTAAAGATGATCATACCTTGAATCATCCTGAATAATTTATTTACGGTTGCCTACTTATATTTTTCTATACTGTTAAATATATCTCATAACTTTTTGCAACTGTTAAATGTTTGGTGGGAATATTCATTACTAGTTTTCAGGCCCTTCACTGTGATTTCGAATTTTAAAACATGCAATCTATCATTGGGTCAGAAAAGCAAGCACAAATTTATCAAAGGCAAAGCTTCTTACTGCAGGTTTAGAGACCATTCAGCAGCGTCGAGGTCAGCAAACTGAGAAGCCTATTCTTCTCACTGGACCTGGAAAGGTAAGAGTTGATTCTTCCCCCATTTACTTTTGCGATATCTCGATATTTCTCCGTCATGAATTCTTCCAGAAATGCAGATAATATCTTTATCCTTTTTTGCCCTGGCTTATTGCATTACCTACATGCAATTTTAATTTATGGTAGTGGCATGAGCTATTGCAACAAAGTTCAGGCTCAATACATTAGACTTGAAGGATGAAGGGGAAATGAAAGTGATGGAAGTGAAGACGGATTTTCGATTATCAAACTGAGCTTGCTATTAAGTAGGTTTAAAGTGACTCAATAACTTTTTGCTGATATCAAATTCCCAGGCTTTAATAGCTTCAAAAATAATGTTAAAGACATGAATGTACAATAAGTATTTCACAACAAGCTTGCATGCACACAGGATGGTCATCTCTGCCCACACATGTGCTCTTGTACTTCGCAGTTTGTTTCTTATTTTCTTCTACCTTCTTTTAACATTGATGGAAGGTTAACTTTTGATTTCTTTCTATTTCAAGCTTCTAAGTAATTTACGCAAAAGATATTAGATTTTTTTTTTGGCCAAAAAAGAAATTAGAGTTTAGTTCATCACTCTAGCTAATAAAAAAGAGGAGGCATTCAATGACTTATCGGTCGGGAAAGAAGTTATAGGAAAAGGACTCAACGTGAAAGTAAGATCAGGTAGGGAAGTCATTTGTTGTTTGGATTGAAACATTGTTGATCATCCATATGTTTCTAAAATTAACCAGGAAAACATGGCAATGTTTATGCTGTAAATTCTTCCATTCTTTCATGTATTATATTGATATTGCTGCAGCTGAGCAAATAGAAATTATTTTTCAATGAACTATTAGTGCTCTGGCCAAAAAATGAAAAACTATAAACTTTGTTTGGTAGAAAGGATGGAAAGGGGTGAGGATAAAAATTTGTTAATATAATGGTTAAATTATAAAATAAGAAAGTGGTTATGAAACATAGCCACTAAATTATCAAATTTTTCATCCTTACCTCTTTTCATCCTTCTTACCAAGCAAAGCCTTAGAGTGTAGAGCAATCACCTCTTTGAGCAATGAGGCTGATGGGCTATTAATGCTTATATTTCTATGTATAGGTTGGTCAAGCACTTGGAATTTCCACAGAATGGTCTAACCATCCTCTTTACACTCCTGGTAATTAGTTGCAAATGCGATGAATGTAACATGATTCTAATTTCTACTTTTTTTATTAAGTTCTGTAATAAACATGAAATGGATGTGGCATAGGTGGTTTGGAACTCTTGGATGGGCCGCAACCGGAGAAGATATTGGTTGGTCCTCGCGTTGGCATTGAATATGCTTTGCCTGAGCATGTTAGCGCGTTGTGGAGATTCGCCATTGCTGGTACCCCTTGGATAAGTGCTCCTAAAAACACTCTCAGGCCTCCCTAGTCTTGAATTGTTGGCAGATGTAGGGACTGAGAACGGGAATTTGGATTGATATGAACTGTTTTCCTCTTTTGTTTTCCTTTGTCATTGGACTGGAAAATGTGATAAGTTCAGATTTCAATGTATCGTGAATAAAGTAAGCAAACCTGTAAAGGAACAAAAATTTCTCCATATCCTGCTCTTTTTCTGCAAAATATAGTAATGATGCATTCGCATCCTTTTGCCTTGTACTTGTTATTTAATCGAAGGATCATATTTCTCGTATTAATCTAATATAATATATATATATATATATATATATATATATATATATATATATATATACACACACACACACACACACACATCTTATATTACAAGGTACAAGGTACGTGCAAACAATATAAGGAATGTCACATAGATACCTTCTCTTAATGACGCACAGGATACATTTATTATAGTTATTACTTTGACTTTTAATAATTAAATAATTCATTTAAAACCCTTTGTATGGTAATTATTTATTTTTAATAATTAAAAAATATATCATTCCCATAAATATATATAGCATTATGTACAGTAATTAAAATAGTATAAATAAAGAATATAATTGTGTATTTTATTTTCTTTTCTTTTTAAATATTCTCAAATAACAATTTTCTAAATTAGTATGTATTTTATTATCACTTCTATGTAGATATTATATAAATAACATTCATCTTATTGTCTGTCTAAACTGATTTTTGAGTCTTACATCCGCTTCTTATAGTCAATTTGATCATTGATTTTTGAGTACTACATTTGCTTGTGTGCTTATACTTTGTGGTATGATAAGTTTTTTAAACTCAACTTACCTGGATGTATCATGGTCTCTGAGTGACATGATAAATTATTATTATTATTATTATTATTTGTTCATATGCGAAGCTATTTAGATGTAAGAGTTATGCCTTTTAAATAAAAATTATAGTATAACTAAAGATGGGTTATTCACATCCTATTCAGTGCTAGACATATTTTAAATTAATGAACAATTTTATTAAAAAAATCTTGTACAAAATGACTATTTTACCTTTATATTCAATAACATAAACCTCAAACTCATTCTCTTCTCACTCTTAACACACTTTAAAAAACTAATTCAACCAATTTTCATCCAAAAATCACAATAATGGAGTATTTTTTTGATGATTCAAGTAACAATTCATTCATGAAAGAAGATTTAGATGAAATGCATAAGATTTTTGCAGAGGTATGACAGTTGTTAGTATTTTTGGTTCAATTTTTTTGTTTAAAAGACACAGGAAGACCTCGGTTCAAAACTCCCGGGGGCTGATTGCTGTGCTAGGAGTACACTGTAACTCCCAGCAATTTGCTGCTGAGAGTTACTTGTTGCTCCCGGCAAAAAAGGGCCATTGAAGGCTCGTGGCATCAAAAAGCTGCGAGTAGTGAGTGTCAATCTGCATTAAAAAAAAAAACACACAAACACACACAAACCACACCCAAGAATCTCAAACCAAAATCATCCAAAAATAACTCAAATTATAACATTTCAATGCAAAAAAAAGTGAAAAATAAACAAATTTAATTGAAGATTAATACTAGATTTACCTTATATTGTTGCAAAACTTGAAGATTTGAAGGTTTTGTAGAAATTTGGAAAAATAAAGATAAAGGTTTGGGAATGGGTTTGAAGAGAGGTTGAGGGTATTTTATGAATGAAAATAGATATTTTAGGATGTGGATGGTAATAATGAATAGAGAGGTTTGGAGAACGGAGTTTTTACGTATTTAAGGTGTGTGTAGTGATAAATAGGATGTAAATAAATTTACTCATAACTAATTTTTATTTATTTAATGAGTTAATGCCATGTTATTGTATGGTAATTATTAAATTGCTAATTATCTGTTCTTATATGGTAATCATATAGTATAAAAAAATTAATATATTAACAACCAAAATTTGACCTAACGATTGTTCCCCTTTAAGAAAAATTAAGTCAAAGATTCGATTCCACACTTCTTCCTTGTACCTCCTATAAACAAAAATAAAATTACTATGCTATTGTTGATATCATTCCCATAAATATTTGCATTATGTTTATATTTTGAAATTATATGCAATTGCAAGCAATCAATCCGTATATAATATAAAATACTAGTTTTTACTCGTGCGATGCACGAATTAGTTGTAATTATTTAAATTTATAAATATATATAAAATAATGTTATTTAGTTTATTTGTTTAAAGTATAGATAAAATATGTCTAATATAATCAATATATCTAATTATAAAAGAATTAAATATTTAATTAAAAATTATAAAATTCAAAACATAAAATAAACAAATATTAAGAAGAATAAAAAATAAAAACATTTCATATATAATATTATTGAGCACATCACAAAATGTTAAAATAGAATTTAAAAGTATATTTTAACAATTTCAAGTGTTATAGTAACATTTTTAGGCTTATTATAATTATTAACCTAAATAATCATTATTATAAATATGCTCTTTTACATACATATAATATAAATATGCATTCTTTTATAAATATATATATATATATAATTATAACATAAAATATTTATACTTATATATGAAAGCATAATAACTTGTATAATGAACGAATTAATTTTATTTATTTAAATATGTATGTAACATATATATTTATAAATTTATATGTTTTACGCATAAATTTTATTTGTTTAGAAAAATAACAATTTTAAATATTTAAATAATATACATGATATTAATGACTTAGTTTTATACTTTTCAATTTAGATAGTAAAATATTTTTTAAATAAATTAAAATTAAAATTATTTATTTTATAATATAATAGATATCAATTAATATTTTATAGAAATTTTCAAATAGATAATATTAAAATTATGTTTGTTTTTAAATATTTTTGGATTAGATAGTATTTAGAATTAATTTAATATATTCTTTTTTAAAATATTCAAAAATTATAGGAATTAAATAAATTTTAGGAAAGTGGAAAAGTAGAAAAATTAATACTTATTATTCTTTCATAAAAAAATGAAAAATTAATACTTATTATTCTTTCATAAAAAAACTTATTATTCTTTTTGACTTAGGTAGACATGAAATTAATGATACTTACATGCCATTCAAATAGAATATCAATGTAAGCATATGTGTAGGCATCTTACCAAATTTGTTATGTACCTTGTAATTTAATATGTATATTAGATAAGAATTTTTTTAGAAAATAATAATTTTAAATATTTAAATAGTATACATGATGTTGATGGCATATTTCTATACTTTTAAGTTTAGACAATAAAATATCTTTAAATAAATTAAAAATATTTAGTTTATAATATAAATAGATATCAATTAATATTTTATTTAATTTCCAATTAGATATTATTAAAATTATATGTTTTTAAATATTTTTGGATTAGATAGTATTTAAATTTAATTTAAGATATTTTTTTAAAAAAAATTGAGAAATTCTAGGGATTAGAGAAATTTTAGGGAAATGAAAAAGTAAAGAAGTTAATACTTATTATTCCTTTTGACTTAGGTGGACATAAAATTAATGTTGCTTACATGTCATTTAAAGAGACTGTCCACGTAAACGTCTATGTAAGCAACTTACCAAATTTGTTATGTAGTTTGTAATATAATATATATATTAGATGGGATGAAATATCATTTCGTATATACTGAAATGAAATAATTATATATGTATATATGTATGTATATATTATACTATATTGCATGATATAAGCAACCTAATAAAGTCTTTGATAACATATGTCATACCTGTATCCTACGGTAACTAATTTAATATTTACAAAATAAATATTTTAAGTAATCACTTTTTTTTTTCAATTTTCTCTTGATGCACCTTTATTTTTTTATAAAAAATAGTCATTTACTGCAATACTTAAAATAATCATTTTACTATCTGTTTGAACCATAAACTTTTCAATACATCCTGTAATTTAAAAATAAATGTTCATTATTAAAAATAAATTAGAATTTTGAATGGTGGTTTTTTAATAAACTATCGAATAAAATATTTAGACAATTCACTAAAAAAACTTATGAATAAAATTTGAAATAATGTAATATAATGAAACATATTCATTTCACTTATTATTCAATACATAGATTTTTTTATTACACAATACATAAATTATATTCAAACTATTAATAAAAATTAATATAAATAAAATTAATCTGTACATCACACAGGACACAAACTAATACTTATATATGTTTGTATATTGGTTGTCAATTAAATTTATAACAACTAACATATATTTATCTTACTTTTCAGTCATATCTTTATGTAGTTGGTAAACGAGAAGTAAACTGGAAAAATGTTGTTTACTACAATAGATTGACAAATGACAATTGCTTCAAAAATGTGTGTGTATATATTAATTTCAGTTTTATTTATAGTTTATTGTTAACTAATAAATACTTTATATATATATATATATATATATATATATACACACACACACACATATATATATATATATATATATATATATATATATATATACACACAACAGTTTTAAGTGATCTCTCAAGGTTATATAAGAATTCTATTAACTGAATCTAAGGTTAAAAGTTTACTGTTTTAGCTACTATAATAATATATACAATGTATGACTTATTTGTTTCAATTTACTCGAGTAAACCCTCTTTTAATTTGTCTATCATATTTTAAGATTTGTTAAACATACTCTATCTTTGCCATAATTTAAACTTATATTGAATCGAAATAAATATTATTTTTAAAATTGATTTTTCGTTGTTTACCAATTTTATATGTGTAAATAATATATTATATTATTTTTATTAGTAGGTTTAAATTAGGACATCTTGATAATAACATTACAAAATGTTGTTTATATAAGATTTTTTATTTTTAGGTTGAATATTTATAAATTATTTGTAGTTTATTGATTATTTAATAAGGATTATATATTTGTAGTATGGACATTCTATTAAATAGACAAGGGAAAAAGATAATTCTAACTCAAGATTAACCTTCAAAACATATTACTTTACTTAAATCAATTGAAAATAAATTTTACACACAATATCCTACCACTAAGTTTGCAAATTATTCAAAATATAAATCAAGAACTAATAAAATAACATAAGACATCCAAAATATTTTAAGCAAACCCTATCATCTTGATAGAGAACATTCATCTAAATTATAGAAGTAGCATAATTCATACAAGTGGTCAGTCTTAACAACGAACCCAACTCAACAAATCTCCATATACTTCTAATCCTATTACTCATTCCTTTATTATTATTATTATTAAACAAAAGATACAGAAAAATTTTATTAGACAGAAATTACTGACTAGTTGTTGGAGTAAGTGCACATAAAAATAACTTATTTTTTCTGAAAGCTTGGATTAAAACCAAGTGGCCTCTTCTTTTTTTTTTTGTTCAACCAAGTGGCCTCTTTTGATAAATGTAATCGATACATTTGTCCAAATCTAAGATTCCAAGCCAACTGTATATATGTCTGGATTTATAATTACAACAAGAATATTATTAACTTACTTTTTTTCAAAAATATGTTATTTATATGAATTATAATTATATGTATCAGTACATATTTAAATAAATAAATTTAACCTATGCATAGCACGGATAACAAGCTAGTTGTATTGTATTATATTATATTATATTATATTATATTATATTATACACGTGTATGTTTCAGTCAGTAAAGACTCTTCAAAGGATAAAAGCTTTCAGAAATTTCTTAAGTTTTAAGTTATTGTCATTCTCAAGAATGTGATCAAATGCAGATGACTCGAATCATACTTTGAAAAGCTTGATAAAAGTTGGTATCCCTTGGAGAAGTCCTCTCTTAATCTTTAAGAAAAAAATGCTTCTTCTCTCGACCAAAAAGAAACTAGAACCCAAGTTCAAACCTTTTTCAGGTTTAGCTAGACAGTTTAGATTCAGTTTTTTTGCCAAAGTGAGGCATCTGATGCAAACCACATGTCAAAGAGAAGTCCAAGGATTAGCCTTCCAATTAGAGAAGTGAGCCTCAAAACAAAGGAAAAGAGTTCCCTTGCGACATTGAAGCTGAAACTTTGAACAATATACCAAATATTCAACCGTTCACTAGAAAGAAATACATATACGCTCCACCAGCAGCAGAAGGAGAGCTCGTTTCAGCAACAGATCTAGTTTCAACCGAAGCAAGGACGACAGCTCCTCTAGTTTCTTCTTCTGGTGATTCAGTTGGTTGTTATACTTTTGTATAATTTATCTCAAATTCGAGAACCATTAGCATGTTTTTTAATGTAAAGAAAAGAGAGTTTGAAACATACTTTGTTTTTTTTTTTTTTTATTTAAGTAAAAAGAAATTCAAACCTTGCTATACTTTAGGTAAAATTGAACCTATTATCTAATGGAATGCGTGTACACATGCACGTGCACACACATATATATATTGTGTCACCTTAGAGGAAAAAAATAATTAAAATAGATTCAAATGTGACAAATGAGAACAAGAGCCCAACTTATAGCAAGTTAATTACCTTATCCATTACCTTCCCAACTTTTATTCGTCTTTAGTTTTTTTCCAAATAGTACTGAAGATGACAAAAGTTAGACATGACAATCTTTTTTTTTTTTTTGCTCATAGGTTAGACATGACAATCTTACTAAGACTAATAAAATATAAAAATATGATACACATTAAAATTTGATTAAAATTGTATATGAATATGACAAAAAAATTTTTTTTAAAAATTATATTTGATGTGACGACACGAAATTAAAAAATACAAAAATATGATACACATTAAAATTTGATAAAAATTGTATATGAATATGACAAAAAATTAAAAAATAAATTTTATATTTGATGTGATGATACAAAATTTTTATATTTTACACAATATGAACACAATTTTACATGATACTAACATAAATTTTATATACAAATTGCCAAATCTACCAAAAGTCGAGAGATCCAAATTATTGGATCACAATTCAATTTAAATTAATTTTGAATCAAGTTATTCAAAACCAGAGTCAAATTTATGAATTTAAAAAATTTATACAATCAAAATTAATTCAATAAACTTTCAAATTAACTGAATTAAAATATATTTAAATTAAATTATAATTCAAATTTCTAATTGTTCATTTTTAACATAAATTAAATAAAATCATCAATCAAAATATTCAAATACCAAAATATTAGATTAAAAACTAAAACAAAATTAAATTTAAAATATTATCTATAAATTTAAAATTAAACATATTTTTATATTTCAATTAAAATTTTAATTATTAAATTAATTCAATTTTTTAATTGAATTAACTAAAAACTAAAATTTCTTTAAAATTATTTTAAATAAAAAATTGAGTTAATTTCAATAATTGACCAATTAATCAAATTAAATTAATCCGATCAGTTAATTTAATTATAATTCAAATATAACCGATATGTTACTCTTAAAAAGATTTTATCATTTACCACTTTCGATTTAAATAAAAATTAATCTCAAATCATAAAACGAATAAAAATACCAATAATTACACCAAATATAACTGATATGAATTAAGTCAAACTAACTTCACTATGAGCGTAAATCCCTTGGTAACTCTCAACATTTATATATAAAACGCTAAGGAAGAAAAACATTAAAAAAAATGAAAACAAAATTAAGTATATGACTACGAATTAGATGCACGTTAGCATTTGATAAATAAACTAAAACTCAAGTGAAAACATAAGAAATTTGATTGATTCCCACAACAAAATAATGAATGCAAACATATCATATATATCATCTCTGTCAAGACGATAACATAAGCATTTCATAATAAAATCCGGTCACACTGCCGGCTACATTTAATTTAAATACTATTAATTTCCCACAATATTTAAAAAATATTAAAAGCGTAAAGAAGTCTGCAGCTGACGGATGGTCAAAAAGGAGTAAGCTCTGAAGAAGCAACAGAACACAGCCAGTTATACAAACTTGAAAATTCTAGTCCTTACTGATCTGTTATCTCTATTCCATGCCAAAATTACAAACCAATCACTCTCGTTATGGCAATGAGACAAGTACTGTAATGCTCCCTTATTGTAGAAAATCATGAAAAATGGTCAGTCTTCCTCGTGCGCAGGCATAGGGCCAAACTTGCCAGCAATTTTGCAGCAGAACAAGGATAAAAACAACAACTTAATGGCACAATAAAATACCCAACGATATACCAAAAGAAACAGTTAATTTAAAAAAGAGTAATATAACAATCAAACATATAGCATGAATTGCTCATCAATTACCAGGTACAGAAATATGGCACAGATATACAAGCTTAGAACATACAAATTATAAGAAATGCAAGATAACACCAATGAATCATTGGACTATCAGATTCAAAACGTGTACACTACTACATTGCCCACCACAAACAAAATCATATAAAAATACCTTCAACTGAACTCCAAAGTTCCAGACAAGCCATAAGAAAGCACACCATCTGAAATGTAAGATACAGTGTTAGATACATAGAAAGACAACTAGAATAAAACTTAAATGAAGAGAAGCTCAGGTTGTCTTACCTAATTCAAGCAATGTCATACAAATTGGTCAGTCTAAATGGTCGCCAGGTGATCCGGTGGTCGTTCAATCACACTGTGGCATGGCAGAAATGACTTTATTGAATTAAAGCACCACATTTACATTTCATGCAAGCACCAATTCCTTAAACCCATATGTATTGACAGCTTTTATATGGTAGTATGCTGCCGACTATAAAATTCAGTGAAATCTAACCGAAAGAGGAGAAATTTCAAATCTATATGTTGCTGAACAGGCAACTGAGCTAAGAAACCCTCAAGCAATGATGTATACTCCGTAGCTAATGTATCTAGATCTTGTCCCATATTTTGAAGGAATTCACTAGCACGCTGCGTTATCGCTTTCCTGCCTTCACTAACCCAAGACCCTGGCTCTGAAGATTTATCCTTTGCTTGCCTCCTTGATTTGTTTTTGTCTTGAGAGTTTAAAGAGGATTCCACAGTTCTACAAAAAGTAAAAAGGTAAGTGTGAGGGAAATCCAAACAGGACACTTGACTCAAGATATCTAAATACCTGCAAATAATATAATATTAGTATATACCTTGCTTGTAGCTCATGAATTCCTTCATATAAGCGATCTGCATGGCTTCTAAATTGTAGTATAAGGTCAAACAGGACAAACAGTGACTTGTAAAGGGTTTGTGATCGTTCACCTAGGAGTGATTTTTCTACAATTGAGTGGAGGTACTTCTCATGTGCTGCAAGAAGATCATCAAGATCTTTGGCTACTTCCATTTCATTGGAAAAATTCGACCATGACACTTCCAAGACTTCAAACATGATATAGTATTGCAAGTTTGTAACAAAATGATTCATCTCATCCCAAAGAACCTGGCATCGCCTCAATGTTGAAAGCAATTGCAATTTTACTGCACGTTGCAGCTTTGTGAATGCATGAGAAGTAATGCAATTGGGTTTCATTGTCTTCCAAGCACCAATGAGTGCATGCTCCACCCGTCTAAGCTTCCACAGAAAATTAAAAATTCTTAAATACCTTGCCATGACAGATTCGGTGAACACTGTATCTAGCGGAACCCTAGCATCATATTCCAATGAGAATACATCCCAGCCACGATCTCCAGTGCCATGTGGCATCATCTTAACCCTCAGCCGATCTAGTATGTCAGGATCATCATACTGAGCATTAGATGACCTAATTGCACTTTCTAATAATCCAGCTAGCTTGAAGGAACTAATAGTATTAGCAGGCTCAGAAAGCTCTGGTCCAACAATATCCATCAGGTACTGAACAAAATCACCCTGCCCAAGCAGCAAATATCGCTTGATCGCAAGACAGTGTTCTTTAAATTTATACCTCTTGTATATAACATCCAACAAATGCTTATCAATTCTCTTAGCTGCTTCCATGACTAGAGATTCAAGTGCATCAGTCTCTCCATAACCAAGACCCCCTCTTCTAGTCGTAGTTCCAGCAGCAGCTGCAGCCTCTGTTGCTGCATCAGCCCAACCTCGGTCATCACAACAGACACGAAGAAAATTAATAGACTTCCCAGTCCTAAGAATACGTTGAGCAAGAGGCTGTGAAATGAATGAAGGCAACATCCCAGCATGCAGACGGTAGCCTTCTCTCCAAAGGGATTCAGCTTTCACTGGTTGCCCCACAATAAAGAACTCAGCAAAAATATCCTCCAATTCTCCTTCCAAAACCCAACTCCTCACCATTTCAAAAAGTGGAGAACAAACCCTCCTAAGCAATCGCCTCATAAAGTCATGAACAAGAGGGTCACCATGCTGCGCATGCAAATGAATAGAGCCAGCCATTGCCCCACCCCTCAAAACTTTACACTTGTCAACCAAAACAGCCATTAGTCTCATTTTCACCATTGGCTCAGAAAACCAAACAGATAATCTCCTCAAGGACAAATAATTCCCAGAACTTGCATTCTCTGAAACCAATGGAATCGGGTTCATCGACTGAGCCTCTAGCACAGCCAATAACTTATAATACTCCGATAACTCATCCTGCAAAGCAGCACAAAATGCCTGCCCCACAGTCCCCACATCTTCAGCAGGAAAGCGATCCATACTTTCAGAAATATACCCTTTAACTTTCCTAAACAACCAACCTAATTCACAAAGCTTCCTAACAATAATTCGAGTAGCTCTAGGTACCTTAACTGAATCCGATAAAGCATAACCATCTATGTTACTATCAAATTTCACATACTTCCCATCAATACCCTGACAAGCATACAGCACATCTCTAACCAAAACCTCTTCAGTCACCTCATTCTCTTCCTTAACCAAATGCCCAAACTCCCTAAACGAAATTTCACGTAAATTTTCAGGGTCCTTTGAAACCAACAAAACCCCATTTTTCCAACCCTTTTCTCTGCTATCTTTAACATTCAATACCCTTACATCGTTTCCCATTTTATCATCATTTAACCCTAAATTAGGCAAGAAAACCGAAGAATCCATCCCGTTTTTCGCAGTTTTTCGATCATCAGATATAATTTTAAGCAAATAAAGAACAGCCCATTTGTTGTTAACACTACCTGGACCATTTTTGGAAGTGAATTTGGTGTAGAGATCAGCGAAAGTAAGGGCATCAGAGGAGTTACCTTGAGTGGCAAGACGGCGCTTGATGGATTCGGCGATGGCGTCGGCATCAGGGGAAATGGAAGGGGTTAAACGGCTGGACAGAATGCGGAAAGCATAACGAAGAGATTGGGAGAAATGAGGAGAGTTAGGGTTTTGTTGAGAGATTAAGCGACGAACTAACTCAATCACTAGATCTGTGACTTTGCGTTGATCTTCTTCTTCCATTTCTGAGAAGGAAAGGAAAAGGTAGGTTTAAAAAAGAAAAATAGACTTTGAGAGAGAAATTTGGTAAAGGGTTTTCGACTCTCGTTTGATTTTATATATGGCGGCAAATGACAAAAAAGAAAAGCATTTTTAAAATTTTTTTCCTCAAATTAAGTAATTTGTCTCTGTACTTTCATAAAATTTGAAATTTAATTCATTACCAAAAAAAGAAAATTAATTTCTCTAATTTAATATAATTCATAAAAATTAAGTCTTTTAATTTGCAAATCTTAATCCAATCTATAAAGTTGGTAAAAATCTCCATAAAAATTTGACATGGGGTTGACTTTGTAACAAGATGTTGATTTTGCTAACAAACTTTTTTTTTGAATTGTATGCACACCTCTTGCAGTCTTGCTTATGTAAAGTTACTTATTTTTGTCCATATAATTAATCAATTTATTTTCACGAAATTCAAAATTTAATCTCTCTAATATAATTAATAAAAATCAAGTCTTTTTATTTTTTTTATTTGCAAACCTTAATTTAATCAATAATGTTGTTAAATGTCTTTGATAAAAGTATTGACATGGCTATTATCAAAAAAAAAAAAAAGTATTGACATGGCATTGATTGTTGCAAACATGACTGAGTTTTGCTAGCCTCCAAAAAGCTCTAATGTAAGGCCCCTGCCCGTCCGTCGTCCGTCGTTTGTCGTTACTCATCCGTACTGTCTTCTTTGACAAGCCCACATGGCTCCCTCAAAGTTTTGTCGTGAGGCCCAGCCCGTTCACTGGGTCACTCACAATTAGCGTCCGGAGCGACTTGAACCCTTGCCTTCCTTAAGCGTCAAGTCACTCCTAACCAATTGTCTGAGTCACTCCTAACCAATTGTCAGACAATTGGTTAGGAGTGACTTGACTCTAAGGAAGAAAGGGTTCAAGTCGCTCTGGACGCTAATGGTGAGTGACCTAGTGAACGGGCTGGGCCTCACGACAAAACCTTGAGAAGGCTATGTAGGCTCGCCAAAAAGAACAGTACGGATGAGTAACAGCAGACGACGGACGGGTTGGGGCCTTACAAAAAAACGCGTTGGCCCGTCCGCCATTACTCATTCGTACTGTCCTCTTGGCGAGCCACATGACCCCCTCAAGGTTTTGTCGTGAGGCCCAGCCCGTTCTCTAAGTCACTCACAATTCGCGTCCGCATGTCTCGAACCCTTGACCTCTTGCAAGTGTTGAGACATGCTAACCATTCTAACCATTAATGGTTAGCATGTCTCAACACTTGCAAGAGGTCAAGGGTTCAAGACATGCGGACGCGAATTGTGAGTGACCCAGAGAACGGGTTGGGCCTCATGACAAAACCTTGAGGGGGTCATGTGGGCTCGCCAAAAAGGATAATACGGATGAGTAATGACGGACGGGAAATGGGCCGGGGCCTTACAAGGATATCCAAATTCTAACAAGACATAAACATATTTTCTTTAAGACAAGGATTTTTAGTCAAACTAGAATTGTAACTAACTCTAACTAACTTTGAATTGGTTAGGGATTAGAAGAAAGAGATTGGCCAACTAGTCCAGCCCCTAATTATCCTTAATTCTAGTATCCTAAGGCTCTTAAAACTCTTTCTCCAAGCCTCTAGTTTGTTGCTCTCCTCCAACAAATAATCTTATTGAGTTGCAACCAAAACAATTCATATGATCAGGAAATCAAATCTCTTAACAAGAAACAACTTTCTCAAAGATTAAATATCAAAATCATAGGTAAATTTTCAATAAAATTTATTTGGACACATTCTTCTATTTTTTAAACATTAAGAAAACCATATTCAACTAAACTTTCTAAGCAAATGAATAAAAAAGAATTACAAACCCAAAACAGATTTTATTAAAGTAGTTTTTAGATTCTAGTAAACATTCTGCCTGATTTTGTGCTTAACATTTGAGCACCAAAATCAACTCCAAAAATTCTGAAAATTTAACACAACACTCCTCAATATGTCTATTAAGTCATGTAAAAATTTCATGACCTGACACCAATACATTCACGCATGTGCAAAAGACTTATTTTAAGTTAACATGCATTTCACGTTTGTCGTGGGTTAGATAGGCAACAACTATTAATCCATTTGAGATATCTAATCACACTTTAGAGTACATGCAACCTATTTATTAAATTTATGGTTCTCTATTATATTCTTCTAAACTCATCATGCTTACTAAATCAAGATTTCATCCATACTCATTAATATTATAGATCCACCAATAAATTATCACCAAGTGCATGCACAAAAATCCGTAGATTTAAATTACAATTTCACTTTGACACATCTTACATCCCAACAGGAGTCTTGAAAATAGTACAAAAACTTATTAAATTTACCTCTTAAGTATGGCTGATGAACTGTGTGAGATGGATGCTCCTTGAAATTGACCTGTAAGCTGCTCAATCTAAAACATTAAAAATGGATAAGTGAACTAACGCCCAGTAAACAATTAATATGAGTACACAAGTTTAATACCATTATAAGGTTGATAGGAAGTAAAGCAAAAAGTTCATTTGAAAATCAAGGTCGATTATAAAAATATCATGACGCTGTGTAATTTAAAACCAATAATTAAAATGGCATGTATCATTTATAAAACAAATCAGATAAATGTATGTCATGATAGTAGTGCATGTATACGAAAAACCTTAAGAAAACAAAAAGTACACATGCATTGGTTAGTCTCAAAATACAAATGCAATATCCCATCTTAATAGCCTCGAAATGAAAACAAAATCATGGATACAAAACACTATACTAAAATCATGATTTTGTTAAAGTGGATGAGAGATGGGCTAATAATCTCCTAAAACTAGTGTGATAGGTCACAAAACCCACTATTGCATTAGTAGTAATGCTCACACCCTCATAAAGCATATACATTCACTTCAATCACCGGCCAAGTGCTACGACTGTCATGTGGACATTTTCCTGTCGAGAACACAAAAGCCCTCGTGGATGTATCTAGTCATTAGACACAAAATCTACTCAATCCTAATAGAGAGCCCAAATCTCCAAAATAAAACTGATTATCGCCGAAGGGATCCAAAATCTTAAAAGACATAAGTGTAAAAGTTAAAAATCTAAAACATGAAAGCCAATTGTTTGAATTAAAAATTTTGGAACATAGAATTATTTTTGATTTAATAATTCAATTAATGAATGCAATAACTTGGAATCTTATAATAAAAAAGAAAACACAATCTTTTTTTTCAATCTTCAACGATCATCACCCAAATTTAATACAGCCAATTGTTTGTATTTCAATTGAAGAATAATTGAAAAATTGGGCGTAATGCTTGCATATGAAAATAATACTAATGAAAAATTTACATGTTTTTTTTTTGTTACAATAAATAAATTTACATGTTGATAGCATATCAAAATCACTTAATAAATTTTGATAAGCTATAATATTGGGTTTTCGAAATTTCAAATTTAAATTTCATTGAATGCAATATTTTATTGAATATTATTGATTTGTTGATTTTTTATCCGTACAAATTTAATTGATTAGTACTTTCTTAACTATTTTCCCATAATACTTTTTAAGTGCATAATTTATTGCAGTGCTTTGTTCAAGCACCACTTTTGGAACTTACTGTTTTGTTGCCTGCTTATTTAAAATTAGAACAAATAATTTTAAATATGATTATGTGATATGACATAAAGTGATATAAACAAAATATAAAAATTATGTAAATTAAAATTTAATAAAAATTATATATAAATATAATAAATTTTTTTTATATTTGAAAAATTAACACAGATTGTAATACAAATTTTTTTTATTTTATATGATACAAATATAATTTTACATAACTTAATTAAAAATTATACATACAAATTTCATATCTATTTAAAATAAAATTGAAAAGATAAAATGTTCAAAAACTGGGTGGTCCAGGTCCAGGATTTAAAAAATTGCTCCGGGTTTGTGATAAAATAAAGGAGCCAATGTTCACCTCACTGGTTGGTTGTGGGGACCATCACCATGGCCAGGTGCCTCCTAAATTGTTCCAACTAAGAGCTCAGAGAAATTCTAAATAAACCCCGTTTTTTACTGAATCTACCCCACCCAAACAATCTAATAAGTAAAAAGACCAATTTAACCTTCTTCCAACACTGTTGCCTTCCCCCGTCAGCCAAAACCCTTCCCCTGTCTCTTCTTCATCTCGCCAAAGTCATCAGCTTCCTTCACTCTCCTCTGTTACAAACCCTTCCCCTGTCTCATTACATGAGGCTGAGCCTCGCGCCCAGCAGCAGTTGCTCGGGCCAAGCTTGTGCAGGTTCACTTGCGTGTGCGAGCATGCCTAGCTTGCAGCGCGCAAGTGAACTTGCGCGGGCGAGCCGCGCAAAGTGAACTTGCGCGCTGCTTGAGCTACTGGGCGCGAGGCGATCCTCACGCAAGGGCCACCCGAGCCTCGCCCAGGTGCGCTACCTGCGCGAGACCGAGATTGGCGGCGGCGCATCTACGCGAAACAGAGAAGGGAGGCGATGAAGCACTGAAGTGAAGCGAACTGAACGGAGAGCCTGAAGCGGAGCGTGGCGGAGAGCGGCACCGATGAAGAAGAGAAGAAGAAAAAGTAGGTGGATTATAATGTAATTTTACTGTTCCAAAAAAAAGATGGGGTAGGTTTAGTAAAAACGTGGGGTATGTTTAGAATTTCCCAAGAGGTCAAACAAGGAGATTGTAAAAAACCATCATTTGAATTGAGGACAATTTTTTTTAGATTAACTTTAGAGAATATATATATATATATATATATATATATATATATATATTTGTTTCTTCCTTTTTCATAGCTTGATACTTGTTCATTTATTTTTTTTTACCCTCAATAATTTTTTTTTACTTAGGTCTTTTTATTTTTTTTCTCAACAATTTTTTTAGTTAAATCATTAACATGTTTTTTGCCCAATTATTTTTTTTTGCCCTCAACAACTTTTTTTTTTTACTTAGGTCCTTTTATTTTTTTTCTCATCAATTTTTTTAGTTAAATCCTTAATATGTTTTTTGTTATATATAATTTATAAATGTAAATTCTTTTTTTTATGGAGAACAACAGACAATAAAATGTTGTTTTAGAAAATAATGTAGCTAGGAAATGCTATAATTTTTTTCCTGTATTTATTTGGAAAAAAGATGATTTTTTTGAAAAATTATGTAAGTAATTTTTTTTAAAGTAAATCAATACATACTATTAAAGATAGCTTTTGTCAATTGAAGAAATTGGTGATGACGCGTATATGAACACTGTTTTGTCAATTGAAGCAATTGGTGATGACGTGTGTATTACAGCTGTGTCAATTGGCGAGCGATTTATGCAGTTGTGTGGACTGGTGAGCTATGTTGGATGGCAAGCTGTTTATGTTGTTTGTGTGAATTGGCAAGCTATGGGGTTGGCGAGTTGATGTAGTATGAGGGTTGACGAGCCGTTATGTTGTTGTGCAAAATGACGAGCTGTGTTGGTTTGGCGAATTGATGCAATATTCGATAGTTGAATCGAAGAAAATGGCAGTTTCTACAGCTTTGTGGATTGGCGAGCGTTTCTATAGTTGTGTGGATTGGCGAGCTATGTGCTTTGGCGAGTTGCTATGCTGTTTGTGAGGGTTGGCGAGCTGCTGTAGTATCTGCTCCTTTTATTAGAGTATATTTCTTATTGGTGTAAATATATTGCTGTTGAATCGAAGACAAGGGAAGTTTCTATAGTTGTGTAGATTGACGAGTAGTTTATGCAGTTGTGTGGATTAGCGAGCTACGGATTGGCGAGCTGTTATGTTGTTTGTGAGGATTGGCGATCTGCTGTAATATGTGCATCTTTTACTAAAGTATATTTCTTTTTTATTTAAATATTTTGTTGTTGAATTGAAGAAAAGGGAAGTTTCTAAGCTGTGTGGATTGGCGAACAGTTATGTGGATTTGTGGGTTGGCAAGCTATGTGCTTTGGCGAGTTGCTATGCTCTTTGTGAGGGTTGGCGAGCTGCTGCAGTGTGTGCCTCCTTTATTAGAGTATATTTCTTATTGATTTAAATATTTTTGTTGTTGAATCGAAAAAAAGGAAGTTTCTACAGCTATGTAGATTGGCGAGCGGTTATGCAGTTGTGTAGTTTGGTGAGCTATGTGGTTGGCAAGTTGTTATGTGAGTTGGCGAGCTTCTGCAGTATGTGCCTCTTTTATTAGAATATATTTCTTATTGATTTAAATATTTTGTTGTGGAATCGAAGAAAAGGGAAGTTTTTATAGCTGTGTAGATTGGCAAGCGGTCATGCAGTTTGTGTGGATTGGCGAGCTAGATACTTTGGCGAGCTTCTATGCTGTTGTGTGGATTGGGGACCTATGTCGATTGTTGCTCCATGTTTACATTGAACAAAAATTTCTATTAGGTTTTGTAACAAATTAACGAGCATGATTGTTTAACTCTTCAGTATTTTAATTTTTATCTCTTCATCTGTATACACGGAGTTTGAACAAAAAATTGTAAAGAAAAAAATTTTCTCGTAACGAAGTACGAGCAATTTTCTAGTATATATATAAAATAAACGTTCGTCAATGAGATTATAAAAAAGAAGAGCATAAAAAGAATAAATTAATATATATTTTTTTACTGTAAGTGAAAATTAAAATAATGATATATATTTTTATTTTATTTATTTATTTAATATTTTTAAAAATATGTATTGTTATTATAATTTTACTTGTAAAATAAAAAAATTACTGTTGATGTGTTAAATAATATAAAAAATAAAAAATAAAATAAAATCGAATTTCAATCGTTGCGTGCGGCTAGAGGCATCGGTCGGTTCACTAACAAGAAATCGGTGCAAAAAACGACATACAGGAAACCAAAATATTTTGCTTTCAAAAACCAAAATTATAAATATATGTTTTAAAAAGAAGAAACAGACGCGTTTGCGTTTGCGTTTGCGTTTGCGTTTGCAAAGAAAAGCATGGCCACCATTTGATTGATGAAAAACAAGTCTCCTTTTTTTTTCCTTCATTTTTCTTTGAAAAACAAGTTTTCCTGATACTTTGGCACTTTGTCTTTTTTTATTTTAATGATGTGAGCACAACCCAGATTTTGTTTGTGAATTTTAATGATGTGAAAAGACGCTAAGCTTGGAAATCTCAACTGGGTACTTTTTTTTTCTTTGAGTTTGGTCTTTTTTGGTTTTGTTTTTTCTTTTGATTGGTTTCTATGAAACTTGAAAAGCAAGTGCTTTTCATTTGTTTCATTGTTGTTTCTGTTTTAATTAATCCAAATGGGAAAGTAGGGTTTTGGACAAACTTAGTTTAAATTGCATCAAAAAGAGAACTTTGTTGGAATCTGGACATTGGGCGTGGGGAGGCGGTTGTTTTCTTTCACTTTTTCCTGTCTCATTTTCTGATTGCTTTGTTAGGAGCTATAAAAAATTGGAGATTTTGATTTTTGTTTGTGGATAAAATCCAATGAAAAATGTTGGATTTGATTGTAATTTGGGGGCAAGCTTTGTTTTTTTTATTTTTTTTATTTTGTTCTTGTCTCGTATTTTGGTTTCTATCTTATGGTTATCTTGCTTCAACAGTAAAGATAGTTCTTTTCTGCATTATTCAGCTTATATTTGACTGAAACTGACAATATTTTCATCAAACCTCTGGGAATTTTGCCTACTTGCTTAGATGATCGTTTATTAGGAAAGAGTTTTTAGCAAGCCTGGGTTCCATTTGCTTGGTAGTCCTTCCTTTTCCTTGCTTTAAAGATGTAGCAAATTTTGTGACATGAGTTTTCGTGGAAGGAATTAGACATGAAACTTGAAAGCGTGCTTTTTCTTGTTGTGCATAGTAATCTGGAGAATTCTTTGATTGGCGGAAAAATGACCTTTTTTAATATGCTTTTGCTTTCTTCCTGTTTTTCTGCTTGGTAATATGCTCAACATGGAAACAGTTAATCTTATTTTTCTAGAACATACTTCCTGTAGTTTTAATTGCTTATCTTTCTCTTGGAAAGATTGTAAACCATTATTCCCTATTAGGATGTTTCTTTTTGAAGTACTCAGCACTGTTTCATAGATTCTTGCAATTTATATATTAGCTTCACTGGCCACAAAGTATTGAGGAAAAGTTTTGTGTTTAAACTTTGAACTTCTATTTCTTCTTTAGGAATTTTGAAGAACAATGGAACTTTTGTTGGATATTTTCATATTTCTAAAAAGGCTTTTCTGGTTTTTACCTTTTATTATTTAAATATTTAATCCTTACTTAGATACTAGCATTTTAGATTATCTAAAATTTCAGATTTTCTTATGATATTTTTAATGTTGATATCTAACTAGATTTTTCAAAGATTTCCAACGTTTAAATCCCGGTTTAGTCAAAATTCTTCATGATTTTCTCCAGATTTTTATTATGATTTTCTTTTGATATTATTACGATTATATGTTGATTTTATTACGATTTCCTACAAAGTTTTTGCACCCATTTTTCTTACTATAAATAGAGAGCTACAAAATACAATTTCTTAACTCCTAGCAACTTTCTCTCGTTCTTCATTCAGAGCACTCTATACTTCTCTGCTCCTTCTTCTTCTTTTGCTGGGTTCAAAATTAATCTTCCTTCTTTGTTGTTTCTGTTACCTGAGTAATCCCAAAAGAGCCTGTTGAATTCTGAAGGATTACACCTGTTAGTGAAATAATCCTTAAGGACAGTGCGATTGCAGCACGTCTCAAGCTATTTTACTGCTGTTTGTTCCTTCTAACTACAATAACTTTTATATACAATAATTATTGTGGATATTTGATCGCACTGTTGGAACGTTTAGTTTGTTGTAGCTAGATTTAAAAAAAAAAGTTGAGTACATTTGAAAAATGCTACTATTTGGTTTTTATTGCAATATGATGAGTTGTGTTAGCAATTTGAGTCGCGTTATTAAGTTTAACCACTTAAATGAGAATTTGGTTTTAATTTTGTTTGATCTACTTACCAAAGGTACTAGAGGTTGCCATAGTTCCCCTCTGCTGCCATAATTTAGTGTTGTGCATGAGAACAAGCCTGTTCAATTTCCTTCAACTAGTTCACATATTGTGCCCTACTTTTCTCATTTTCTTCTGGATGTTCAACTGTATATGATTGTGTAATTTGCTTTCAGCATGTCATCATCATCAGAGCCTTTATTCCAAGAGATTGGGGTAGGTCATATGAACAGATATCTGAATTCATGTTAGATCGTCTATATGTTAGAGGACGCCTCAACGATATTCTAATATTGGTTCATTTCATGAGATTATACTAGTTTTTATGGTTGAGTGTCCAAACCTACTGTCACCCTCCTCCTTTACTCGGGCCTGGGACCGACTGTGTTAACTCACACAGGCGGAGTTTGCTTTCAGCATGTGTTGTTTAAAAATATCTTTCTGATGACATCTAATTTTTATCCTGTATTACAGGGAAATTGAGAGTGAAGCCGCTCAAAAGTAAATAAATATAAATAATTTAAGTAGTTGATCAGAGATTTTGTAAGATTTGGAGTGGCAATGGCTCCTGCAGGCTGTGCTTGCAAAGAAGTTGTTGAATCTCATCCCCCTGTTGCAGATTATGACATTGCTACAACAAAATCTGAGAGTAATACCGCAACGAGAAAATTGCAGTTAGTTTTGTTTGGAAAACATGGAATTCATTCAACCAATGGTGTTTATGAGCTCCTTGAGTGTCCTGTAAGCACAAATTTGATGTACCCACCAATCCACCAAGTTTGTTCACCTGTTTACACTTATTCTGGCTCTTTCATTAAGATATAGTTTTTAGTGATATTTTGTTTCTTTACCATTTTTTCATTGTCTTAAACGTTTTTTCATTGTTTTCCCTATTACTGAATTTCCTAAATTATTTCATTGTAAAGGCTATCTGTGCCTTCATTTGTTTATATGCAGCTAAGGGACGATTCTGTACGCTGGGTAAAAATGGTGGCAAAGAACTTGTTATGATGCTCTAATTAGTTTTTTTTTTTTTTTGTTATGTACCGTGAAGTGTACAGAATCAGGCACAAGGGACTGAAGGGTTATGGACATAGTGTTACTGGGGAAAACAGTTATTTATGTCAAAAAAATAAGATAGCTTATCATCTTAGAGCTTGGTTGCTGCAGTGGAGAGTTATTCTCATGAGGGAGATGGAAATACTTGGAAAGCGATTTGAAAGGGATTTGGAAACTTTTGTCAAGACATAGGCTCTTTTGGTTTTTGGTGTTATATGGTTACTGCTTCCTTTACTAATTAGGTGCTAAGGGGATTTTGACTATGGTATAGAAACTTTGTGTTACTTCTTTATTCAAATTTATAAAAATTACTCAGTTACTAAAATTTTTGTATGTTGCATCCAAGCTTTTTTATTATACTGCCCAATTGGAAACACTTTGTGTTCAAACTGCAAGATTGGAGTGCACAACTGTTGCCCAACATGCCGCTATGATCTTGGAAATATAAGGTGTTTGGCTTTGGAGAAAGTTGCAGAATCCTTGGAGCTCCCTTGTAAATACCAGGACCTAGGTTGCCATGATATCTTCCTCCGTTACAGCAAGCTTAATAATGAGCAACACAGTCGGTTTCGTCCCTACAATTGCCGTTATGCTGGGTCTGAGTGTTCTGTCACAAGTGATATCCCAACTCTTGTAGCACATCTTAAGGATGATCATAAGGTTGACATGCATGATGGATGTACCTTCAACCATCAATATGTCAAATCAAATCCGAATGAAGTTGAAAATGCCACATGGATGTGTACTGTAAGTTTGTTTATGCTACAATACAGAACTCAAGTGTTAACCATGCTTCTCTGATAATAGTTATTTGTGGATTGTGATAAAACATTATGGTTGTAAAGTTTTTGTTACAGTTATTTCTTCTCTATTTGTCAAAAGAAGTTGAAAA
Organism: Heritiera littoralis; assembly: GCA_031772115.1. Classification (NCBI taxonomy): domain Eukaryota; kingdom Viridiplantae; phylum Streptophyta; class Magnoliopsida; order Malvales; family Malvaceae; genus Heritiera; species Heritiera littoralis. The sequence goes on from JAPDPK010000158.1 coordinate 649,000, forward strand.
CCATTTAAGTCACTTGAATTCTTTACAATTACGAAGGAGATTATGTGGTCTTTGTTCGGACTATTAAAGTTATAGTTACTGCTGGTTTTAAACTGCAATTCTTATGCTTCTGAAAGGATTCTTTGACAAGCTATCCAAAATTATTTCATAACAAACTTCAGCCGTCTTATTATACAATTTGTCCTGTACTTACTTTTAACTTTCTATGCGATGTATAATAATGTTTTCATCTACTGTTCCTCTAGTCAAACAAATCTTGTCTTAATATGAAGCACTAGCATACTTTTTGAACTCTAACATCCTGTGCAGGTATTCAGTTGTTTCTGAGGACAGTTCTACTTGCATTCCAGATTGGCGTGGCGCCTGTCTATATGGCTTTCTTACATTTTATGGGTGACTATAATGAAGCAAAAAGGGTCAGTTATAGTAAGCTAATATGGCAGGTAATTCCTAGGATCATCAGGGACGACAGTCATAAGAAAGTTCGCGACAGTTGGGATAGACTTATCCAAAGGAGTCAAGCTCTATACTTTTCTTGCGGTGATAGGAAAGAGCTGAAATTGAGGGCAACTAGGCGTATATGGAAAGAAGAATGAGATAGGAAAGCGTGAAGAAATGAGGTGGTTTTGTACAGTTTCAAAAAATTCTCACTGGCAAGCAGATGAAGCTTTGGTTTTTCCAGTCAGGGCATTGTTTCACATTTACATGTATTGTGACTGGGATATGTCGTCTGCACTCAAATCCCTCTGCTGACAGCCGCCTTCTGCGGACTGTTTAGTGTCGGAAATGATGATTCATATGAGTAACTTGGTTTCTCAAAGTTTAATGTGGCAGCATTTGTGGAACGCTCCTTTGGAATCCTTACATGCTGTTTGGCTGTGATTGCTGTTGGCTTCCTGTATTAAACCACTTCATTCTTATCATGTTTTATTCTGCTCATGCACCCTGTCTTTCGCCTTTTGTATTCTTATTTTTCGTCCAAGATGTAGCTCGATTATTATCCTGAGGCCTTATTCTAAACTTTTCCAAATCAAAGTACAAAGATGATGCAAGCTTTCTATACTGAAAGGGCAAATAAGAAATTGTGCAAGCAAAGAAAAACTTTCATAATGTCAGAATATTGTAGTTCAATGCCATGATTAATTTAAAAGAGATGTCGAAATTATCGGTAGGACTAAGATTTCTTTTTCAGGTTCCATTGATGTTTAGGATTTCAAGCATGTTTTGTTTTGTTTTGCTTTTCTTTTTTTTTTTCAACAAACGATGGAATTGTAATATTACATAGTTCATGGTATTTAGATTTAAATATCAAAGACACATATTTAATTATTCTGAAACCCTTTGTTAATCATTAGAATGCAAGAACAATCCTCCTTTCTCGATCGTTAACATGCCATATTCCAACCAAGAAACCTTGGACCGTTGAAATGGAAAGAATGAATCTTTGCATGGTTCCATCATGCCTCCATCATGGTTCTGATAAAACTGCACCTCACGATGTTTTTTAACAAGTACAATTAGGGAAAAAGGAGACGTGCAAATAGGAATGCACGTAGAATAGGCTAGTTTTAACGGTTATATTACGAGAGACCCGAGTTTCTCGCAAAACAGGGGAAACATTGAACATGTATGTCTTGAACATGTATGTCTGTTCCAATACAGAGCCATTACAGAGCAAGGAAAATACAGAGAAGCAGCAGCGACCTGACAATAATTTTTTGACATTTTTGTTTCCTATAAAGATTTTGTTTCTGTTTCTGCAAATTTCTCTGTTCTCGACTTTCCCCTTCTCTCTATAATCTATGTCAATCCAGCCTTTCGTAGCTTGTTTTTTGCCATTTTTTTACCTTACTTGGGTTGATCAGATCACAGGCATTAAGGTATGTTTCTATTTTTTCTCTTCCATTTGAGAGATTGGCTTATTTGGTTTTGCAATGAAATGAATCATACATGCATTGAAAGTTGATTATTGTTATTTTTTGTGTTTAGATATTTGCTGCTATGTATTCTAATCACATTGATTCTTTCGGTACCAATCATTTTAATAAAATCCCAAGTTGCTTTTTAAGTCTTAATTGTTTTTACTACATTTGAGGAAATTCCCAAGCCTGAACTGTTCCTTGAATCCTAATAACATGGTATTGTTTCATTTTTTCCCATGCAGAAAGAGGTTTGATTTTGCATTGAATTGATAAGAGAGTCTTTGCATGAAAATTTGAGATTTTGACATTCTAAGCTATGTTCTGCTGCGGTGATGAGGAGGAGGAGCCCAACGGTCCACCTGCAAACCAATACACAGCCCCACCTAGAGGAAATCAATTCGGTGCTGCTGGTAGTTGTTTTTTCTCTTCCTTTTTCCCTATATCTTTAACTTTTGAGCTTTATTTGTTCTATTTTTTTTCTTTTTAGGCGGTGGAAGAGGAGAGCCAATGAGTTCCAATGTAGTTAAAAGTGGGGCTCCTCAGAAAGTTTTACCTATTGAAGCTCCAGCTATTCCATTGGATGAGTTAAATAGGATGACTGATAACTTTGGCACAAAGGCTTTGATTGGAGAAGGTTCTTATGGCCGGGTTTTCTATGGAAAGTTAAGTAATGGTCAGCCTGTAGCAATAAAGAAGCTGGATACCGGTTCTTCACCAGAACCAGATTCTGACTTCGGAGCACAGGTGAGACAAAGATAATCCTTTTCTTTCCACTGTTAAACTGATTTTTCTAGAATTAAGTTTGATCCCATGTTATTCCTACAATTGATTTTGCAGTTATCAGTAGTTTCAAGACTTAAAAATGAACATTTTATGGAGTTGATAGGGTATTGTTTGGAGGCAAATAACAGAATCTTGGTATACGAGCACGCGACAATGGGTTCTTTACATGATGTATTACATGGTATGTTCAATTTCATCTTCATCTTTGAGCTCTTCTTTTGTTTGCATTTTGGAATTTTTATTCATTTTCAGTGGTTTTGTTTTTAATCAGGGAGAAAAGGTGTACAAGGAGCTGAACCAGGTCCCGTTCTCAGCTGGAACCAAAGAGTAAAAATTGCCTATGGTGCTGCAAAAGGTCTTGAATATTTGCATGAGAAAGTTCAGCCTTCCATAGTTCATCGCGATGTCAGATCAAGCAATGTCCTTCTTTTTGATGACTTCATGGCCAAAATTGCCGATTTCAGCTTGACAAATCAATCTTCTGACTCTGCAGCTCGACTGCATTCGACTAGAGTCTTGGGTACATTTGGCTACCATGCCCCCGAGTAAGTCCGGTAATTTAGCATTTTTAATTTGTTCATGACCATTAAGTGCCAAATAATGAAATATTCTCCTTAACTTTGTTTGTGTGTAGGTATGCCATGACAGGGCACATAACGCAACTTTGTTTGTGTGTAGGTATGCTATGACAGGGCACATAACGCAGAAAAGTGATGTATACAGTTTTGGAGTCGTGCTTCTGGAGCTCTTGACAGGGAGAAAACCAGTTGACCATACAATGCCCAAAGGACAACAGAGCCTAGTTACTTGGGTGTGTTTCATTTCCTATTTGTACTCCCGGCCATTTAGTATGCGTCTCTAACTCAGTTTCAATAATAATGCAGGCAACTCCAAGGTTGAGTGAAGACAAGGTTAAGCAATGCGTGGATCCCAAGCTGAACAATGAATACCCACCAAAGGCAATTGCCAAGGTTGTTTGTTGTCTCTTCTGCTGCATTATTTTCACATGACTTGTCTGGTTTTTCAGAGTGCAGCTTATTTTTACTAGCTATAATTTTCCTTGCATCTCTGTTGTGTCGTAATATTTATTTGGAAAACACAGCTTGCAGCAGTTGCAGCACTTTGTGTCCAATATGAGGCAGATTTCCGGCCAAACATGACAATCGTTGTCAAAGCTCTTCAGCCTCTTCTTGATGCAAAACCAGCAGGAGCAGATTCTCAAGCATGAGTTGGAAAGCATTAGTTGTAGCTCTTTTTTCATGTTTTGAAATCTCATTACTTAATGAAGTCGATTTTATAATCAAAGATTTAATGAAAAATTCTTTCATGAACATTCTCATCCTGCATAAATTTACTCAGCAAACTACAAATCATGATTCACCAATTTTATGTTGAGGGGAATTTCTAAATGGGTTCTTTACGTGTGTAAGCTATCTACATGTAATAAACAAGTCCCAGGCATAACAAACTTGATTTAGATATATTCACTTAAGCCGGTTCTGTTCTGCAATTGAGTAAATCAGATGATAAAGAATCTTCCAGGAAGGTATTCTTCACCGGACACCAGGTAACCTGCATGATTAATTAATCCCCAAATGGACCAAGCCAGGCTGTTCGATATGCCCCATCTCGACAAGTTTGAATGAATCATTGTCTAGCTAAACTTGCGACTCTCGAACGAGCGAAAGCTCAAATCAATCATGGATTTTCAAACTTTAAGCCCACGTCCCATTCCACCCATGGGCCATGACTCACCCGAGGGGCTGTTATCCAATTATACTGAAAGCAAATAAATTTCATAAATTTATGAAAACTATCTAATATAACGTTAATAAATACAAAGTTTCATAAACGAGGTTAAAATGTTATCATATGTTTCCATTAAATTATATTTTTAAAAAATTAAGAAAATTTTATGATAAAATAAAAAATATATGATAATATTTTAACATCACTCGTGAAATTTAAACAATTTACAAAATGATGTATAAAATATTATCATTAAAGTTGTTACTATCAAATTATTGCCCTTCTTAAATGGTCAGATTTATTTAGATTAAGAATATGCTCCGGGATGAAGGTATAAGTTTTTCATATTTTGAAATAAGAGTATTTTATTCATTTTTATTATGTTTAATTTTATATAATAATCATTATAAAAAATAATTGGAAACGCTCACTTATTCTTACTCATGAATAGCGACAGACTTCTAAGACAATAAAGAAAAACAATTTATACACTAAAAATAATTATTTAATTCAAAATATAATAATTATTAAAAACTTGTAACCATAAAAAAATAATTTTTTTATAAATACTAATTTTATTTAAAACACAATAAAACATTTACATTTTAAATACCGTGAAGATTCAATATTTTAAATTTGACTGTATAGGTACAATCAATTTCAATTAATTAATTTATTACAACCAATTCAAAATTTTATATGTTCCACACTTAAAATAATTAGAAGTAGATAGAACCTCATGAGCAACTCACTAAAAATGACAGGGGCTAGCTATTCTTTTAACTACAAATATATATTGTTTTTAATTCATAATCCGATAATCATTAGGTAATTGAAAACTAAAAGGCATTTAATTTCAGTAGCCAACATATTCAATTTGACGAAATTTCTGTTGAACAAAATTAATTTATTTTGGCCAACAACCATTTGATTGAATAGTTAAGAAAAAGTTGTGACATATTGTAAGATCTTAATATCAAATCTAAACAATTTCATCCCTTACTCCAAATTAAAAAAAAAAAAAGAAGTTATTTTGACCTCCAAATAGAAGTGTTCATGGGTGGATTTGAGTTGAGTTTAGGTAAAGTATTAAGAGATTTTTAATAAGTCCAAGCTCGAATTTTTTGGGCTTAAGTTTTTGCCCAACCCATTTTTACACATAATGAATAAGCTCAAACCTATTCAATTCTGTCCAATGCTACAAACTTTATTTTTTAAAAAATTATAATAAGATACAAAATTATTAAAAAAAATAATAGTTAATAAGTATAACATAATATGTTAAAATAAATTCTTACAAAAAAATTACAAGAAACATGGAAATTTTAAACTAAGATCTAAAAAGAATACAAGTTTAAATTAAATTGTGCAAAAATAATTAAAAAAATTAAAAAAAAATGAACTACTATAAAAAAATAGTAAAAATATTATAACTATTGTGTTGAATTGGGATCGACTTAGACTTAAAATGATAAGCTCAAACTTGACTTGTTTTCATCATGCTTTGATTTTCAAGTCCAACCCTATTTAACGATTTAATATTTTTATTTAAACCTACCAAAAAATTGGGCAAGCTTTTGGGATTGAGTAAGTAGCTTAATCCTTAAATAGGTATATATCCAATACATTTTTTTCCTTGTAATGAGTGGAACAAATTCACATTGAATGTCGTTCTTATTTTTCCCTTCTCTAAGATAAGGAATTAAACAAATTGACATTTTACCATATAGAAATTCAATACATTTTGTAATCAGTATAGAAAATTAGTAATTTTTATATGTTGACACCATTAAAATTTCTTTAAAATGGATGAAAAATAATTTTTTTTTACTTTTACATTTAATTTCAATTTGAAAATTTTAATAATTTTCTTTGACTACAAATATAAGTTTAATTTGTAAATTTGAAAAAAAAATGTCTTTCTATTGATTTTTTACTAAATATATATTGATAATTATCCTATATACCATTAGTGGAGTTTTTTGATTCTACAAGCGAGGTTAGAATAATAGGTATGTCTTATTTTATTTATTTTTAGGGTTATAATCCTCTTCACTACTAGTAAAGTTTTTTAACACTACAAGCAAGGTTAAGATGATGATACATGTTACATTTTATTTATTCTTTATTTTCTTAATATTTTTAAAGAACACATGTCTTCACCTTAACCCTGTTTATAGAGTTAAAAAACTCTACTGATGGTAAATAGGAAAATAATTTTATTTTTTATTTTCTTAGTTATCTAATAAACATGTGTCATCATCCTAACATAACTTGTGGAGTCAAAAAACACCTTTAAAAGTGTATTGGATATTAATCCAACATATATTTAGCTTTATTTTAGTTTTGATTTGTTTTTTAGTTCTTATTGAAGTTTGCTTTGTCATCACACTTTTCATCTATAGTTTTTTTTTTTTAATTACCTGCATAATACATATTATATAAGTGTTTGATACAATTTCTAAATGATTGGTTTGTTGTACTTGGTGTAACAATTATTTTATACATAATTACTTTTTTGATAGTATAAATGTAATCTCACTATAAAATATACAAAAAAATTGTATATTCTTGAAATGGTCACTGTTGAAAGGGCTTTAACTTTTATCACTTTCAGTTCGAATAAAATTAATTACAGATCATAAAACGAATAAAAATACATATGATTACACAAAAAAAATTTATCTTCTATTTACCTTCATTATTTTCTACTATTTTTATTGGTTTGAGAGAAAAATAAAAAGAAAATAAGATTTTAATGTAACGTCGCTAATGTAACCATTGAAATAAAAATTGTAAAAAAAGTGTATTTTCTTTAAAAAAGAGATTCTATATATTTTTTAATATTTTCTTCTACTTTTAATTTTGTCGATATGTGTTAATTAACAAAATATTATATAGTTAAATCACTCTAATTAATACACTTAGGCTACACCATTGAGTATTAATTTAAAAAGGTTATTGATTTTAAGGATTTTATATTGTAAATTGTTATTTTGTCTTAGAAAACGTGTTTGGTTAATTTTCACTTTCTTTAAACTCTTCTAATAATTCTAAAACATTTAATTTACTTAAAAATATCATTTTGATTAATAAGGTCCTTTAAAAATGTCACTGCAAATATATCTTATTAATATATTTTTTATTTTCCTAGTTCCTTAAAAAAATCTCAAACATAGTAGCATTTTGTAAATTAGCATCTTGAATTTTTTTTTTTTAGTTCTTGAATATCATATAATATATTTTGTATTTTTATCATATTATTAATTTATGCTACATTCGGGATTTAAATTTTACATTAGGTTTTAAAACAAAATTATTAGTTATTATGATAGGTGAATTTATTAATTTTCTATAGTAGATCGAGTTGGCGTTATAATTTTTTATTAATTTAAAAAAGTTATTAATTAAAAGAAATTTAATTTAGAAGGGTTCTACTTAAATATTGATCTCACTAACACAAATTTTTAGCTATGCATTTATATTTATACAGTGTAAAACATAAGAATTTTATGTCAAAATTTGTATTTACATGTCAAATACAAAATATTTTTTAGTTTTTGTAAATTTACGTTCAAATTTTTACCATATTTTATCTTATATATTGTTGTTGTATTTTTTTTATGTCATTCTCCCATCACATCATTGTACGAGTATAGATGACAGGAACACGAGGAAATATGACAAGCATGAAGGGAAAATGAAGCTATTATTATGTTAATCTTTTACTTGTTTTGTCCTATTTTCCTAATTCAACAATGATCTCATTTATCAACAAAATGACGACATCCCATGTTCCAGTTCCAAGCTAAAAAAAATGGCAACACTCTCTCAGCAAACTGTCAACATGTGCAAGTAAAATTTGTTTTTCTCTTCGATGTTAGTTCATCTCTCTCCTATATTGATTTGATTCTTTGTCCACTCTTTTTATTTTATTTTATTTTATTACATGGGATTAGAATTCAACAGTTTGAATAGGACTTATATATTTATCTTAAGCCAAATGTTGATTTAACCTCCTTAGGACCTTAATTGAAAAGCATAATGGTTATATCAAATTGTGTATAATAATAATAATAATAATAATAGTTAAAATTGTTATTATATTACAAGTTAATGTTGAATTTTATGGTTATATTTAATTTTGTTGAATTTTGTTATTGCATTTTTAATTTTGTTAATTTTTAAATATAAAATGACAAAATTGATAAGAATTTATCATTTATTTATAATGAAATTGATATTTAAACTTAACAAGAAGACAATTTCTTGTACAAGCAATTTAGCCTTTTGACATCGCAAACTTTTATGTTGAGGTTATCGTGCAACATATGCAATAAGATTCTTGAGGTGTGATAAGGTCTAGGCTTGTGTTATTTAAGTGATTTTAAATCACTGATATGTGTCAAAAGTTTTTTTATTGTCTCATTAAAAAAAGAATTATTATCCTATCTATTGTCAGTGAAATTTTTTAACTTTACAAACGAGGTTAGAATGATGACATGTGTCCTTTAAAAATATTAAAAAAATAAAAAATAAATAAAATGAGATACATGTCATCATCTTAATCCGGCTTGTGGAGTTAAAAAACTCCACTAATAGTGTATAAAATAATTTTCCTTAAAAAAATAAAAAATATGTAATAATATATAAAAATGTGGAAGAAATACCATGCCCTCAATACTATGATCGCTAATCTAAAACCAAGATCAACACCCTTGATCCAGCCAAAGATATACATCCAATGATAACTTGACAATTTTCTTGTTAAAAAAAGACCCGAAGTATAAAGGCCAATTTACTTTTGAGATTCCTAGCTTCCAAAATTTTCAAAATAGCTTATTATTTCGCCGACAATAATAAATAGTTAAAATCAATATTAAATAAAATTAAATAAAGGGGACGGGGTCCAAACTCCATTGAATGCAGGGAGAAATCCATCCCACGATGACAAAAACATACGTGGCAGTTATTGATTGGTTTGACCATATAAAATATGACTATGTACTGTCTGCTTATGCATTCTTTCCTGATTCCTTCCCAAAACACGTTAATGTTCTAGGCTTTTAGCCCGAACCGAACGGCGTAGTTTTTGCACCTGTCTGGTGTCTTGACAGAAACAACATGAAGACTATTAAGAAAAATACGCAAGTGAAAATTTTGAATAAAATTAATATAACTTTGGTAAAAATTATTATTATTTTTTTGTATATAACATCTAAACACAAATTATAAATAATTTTCGTTACGTATATTTTGTAATCTGTGCGAAACAGATACAATGTACTCGTATATTCAGGAATTACCAAATAGCATCCAACGCAAAACCTTGCCGGTTGAGGACATTTTTGTCATTTTAAAAAGAAGAGTAACTTTTTTTAATGGAACAAAGATTAAAAACAATAAAATCTTTACATGTTTAAAAAAAAAAAGAACAATTTATTATTTATGTCATCATTATTTCACATTTCATCAAATTCACATAATAATAATTTTTTGTATCCTTGACATTAAATGATAAAAAATTACTTTAATTTTATGTTGAAATATTACCATATGATCTTTAAGCTTGCATTTTTTAATGCTCAAGTGGGAATTATATTTGATTTTTCTTAAACGGAAAAGTAATTTAAAAGTTTCATTTTAAGAAAATTGACGTCATTAGTTTGCATTATTTACAAAAGTTTCTATAAAGCTTTGGTTTAGCAGACGCTTGCCATAAATTATAAATATTCTCAAAAGACAAAAACAATTAAACTATTTCACTATTTTTTATTTTATTAGACTCTGATCTGCTATAAACTAAAAAACAAATTTGGAAAAATAATATTTTTATAATAATAATAATAGCTGGCATAGTTAAAAATTGTAATGTAACAGTCTGTTACCATTTTAACTGTCCTTTCTCTTCCCCATTGCCAAACAAAGCATCAAAAATCCTTCCTCACCGATTTTCTCTTACAAATTTATATATAAATAAATAAAAATAAAACGCAGCACCAAATCTGTCGTCATCAATCCCTCAAAACCCACCCTTTCAATTTTCCCTTCTCTTATCGATTTCTTTGTCGAATTCAATCCGATTTCGATCCCAATCTTCATTTTCACGATCATTGAATTTTATTATATAATTTTTTTTTAAAACAAATCCGATTCAATTATATTGAGGGGGTTCTGTTTTTGGATCGGTAAAACAAAACAGAATTGAAGGGCGGGGATGGAAAGATTGGTAAATAATTATAAATCAAATAGAACTTGAGAAATCAAAGGATGCCAGGATTAGCGCAAAGAAATGAGCAATATTCCAATGCCTCATTTGGATTTTGGTCTAAGCATAGAGATGATGTTAGCTACAATCAACTTCAGAAGGTATTCGATTTTCATTTTCTCCACTTTATCTGTTTCCGTTTTATTTTTGTTAAACTTTTTGGTGATATAATTAATTTTACCGAATTGCAATTGGATTGGATCAGTGTTTTGGATTTAGTTTTTTGTTTATTTTAATGAGTAGCTTAAGTTTGCATTGGATCTTAATTTATTGGATTTTTATTTTTATTTTTTATGTTTACCAGATCCAGCTAAGAGAATTTATGATTTTGATTTTGTGCCAATTTTGATTCTAGTATTAGATTTGTTGTTTAATAACATCTGCCTTTCGCTTAGAGTCGTTTGACATTAGTTGCCTAATTTTGTTTACAGCCAAGGCACTGATCTTTTAGTGCTATTCCTGGTTTTGAATTGAGTAATGGAACACATAAAAATTAGAAGTTTGATAATTAACTTCGTGACCATTGGTTCTTAAAGAATTATTTACTCTTTATTGAGCTCAATGTGGCTTTCGGCCATTGTCTATGTTCTTTTAATTTTTTGGCTATCTAAAGTATTGGTAGGTGATGGTCTAATTGAGGAATTAGGAATTCAAGGAATGGCGCCTGTTTTCCATTAGCAAATAGGGGTAATGCTTCTAAGAGGCACCCAATTGGTTAGAATGTAAAACTACAATTTTGAGGTTGCAAGTTCAAGTCGTTGGGATGGGAGGAGTCAATGTGATAGGTGAGAGCTACCTCTTGTTGTGTAGTCCAAGACCTACTGGGTCTTCACATTCAGCTCTCCACTTTCTAAATGTATCAAGAAAGAGGGATATTGTTGATTGTGCAATTTAATAATGGATATGTTTTATAAATACATGGTTTGTTGATTTTATTTTCTAATTAATTACTAAGAAGGAGCTGTTTTTTGTATTTCAGTTCTGGAGTGAGCTGCCATTCCAAGATCGGCAGGAGCTCCTTAGAATTGATAAACAAACCCTCTTTGAGCAAGCTCGCAAGAACATGTACTGCTCCAAATGTAATGGGCTACTGCTTGAAGGTTTTTCGCAAATTGTCATGTATGGAAAGTCCTTGGAGCAGGAGGGAGTAGCTGGTAACCTTCATTACAACAGATCCTGTGTCTCAAAAAGCCAAAGTGATGGTGGATTGAGTATGACAAATGGGTCACAAGATGAAATTCAAGGTCAATCTGTCCATCCTTGGGGAGGTTTGACGACAACTCGTGATGGTTCACTGACACTTCTTGATTGCTATTTATGCTCAAAGTCGCTCGAGGGTCTCCAGAATGTTTGTGCTGACCAAATTGTTTTCTACAATTGTGTTTTCCCTTTTTGTCTAGTTGTTGATGTTTCAATTGAATCAGGTGTTTGACAGTGCACGTGCAAGGGAGAGGAAGCGTGAATTGCATTATCCTGATGCTTGTGGTGGGGGAGGTCGGGGTTGGATAAGCCAAGGAATTGCTAGTTATGGAAGAGGACATGGAGCAAGGGAAACGTGTGCACTGCACACTGCCAGACTTTCTTGTGACACCTTGTTGCATTTCTGGTCACATTGTGATGAAGAAGCTCGGCAATCTCTTTTAAGAATGAAGGAAGAGGATTTTATGGAGATGCTCATCTACAGGTTTGTTTGTTGCTCTTTAATGGTTGAATGTGTTTCATTTGCTATATTGTTCAGCCAGCAAACAGTGTGAAGTCTTATGGTCATTGATCAAGCAGTTCACATTGGGGCTAGAAATATAAGGCAAATGGTGGGAGTGTCAGGACTACACAAAGGAGAAAATGTTTATTTGATGCTATCAAAGACATGAAAGTATCGTTTGTGTGCCTTTTAAAGCTTTAGATATTCTGTTTTCTTCTCCTAGTTGACAACTGACTAGCCCGACAAAGTAAATTTAGTTTTGGAGCATCTGGTTTCCTAGCCACAAGAGTGTAAGTTTTTTAAAGTGAGGAAATGAAGCTCCATGCTGCATACCGGGAAAAAAGACAGGATTGTTTGACATTATATAATGCGCTATTCGAGATTATTAATAATGATAACGTGGTACAGAGTTTTTATCTTCTTGCTGGTTGACTTGGCCATGACATAAGCTTTTATCAAAGCAGTGTATTATTCATCTTTCAATGAGTTTGTTCTTTCATACAGTGGTGTTGTTCTAGAGCCTTATTATGAACGTATTCTGTTCATGTTTAAGAGTCCTGCTGCAATCTGCCGAGTTTAGCGATTGGATGATATAGTGTTTAGTATTCCTGAAAGCACGCATTGACCACTAGCAGTTGAGGTTTATGCTTAGCATGGTATGAAACCATTAAAGACCAGAAAGCCCAACCTTTAAGAATAATCCATTCCTTGCAGCTTTGATTGCATAAATCTCTAAGAACCTGCAATACTGAGTACTGCTTCATATGGAGGACAGGTCCCCAAAAAATGACCTCTGTTAATGGTCTTTTATCAAAGTACTAAATGGATAATAGGACAACTGATGTTGGCCAAAAATTTTCTCTACTGAAGGAGATCAATAGAAAAGATTTTTTTAGAGAATGTAAACAGTATGATCTTTGAACCCGGACTTATAAATGGTTAATGAGTAATCGGTGTCTCTGTCTCTCTCCTCTTTAAAAATTATTTTGTTCCTTCTCTGAATAGTCAACTGTAGACTGTCAGTTCTGTGATCAAAGGAAAATCAAGAGAAAAGTTTTTTGATGAAATTGATGTTACTCTTTTTACTTGTTACAATAAATTCAAACAGCACCCTGCTATCAAGAGATCATGAGGAGACAAGGAAATCGTATTTTCAAGGAAGGTTTCCCAAAACTATGTGTACTTTGTTTCAGTGTTTTTGGTTCTATCTGATTCTTATGGAAAGGTGGACTAGAAGGGTGAGTTGGAATCTGAAGTCCAGTAAATGATGGGTAGTGAAGATGCATACAGTGTTAGCATCAGTTTTGTTCCAAAGGAAAAAGGCCTCTAGATTTATTTATATTTTTTTTTTTGGTTTTCTTAACCATGTGGACTTTCTTTTACTGGTTGCTTTCTCTATATGATTTCACTCGTGCTTTCGATTCAGTCATTATTCGTTGTTGTGATGGAGTTGAAATGTTTCTAACTAAGAGATTATTTCACTAGATAAACTAGGTGAAGTTGAGAATTTTCTGACTAATGAGTATCTTTGATGGTGTTTGTAGGCTGAACTATAAGCATTAGAGAAAAATATGAAACGAGAACTGATTAGGAAATGTGTCTTAAAAACAAGATGAAGATGTTGAAAGGTGTCTTTGTTGAGAAATGAATTGAAGCTGTAAAAAATGATGGGATGGGTGGGATATGCTTAGAGGGATATTAAGAGAGTAAAATTTGTCTCCTTTAGTAAAAAAATTGAACACAAGACAATTTCTTTTGAAAAATGAAAACGAAACGATTAATGGACTGGAATGCCTGAAAGGATTTGCATCTGCTTTCACGCTTTTCTACTCATTACCTTTGATTTTTAACTTGGTGATAAGTAGAAGGGACGGCAAAATTATCATTCATCCAGGTTACCTGCATTTTACTTTTCAGAATATGGAAGTTGGTTACTTATGGATGATTACGCAGAAAAATTGTTGGCATAAGTCTTATTCATTTTTCACTCCAAATGTGCTAAAATTGATATTATTATTATTATTTTTATGTTTCAAAAGTCTCTTCGTTTTTGCTTTTCCAATTGTTCGTACAGAAGTATTGGGCATAGGCTTAAACAGTACTCACTTACTAGCTATTTATGCTAGCACTGTCTTTACAACATGCTGTAGACTTCTGCTCTCTATTGTTTCACATCTCACATTTGCATAATTGTCTCAGGTTTGACAGCAAGAGATTTTGCAGAGATTGCAGAAGAAACGTTATCCGTGAGTTCAAAGAGCTAAAGGAGCTAAAACGCATGCGTAGAGAACCTCGATGCACTAGTTGGTTTTGTGTCGCAGATACAGCCTTTCTATATGAGGTGCTTCATCACTATTTTTAACCTTCTAATGAACTGACGTCTTTCTATAATAGTTTATCTTTTGATATAATTTTTCATAAAGAATGTACGGCAGAATCACAATTTTGACTACACCAGTCATAATTTATTGAGCTCGGTGTAAGAACTTTCAAACTATATGTGACCTGTGCAACATTTTTCTCTACTACTCTCCCAGGTATCTGATGACACAGTCCAGGCTGATTGGCGCCAAACTTTTGCTGACACTATCGGAACTTACCACCACTTTGAATGGGCAGTTGGAACTGGGGAAGGAAAATCAGATATTATGGAATTTGAAAACGTTGGCATGAATGGAAGTGTTCAAGTCAATGGCTTGGATCTTGATAGATTGAATTCGTGCTATATCACGCTGAGGGCCTGGAAATTGGATGGCTGCTGCTCTGAACATTCTGTAAAAGCCCATGCATTAAAGGGCCAACGATGTGTGCATTGCAGACTTCTAGTTGGAGATGGTTATGTTACAATCACTAGGGGTGAAAGTATTAGAAGGTTTTTTGAGCATGCTGAAGAGGCCGAGGAAGAAGAGGTAGTTCAAACTTTGTGAGACTTGTAAGAAAATTGTTCGGATAGTAGAGATCTTGAACTTTGAGCTATTCTTTTCAGGATGATGATTCCATGGACAAGGATGGAAATGAGCTCGATGGAGAATGCTCCCGTCCCCAAAAGCATGCGAAGAGTCCTGAACTTGCTCGAGAGTTTCTTCTTGATGCAGCAACTGTTATATTTAAGGACAAGGCATGTTCAAATATTTACACCTTTTTTGTGTTTTAAAGTCTTGCAACATGGCTGCCATTCTTTTCAATTAATTGCATAAAAAAGTCTGTTGGATTCTATCATTTCCATTTGATAACTAAAACCTCTGTGTATGGAAGAATGTGATCGGAGGAAGGTATCCAAATCAGGTGTATATTCATGACTTGATGTGTTAATTGGTAGCAGGCGAGCTATTAATCGGAATTTCTTTCCATTGTTTTTGACTGAATCTCTGTTTAAAATGGTTTTTGTTGTCGAATTTTGTGCTTTAGAGAAGCAGGACTAATGATAAGTGAAAATTTGTCTTTGGTTAAAACTTCAAGGACATATCTTATGCTTTGAACTTGACCATAAACACCTATACGAGTGATGCATAAAGATGGGAAATTATAATTACTTTGAGAAAGATTTCCATAGGATGTTCATAATACTATCGCTACTTGGCTGGAGGGAGCAATTAGTTTGCTGTGTAAGCAATGATATATTGAGACAAGTATGAAGCCAACCTTTCTAGCTTGCTCCATCCTGTTAAGTTTGTTTGGAGAAAAAAGCTAATCTGCCATCTAGTTAGATGTTTTGAAATTGTCAAACAAATTCTATGCAGGTGCTGTACCTTATTCTCCTTGCTCAAATTCATGTTAATGTAGAGGCAGTAGCACATTTTGTACTGGATTTGAAGATGTTTTTAGGAGCAGTCTATTTTTAAGAAATAAATGGGAAAAATACTCAGTCTAAAGGAGTGAAAGTATGCCAGAGGTTTTTTGATAATGGGGAAGTGCATTGGTAGTTGCCTGGTGGGAAAAAGTGAGTTGATCCAAGTTTCAGAGTGAAATGCTGTGAGAAAGGATATGGAACCTATAATTTACGTGAGGGCTGGGCATCTGCAATCAAGGCCATGAGTTCAAATTTGAGGCTACATTTTGGTCCTTTGTTCTGATATGTGTGATTGGCATTATATCTAGAAAAGTTCAAAGAAACGGTTTGCTTATATATGTGATTACCAGGGTTCTAAAAGATTTTAAAAGAGTTACAGTGAGTTTGTTTACTTCTAAAACTTGGTAAGAACAGAATTGGACTTTGTTTAGTGGTTATTGTGAGAAATATCTATGGAGTTGTGGCATGTCAAACATACAAGTCAATCTGTTTCAGTTGTTTGTGTTGTCACTATTGCTAAAATTCTTCTTACTAAAAAAATTTATCCATTTTGATATTCAGGTTGAAAAGGCTTGTAGGGAAGGAACAGCACGCCGAAATGCACACAGTATCTTTGTTTGTCTTGCACTAAAGCTGCTGGAAGAACGTGTTCATGTTGCATGCAAGGAAATTATTACCTTAGAAAAGCAGGTCTGAATAATTGGTGATACTGCAGGATAGGTTTTCCTTTCTGTTTATCAGTAAATATAGAAGGTTAGTCTCTATGTTTCATAAATATCACTGACACTACGTGATTTCCACAGATGAAGCTTCTTGAAGAAGAAGAGAAGGAAAAGCGTGAAGAAGAAGAGCGCAAGGAGAGGAAAAGAACAAAAGAACGGGAGAAAAAGCTCAGGAGAAAGGAAAGATTGAAAGGAAAAGAAAGAGAGAAAGAAAAAAAATGTGCAGAGTCAAGTATTACTCCTGTGGCTCTTGATGTCTCAAAGGATGAATCTGCAGCAACAATTGAGGTTGAAGAAACTATTGCTATTGATTTCAGAGACACTGTGAGTGACACGTTTGATATTATTTTGTCTAGACCTGGTTCTCCAGACGATCAAGGAGAACAGTTTTGGATGGGCATTCCAGCTCAAGTTTGCAAAATCATTCTTTTGGTAGTCCTGGTGGAGAAAATGCAAAATTAAAAGATGGGAATGGATCTTTTACAATGGAGCAATCAAAATTTTCTAGTCAGAGATTGAAAGTTCGCAAGGATGGTCAATTAGATCCATCCCTGAAATGGTCTCATCAGCGCCGGTTTGCTGTTGTTTCAGAAAGTGCTCCTGTTAATAGATCTGAGCCAAGATATCAAAGTGAAAACTTTGAGGCTCCTTCCAGGAGCTTCAATGGATTAAATAGGCAATTAAGGATAAGCAATGCAAAGTCCAATGGTCGGAATTGTGGTGTTAAGTATACTGAGAAGTTTCAGAGTTCCATCAGCCAAAGTGACAGATATGACTTCTACTCTTGCAGCTGCAGCCAACAGAATGAATACAGAGCCAAGATTGAGCCACATGTTTCTGCAACTAGAGTAGGTCGAGTGCCGAAATCTGTGAGCAAGTCAGAATCTGCATTGGATATGTCCAAGCAAGTCTATCGTGGCAACAAGTATACACGACAAGATTACATGCGTGAAGATTGTGGAAAACTGAAAAATAAATTTATTGCAGGAAACAATCCGTCTGCTCGAGATTCACTTCACTCCAAGAAAGTTTGGGAGCCCAGAGAAGTCCAGAAAAAGTACCCTCGGAGCAACTCTGATACAGACATTACTTTGAGGTCATCGACTTATAATGAAGGAGCTGCGCCTGATAATAACTTTCTTAAGACATCTGGTGAGACATGCTCAAGTGAAGCAAGTGTAAATTTGGGTGAAATTGATCATGAGCATAGCAAGGTTAACAATTCAAGAAACTCCAGCCTCTCAACAGATGAGGACTGTCACGGGGAAACACAGGACCGATGCTCTTCCCTAAATGCTGCATGTGAGGAAGTTGGAATTTGTCCTAATAGAAACTATACCTTGAATGGAATTTCTCATTTTATGATAAGTAGCATTTCTACTTCTGATAACTGCTCTTCATGCCTTAGTGAAGGGGATAGCAATACCTCTTCAAGTCATGGAAACTTGGAATCTTCATCAACATCAGATTCTGAAGATGCCAGTCAACAATCAGATGGAAGAGATGCTTCAGTTTGCATTGAAAATGGCTTCTGTGAGAGTCAGATGAAAGGAATGGATAAGAAACAGGATGTCAATGGAAGGGTTTCTTTGGAAAGCCAGGCATTGTTTCGACGGTCACCAGATGGTAGAGGGAACAAAGTCCCAGGAAATTCGCAGACAAAACTGCTGAAAACTCTGATGATGGAAAACCTACTGCTATTATGGGTTCTCAACATCAAGGCATGTTTACATCAGTGCATAACCAACACATACAATATCCAGTGTATCAAGGTCCTTCAACCATGGGTTACTACCATCAGAATCCTCTTTCTTGGCCAGCAACTCCAGCAAATGGATTAATGCCTTTCCCTCCTGCAAACCCCTATCTTTTACTGGCCCTCTTGGATATGGTTTGAACGGGAGCTCACAGCTATGCTTGCCGTATGGCACCCTGCCGCATTTAGCTACCCCCCTGTTTGATCCTGGTCCTGTTCCAGTTTACAAGCCGGTTTCAAAGGCAATGGCTGGTATGCAGAGGAGCGAACTCAGATTCACAAGCCCGGTGCAACAGGGGAAGCTTGCACTGAAGTTAATGCAGAGAGGGTTGTTCCTGGCAGACTGCATGCAACAGAACAAGCAACAAATGGAGAAGGTAGGCAAAATGATGTCTCTGCCAAATCCCACATGGATGACACTAGCTTTTCCTTGTTCCATTTTGGCGGTCCTGTGGCTCTTTCAGCAGGATGCAAATCTAATCCTGTCCCCTTGAGAGATGAGATTGTGGGAGAACTTTCTTCTCAGTTTTCAGCAGATCATGTTGAAAATGGTCATGCTTGCAACAAAAAAGAGACTATTATTGAAGAGTACAATTTGTTTGCAACAAGTAACGGCATAATAAGGTTTCCGCTCTTCTAATATAGTAAGTAGTTAGGTATAGGTGACTGTTTGGCAATTCAGTCCCTACCTTCTTGCCCAGAATATGAAAGTTTGAGAGTACTTTGTAATTCGGTATACAATAATCTTACTGTGAAGAAAATCCAATTTTTAGCTTATAGATTCTTTAGTAAATTGTTACCCTATTTGTCTCATTGTTTTATTTAATATAGAGAAGAAAAAGTTGGGGGAGTGCTACATAACGTTTGTGGGCTTTCTGTTTGAAGTCAGTTTCTTTTTTTTTTTTTTTTTTTAATTAAGGAATCTTTGCTGGAATGAGATTTTTGTTTTCTTGAAATTTATTTGGATTTGTTGTCATTTCAATTTCAGTTCTTGAATGCTTTACATTCTGATCTATCTTAAACATGGTTTGCTTCAGACGAATAGTGGCATCCTTAATCCATTTGTCTATATTGGTTTGTTGAGCAATGAGCAATTGAACTTGCATGTCATATTTGAAGCTCTTTTATATGTCTGCAAACATGCAAGCTGGCTTTAAATTTGATTTGTTGCTGTTTGTTGTCAGAAACGAATATTCTATATGATCTGTAATTAAGCCTTTTCCAAAATAACAGTCGAGCTTCGGACATTTCTACACATCGCTTAACCTGGATTATACAGATACAAAGTGACGCAAAACTGCGGAATTACTTGATTGGTACAGTAGACTCAATTCCTGAGCACAACTTGTAGTACACCCCAAAAACTTTCATTCAGCAATTCAAGCAAGGGTTAAGTACAAATCCAAACATTTGATTGTTTGCCTTAGAAAACTTAAAAAAAAAAAAGCTAGATAGAATCCAGGCTCATCTACAAGGGAATGGTCAGCTGCCACTTTCTCTAGTGTCGTCAGCAATTATAACATCGCGGAATTGTTTCTTAAATTACGTTGTTACAAAATGTAAAGAATAATATGAGCACCGATACCACTTGACGATTGTTTTAACCCACTGCCACGCGGGAATGATTAAATCTACTCTTTTTTTTTTTTTTGCTCTTCGTACCCCATCACTCTTTAAATGAACAGTAACAGCACGAAGGAAATGGGGGTAGGAAGAGTAAAACTGGGGTCTGTACAGCAGCTCTCCTGCCACGCACTACCCCAATTTTACTTAAACCCAAACGGCCAAACCGCCATCCCCCCCCCAAACCCTAATAACTGCACTCTGTACTTATGGCTGTGGCTCTCCATCTCGCCAGATCCAAATGCAAATCCCTCACCAACCCTTCTCTCCTCACCTTTTCTCCACTTCTTCAAATGACCCAAAAAGAAAAACGCCACTGCCAACGATAATCCCCCTTCAATTTCTTCTTACTTCAACGCTGTCAGAGCCAGCTTTAAACAACAACAGCAAGAAAGACCCAGAAATCCTTCGAAACCCAGTTCCCAACCAATGTCCATGAAAGCTTCCTCACGGGAAATCCTCAATAATCTCTCCGAGTTCCAACGACGATCCGCAGTGCCACCTCCTGCTGAATCCGCCGCTGCACCTTCACAATCACAGCCCCGGATTTCATTCCAAGAATTATACCAACGAAACGTCTTAGCAAAACAATGGGAGTCCAATGAAAGCCCTGACAGTTCCAGTCTTGGTGGAAAATTGTAGTTTGATGCTACAAGGGATAGTCTACGGCAAACGAGATCGAAATCTGGTGCGAATAATGTGGAGAGAAACCAAGGCCATTTTTGTCTTTGTCTGAATTTAGGATAGTTTAAAGTCGAAGCCTTCGGATGACAATGTGGTCCCTCCGATGTTCGGTGGTGGATCGTCGACCGAGCTGCCAACCTTGGTTTTTGGGAGGGAGATGAAGGAGATGACTAAGGGAGGAGAGGTTGCGATGAAGGCAGAGTTTGTTAAGATTTATGTTATGCAGAGTTGGGGAAGAAGTTAAAGGAGTTGAGGCCGGAGATGAAGGGAGGTGAAGGATGGTTATCCTTGCAGGAGTTGAATGCAAGGCTGATGAAGTTGAGAGAGATGGAGGTGAAGGAGACTAAGTCGCAGATTGGTGGGGTTTTGTTTAAAGATGTGAGGGAGTGCTTGTCTAGGTTGAAGATGTCTGAGGACGAGAAACAGAAAATCCACCTGTAAGTTTCGACTTATGAATTTCTTATGTCTTACATCAGTTAGCATAAGGTCTTTTTAATTGTTTCATAGGATTGATGATAAAAACATCTTAAATTTAGTATTCAATTTCAATGAGGTGAAGTTTGATTCTCAATGATGTGAATAAATTTCATGAACTGGAAGTCTGGGATTTTTATGAAATGGGAATAAAAAAGAGCATAAGTGGTAAAAGCCTCTTCTTGAGCAAAAGTTCTGAGTGCGGAGGACTCAAAGAAGATTCTTGGTGTTTCTTAGTTATGAACAATTTATTTGAGGTTGATTGAAAGTTCCTCGTTGTTGTTATTGTTTTTTTAATAGGCAGACACTAATTCTCAAGATGCTTTTTTTTTTTAAGATAAAATCTCAAAACTAATACCTTTCTGGTTTTACTATCAATCTATAGGAAGAATTTTATTGTTGATTTTTGGTGTTTCACCAAAGGTTTATTGTGTGTTTTTAAACTAGATGGCTCTGGCAATAGTTTCATTGTAGCTGAAATATTAGATAATGCTGGCAGCTGAAAACCTGAGAACAGTTTTTCGAATTTCTTTCAAATTCTTTAATTTCTTAGGGGAGTAAATCAAATCTTTGATTTGGCTCAATCAGTGGAACTATTCTACTCTTAGTTAATTTTCTGGGTCTAAAATCTTAGTGAGGGTGATAAGGTTGTACAACTTAGGAAATTGAGTTCGTGTCTATTGTCTTGAGTTTACTGGTTTCTTTATGAAGGAAAAATTAATTTAAATATTCTCTTGTTGTCTAAAGATTTTCTGTTCATTGGGCTGCTGAATCTGAGATTTCATTTGATTGAATATTGCTTGTATTAGGGGATCATGTGTGACATCCTCCATGCACTTAAAGATGACATGTCTAATATCATACAAAATATTGATCCCTTGTTGTTTCAATCCAGAGAATTGATATATTGGACCACTTGGGTAGAACTCCAAATTTTATGTTGCAGCCTCCAAAGGAGCATTTAGTTGAAAAGGCAAGTTTATTTTTCCGTTTTTCTTGTTTCCTTTATTGATTGATATTTAAAGTTGAGTCTGTGTGGTTAACCATTTACTAACTTATATTGCACATATTCATATATTAATCAGGAGCTGCTTTCCGTATGGCATCCTATTTCAGATTCTTTCTTTCAGTGCATATTTGTTGTTGATAGAATTGGAAATTTGAAAAGAAATTCATTTTTATTTGATGCTTGCTATATTTTCTGTAGAAAATTTTTTCGATAGATACCCTTGAAAAATTTTAATGTGCTTACTTGCTTCTTGTTCTCTTTGTCTTTTATTGTGTTTTATCATTTCAATGATTGAAGTTACTGACCTCTAGTAAGACTATCTTTGACATAACTTTTTGGCCTAAAGGTTATGAAATTTAATGATGTGGTTTATTCAGGGAGATGGAGGAAAATTTTGAGTCGTAGAAAATTTTTTTCTTTAACTGTTTTCGTTGAAATAGCTTTTGCAATGAAATCATTAGCAGAGTAACATTTCACTTCAAAACTAGCTAGCAGACATCGGATTCACTCAAGCAAGAATGAAGTTCATATCATAAATATGGCGAGTAAATCACATTGCTTCTACATATTTGAAAGCAGTATGGTTTTGATAAACAAATAACTTTTTAATCACACCATCACAACGAGCAATATTGATCGAATATATTCGAGAGGATTTATCATAAGTCATACTTTCAAGAAAAAGAACTCTACTAAATTTAAATAAAATCGACCTTTTGATTAAAAAAAATACAGCTAAATATTTAGCAAAGAGAATTTTGAGCAAGAGCATGATGAATATAATCCATTAGCTTCCCAATCACAATCCAATTGTTGCCATGCCAAGCCCGCTTGATCCATAAACTTGATGCATGAAATTCCTTAAGTTTGATGGATCCAAAGAACTTTTCCTACCTTCGAGCATTGGATTTCAAACACCTTAGCTGTATTGCCAATTGCCCAACTCTTCGCATTTACACTCGGAGGCAGGGGTCTAACATTTTTCCCTTGCACCTTCCCCACCAATTGTTTTCCTTTGTGATCCAAAACCAGTTTATACTTAATAGTACAGTGTCACCATTTGCTGAAAGTATATTACCAGTAAACCAGGAGCTACATGGATCCTGTTCTCTTTTTAACACCTCCACTGAGTTCCCTTTTCTGAAGTTCATATTTTTCAAACTCTAACAAGCATAATCCTGGATAACAAGAGTTAAAAGGAAAACAAAGTTAATATTGCTTGCTTACAAAATTATGAGAACTGAACTTGGGAAGTTGATTTGTGATCGTTTGTTTGAGATAGAGCATGAAAATACTGGAAATTATATAATCATGGCAAACTTGTATTTAAAAGCTGGCAGATTGAATTTACCCATTACCAGAATCACTACAACTAAAATTACACTTCAGGACTAAGATGCACCCTTAAGGCTTTTATGGCTCACAAAAGGATAGAGTAAAAGGTTGTTAAGTTTGAAGAGACCATCTCACCATGACCGTGGCCGAAGATGTTGAGGAAATTGGATTTGATGCATTTTGCTTTTAATTCTACCAAATTAATACGTCTTAGCTAAAGTGAAGAGTATCGTTCCTATTAGAAATATGCAATAAGCTTTCTATTCTCTATCCTATTGCAAATTTAACTTTTAGACAGAAAAAATTATATATATGGAAGCTAAGATATCTGAAGGTGTTAATATATGGTCAAGACAGTTGCTTGCAAATTAATGGTGTGGGACTTCGACCTCAACATAGCAGATCCAAGTGTGACTGATTAAAAGTGGTAAAAAGATTTAAAATTTGAAACTTCTCGACTCAATTCAGCTATCAAAATTTTAACTGTATCATTTTTATATTATATCACTGTATCATGCTTAAAATTATGTTCTACTTTTAAAAGACTTGGAAATCCAAGATCTTCCGACTATGATCACTCAAAATAATACGTAAGTAAAGGTTTTGTTAAATTTATTATTCATACCTAATCTTTTATAATACAAGATAGATTAATTCAATATAAAAAATATTAGGTAAAGTGCATGGATATTGCTTAAATAAAATTTAGCCACTTGCAACAAGTTGTAGATGGCGGAAACTGTCAAGGATAGAAGCATCAATTACCAAGACAAACAAAATCTCAGAATCACATTTATGTTTAAAACCTAAAACATTTCTTACTCCAGCTCAGATTCTCAGAACAGTGGACTAAACAGTTGGAGTCGGTGACTTGTTCATCAAGTTATTTGATGTTGCAAAGGAAGATGACAGCATAATATTGACATGGGAAAATGCGGGTTAAGGTTGAGTGTTGGGGAGTCTGACGAGAACAGAGTGCTCTGGCTTGTGCTCACACTCGAAGTCAAGATGAACGAAGGCTCGTTCGACTTCTGGGAGTTTTTCAATCTTTATCTGCAATGATTCCCCAATAGCATGGGCCTCTTTTAATGGCAGTTCTTCCGGCAGTTCAATATCAACCTGATTTTGTAAAGGAAGAACCAACAGATCAAAGCTGGTAGTAGATTTGCTTAGATAAGCAAAACTTTGAAGGTCATTTGTCAAACTGATGACTTTGGCCCCAAATAAGATTGAATCATACAATAATATGCAAGCAGAAAGATCTTTTGAGGAGGTATGAAGCTATATAAACATTCAAATGAACCAACCTCAACGAAGAACAAGACACCAAAGGTGTAGGCACGAACAGTATCAATTCTTTTGATTTGAGGATGATGCCTTAGGACGAGGTATGTGAGTTTCTGCAAGACTTCAGGAGGAGCAGATTGTCCAACCAAGGAAACTGCATGAACAGAGGTCCAGAAAATAAAGTTGACAGCATAAATCAACTGAAAGAAATGAGAATGGCAATGAACATGTTGATTTCTCATGTCTGATTTCCAAGAAATTAGATGCTGATATAGCTAGGCTGAAAGACTGAGAAAGAGAACCAGAGAGCAACCTGCATTTTCCAGAACAGTCCCAGACCAATTTATAATCGTATAGACTGCAAGGACAATGGCACCAGCAGGGTCAATCCACCAGTAAAATTTATCGGCAAGAACAGCGGCAATCAGACCAATTACATTTGTTACCACATCAAAATAATGATCCTGGCAATCGTCGTTAGCGAAGGAGTAAGCTGTGAGTACCTATCAGAAATAGTATGGAAAAGATCATTTAAATCGTTGGAGTTAACCTTTGCATAGGCACGAACAATATTGCTCCCTGAGCTTCTACAGTAAAACCATAGGACAAGTTTGACTGCCGTTGCTGTCAGCATGATTGCATATAGCCAGATCAGTTGCTCTGAAGTCATATTTTCAGACGGGTTTTGTTCGACCAATTGTTCAACAGCTTGAACCAGCACCTGGAAGCCTGTACAAGATAGAGGGAAGGAGGCTATGCTGTCATTGTTTGGGCATTCTTGTTCCTCTAATATTTACTTGAAGGTAGTAGTAGGGTGTTTTATTCTTGGATTTGGTCCAACCATGAACAGAACAAGTTTAGAAAATTTTTTTTTCAACTGAAGATTAACAAAGTGAATACATAACATTTTGGTAATCTTTATTGTACCAACTAGATTAGTAGCATATGTGAGTGAAACTGATTCTCTTTTCTATTCTGTTTGCTTGAATCAGTTCAGGGAAGATATACTCATAAAAACATGGGACAAACCTCAACAAATAACCTTTTTAAGGTGCATATGATGTTAGGATATGGCACAAGAACTTACCGAGTGTGGCCATGACAGCTGCAAAGATGATGATGCCTACTGGCTGCACCCTTAGTTTTCCAATAGGATATTTGTAGATGTTTATGTTTTTCATTGACAGATGTGTAAACCATAGTATACCACCTGCCAAAAGATCTAGCAAAGAATCTAGTGTTGATGCAGCAATTGCTAGTGATCCACTCTTTACTGTTGCATATATCTGTAGGTGCATGTTATTTATTCACTTCAATTGCTTTCTTGTTAAGGGAAAACACATATGTAATCAGTTACATAAAGCTGTTAAAGGCTTAAAATGAAATACCCTATAACTGGTTAACAGAACAATCCACAAATAATCTTTTGAGTCATGTTTGTCATCAAAATTGTCATTGCCTATAAATATAAGAGAACAGAATTTTTTTTTTGTGTGTAAATCACGAGATATCCTCATACCACATTGGGTATGAGATTAATTTCTGCTTATGCTGCATGATGGGTGTTAGCTCAAGGAATTTGACTTAGTGAGGATTCGAACATGAGACTTTCCTATGGATCGCCCTATCTCAGAAACTCAGTAGGTCTTACACCATTGAGCCAATCCTTTGGCTAAGAGAACAGATTACTTGCTACATACAGTAAATGACCCTAAATAACTGTTACGGAAATAAGCAGAATGGAACTATTAAATGTATAAGTGTGTTCTAAAGGCTGTAGTCAAATTTAAAAAAATCTCGAACTTATTTGAAGTATTTATTAAGCCAAATCCAGAAAACCACCCTGTTGCACATTTAGTTTCCAGATTCTATAAGAAAAAGAAAAGGTGTATCACCTTCAAAGCAAGCAAAATAATATTTGCCGAGTTAGATATGTTCATTGCTCTCTCTTGCTGGGCTTGTTCTTTACAATCTTGTGGTTCATAACTGTCATTGGGTGACTCTAGGGAATCAACTTCCTCAAAAGATCTCAACGTAGCAAATTGTTTTTCATAGTATTCCTTTTCACCTGATAGAAAAAATAAAATCAACATGCTGTAAGGATCATTATATTCATGCTTAGCTGTTAAACTTCATCACTAGCATATGGTACTTCACTAGTCAGACTAACTTGTGTGTAGTTCATCAGTTATAATTCTTATCCATTACACAGTTTAGCAACAATATCCAAAACAAAGTACCCAAATATCTGATGATATAAGGCAGCAACCAAATATCAACATAGTAAGTGCTGAGGCCATTTAAACCCAACCTTCATTCGATATTTTAGCATGAAACATCTATAAAATTCACAAAAAAATAACGTTAGACAGCTTATGAACTTGGTTTGCCCCAAGCATACTGTAGTGTTTGTTATTTTGGGCTTTTGACAGAATGGAGGATGAGGCTAATTATTTGGTAACTAGCAACTTATTACACAGTAAAGAAACATTTAACTGGTAAATTGCATCAAACAAGACATTTTCTTGACATACTGACTTAGCAAGATACAGTTCTAACATTGAGTTTGAGTTTTACTCTATACAAAGATAAGTTCTGTCATTCTTTAACTATGTATTCTCCTATAAGGAGTGCCCTCTTAATCAAGTTTAAACATCAACATGAGCTGTCTTAACCGAACCTTCTCTACCAAAATTGTGGTACGATCACAGTCACTTAATAGCTGAAAAGCTATTTGCAGTTTCCGACCACAGAAACCAGATGCTTATAAATAAGTTTATCTCAACAAAAACGCCATTGCCCCTGAGCCAGAAATGTATCACGGCAATACAGATTTTACAAAGAAACCTAATTACTCTGCACAAGTACCACAAATGAAACCAGAAAAGAATTTTTGGAGAAAAGAAAGGCAAGCGAGGGTACCTTCAATCAAGCCAGTGGTTTTGGAAAGGTCAAAGGTCTCAGGATCAAAGGTCTCAGGATCAAGCCCGGATCGAACCTTATCAGGCAATTTGGAGAAGAATTCAGACTTCAGAGCAGTGACTGAGTTACAATATTCTACTTTCCCACTCTGAACGAGCCTTTCCTCTTCACTTGACAATAATGGAGTTCTCACACCGTTAGAATCACCGCCTTCCATTCCCTTTATGAGAAAATACTATAAGATTCTTTGCAAACAAAAACCTCAAACTGAAATGGAAGAATCTTATGCAAAACATACTAAATGAAAAGGAAAAAGAAAACATGTTTCCAAGGGGACAAAAGCAAAAGACCATTAACATAACTACAGGAAACAACCAACACTTGATTCTGCTAGAAGATGCTACGAATCATGAGACTCAACTAGAATAGTTGAGAAACAACCTTTTCAGAACAATTTCACAAGTCTGAGAGTCGTTAAAGCTAGAAAAAAAAAACCGTTACTGTTGGATGGATCGACTTTCTTCAGCTACCGCTAGCCGTCTATAAGCAATGATTAAAGTTCGCTATAATTATAAAACCGAAGCTTCTAACTGCTCTATGAATGTATTTTCTAGTAATTAAAATAAGATATTTTTGGCTAATGGTGATATTATTATTAATATAACATGGTCAAATGAGAAGTTGATCTGCCCTTTGGACTAATGAGTTACGACCGAGCCTGAATGAAATCTCAATTCTCAGCAGCTGTCATGTCAGCTTCCAGCCGGCTTCACATGTTGTGAATATTATATATTTTTTTGTGTGAATTTTGAATATCGTATTATCCCTTTGCATTTGCTAAGCCACAAATATCAACTTACTTCCGTATTAAGTTTCGTATGACTCTGACGGTTCACGTACTGTCTTGACAAAATTGATATAATATCCAAATCAAAGTCATCAATGATCACTGTAATGCGCAACATTGGTTTTCTAATTTGGGTTTTATTTATTGGCTGAACTGAGTTACGGGTTACGTAAACAAATTATGGGTTACTGTTCTTATAGCATGTTTCTTTGAAAACCATGTCCCTGGGAGTATTACAATACATACAAGGGTTTGACTTTGAACTTTAATTTAGATGAACTACTAAAGTTATTTGAGCGTAGAATCATACATGTTAAAAGAGCTAAGCCCTTTCTTACTCATCCAAAAGAAGGTGATAATGGCAAACTAAATGAATAATTAGTCAAATTTATGAAAAATGGCCCATTCTTTTTGATGATATTGAGATATGCTAAACCAATGCTGTATGAAGTTCTGTTCACAAAATCTTCAAACATGTCATGTGGATTTCAGGTAAGAAAAGTTATTATTTTTAAAATATTTGTTTATAATTTGCAGTTTGCACCTGATTTGATTAGAATTCTGAAACAACCCTCGTTCATCCATGAAAACATTTAAATGCTTTTTTGTTGGTAAATTAATTCGGCTTTGGAAGGTTGTTGGCCAACTGAAGTGGCCATCTTCGTTTTTGCCTTAGAAAGGACATCTTGCATGTGATTTTTCTCACTCATTTCAAAACCATAAGCTTAGCTTCAAATGCCACCCACCCAACGGTGCTATGTTAACTTCTCTTGCATCGGTGGAAAAAGGAAGAATGTTGTTTTTTGGTTAAGATGATAATTTTTATGGAAAAAAAGAATTATTATTTTATTCATTGTTTTGTTTACAAAGGAGACAAAGAATAGAGTAAGGATTTAGTTGCAAGTGCTAGAATTTGAATTGTAAAGTTATCAGATGCAGCTTATAAAATTGATTGCATAAATAATTTAAGTCACACTTTCAAGTTATTTTTTGAAGATTTTTAAGTGCACTCCTCTTTTTACTTTCTTTGCTCTCCATACATGTCACTACACTCTTCACCCGCTTACATTTGAGGTATAGAGAGTAAATTAAGGGGTATGTTTAGTCTCTCTTTTTTCTTCAACTAAAATTACTTAAAATTATAATTCTTAAAATAAAGTACATTTAAATTTTATTTTTAAATAAAAGTGTTTTGATCTAATCGAATTTCACATTACCATTAACATCTTTTGTGAACCCAAATTTCATTTTCATACAATATCAACCAAAAAGCAACAGAACCTACTTCATCTCTCCAGCTTCATCATTTGAGATTTTCCAACATAAAAAGAATTACCATACGACTCCAAATTGAAAGAGAGAAAATGAAGAGTCTAAACCTAAAACCAAACGTGTAGGGACAAAAATATCCCTTAATCTAAATACTCACAAAATTAAAGAAAACAAAAACAAAGCCAATTTTAATGTAGTTTGACTCAATTAAATTGGCCTATAACCACCGAACTAAACTAATAATTAATCAAATAATTACAACTGTGCAATTTTAGAAGAGAAAAATTGCAAATTCCTTTCAAACCCAAAGGACCCAACTATACCCTTTATAATAGCCCAAACCCTAGCTATTCTATTGGTGTTTACAACTCTTTGGGATACTTTACAAACCAAGCTTAATACATTTATAAGAGAAAACCCTTATAGCTTATCCTACACTTTCGATGTGGGATTCAAGGGGAACCCCAACAAATTCTCCTTTAACTTGAATCTCCAAACTCCCCAAACTGCTTGATAACATCTGAAAAACTAACGTGCCTTTGAGTCTTCTTACTCTTAGGAACAACTCTATTCTTTGCATCATCAAGCAAATATGATTGTTTCTTATTCCTCTTTCCTTGCAAAATTTAATCACCATTCTTGTATACTTTGCAACAATCATCATTACCAATATATGTGTACCCATGTGAAGCTAACTCACCCAAAGAAATCAAATTGTAGCTAAAACTGGGCACATACCTCACATTACAAAGAGTCTTTACACTACCATCATGAAGCTTGAGTTAAACACTCCAAATACCCTCAATCTTCATTCTATTACCTTCCCAACCACAATATTACCTAAACTTTCTTCCTCTTTTAAATCATCAAAGGTGATCTTTATCATTGTAAATATGCATAGATGTAGTAGAATCCAATACCCAACCTTTTTCATAAGTATAAGACCCATCTAAACAAGTTACCAAAAATACATCATCATCTGAATCAGTCACAGTAGCACATGTCTCATTCTTCTTTCTATCATCACTCTTTTGCTAAGCCTTCTTGAATGCAGTCATATCCGCCCTTAATGTCTTGCAATGTGTTTAGATATGACTATTCTCTCTACAATAATAACATTCCATCTCATTGTAATATCTGAATCTTGATTTTGATCTCCCTTTTAATCCACTATGTCTCTCATTAGTCATCCCTTAAGTAGGACCTTTTACAGCAGCTAACACACCTCTCGCAAATAAAGAATCTTCTTTGCCCATATATTTTTCATTGTCACGCAACATAGTAATTACATTATCCAACGTCAAAGTAGTTTTACCTACCAATAAAGTCTGAACTAAAGATCTATAGGATTTTCGCAAAGATGACAACAGTAGCAATGCATTCTCTTCTTCTTTCAACTCTTTAGAATTAATAGCCAATAAATGTGAAACTAGTCTATTAAATTTATTTAGGTAATCATGGAGACTTGTACCTTCATCTATCTTTAGAGAATCTAGATCCGTCTTCAAACACAATTTATTCGTCAGCGATTTTGATGCATATGTCTCCCAGCTTTTTTCACAATTCAGTTGGTGTCATCTCAGTCAACATATTGTACTTAATCTCGGAGCAAGTGCCAATCTAATTATGCTAATAGCTCTCTTTTGAATTCTAACCCGATCTTTATCAGATATTTTATTTGACTTATTTTCTTCTAATACCAAATCTAGACCTTGTTATACTAGAAGATCTTAAATCATACTTTGCCATAACATAAAATTACTTTTACCATCAAATAAAAGAATCTCAAACTTAGGCATACCTCCAGACATAGCTTTCCTCTTCTCGCAAGATCACGAACCTTCAATTCTAATACCACTTGTTGGGACAAAAATATTTCTCAATCCAAACACCTACAAGAATTCAAGAAAGCAAAAACAAACATAAAAAATTTTAATGTGGTTTAGCTCAACCAAATTGGCTTATAACTACCCAACCAAACTAATAATTAATCAAACAATTACAACTTGCAATTTTTAGAAGAGAAAAATTGCAAACTCCTTACAATCTCAAAGCTCGACTACCCAAAGAATCCAACTACACCCTTTGTAATAACCCAAACCCTAGCTATTCTATTGGTGTTTACAACTCTTTGGAATACTTTACAAACTAAGCTTAACAATTTATTTATAAGGGAAAAACCATTATAACTTATCCTACACTTTCAATGTAAGATTCGAGGAAAACTCCAACAAAACGAATAAGCAAAAAATTAAATCAAGAAATTGGAGGAGAAGAAAAGGTTACAAAATGAAAATCAAAGATTTATCTGGTCAAAAGTGAATAGAAATTGAATTTGGTGATTTCTTGGGCATTAATCAGTATTGGTAAGTTTGTTTGGGAATGGCCTAGTGTTGCTCGTGGGAAAGACTTTGTACCTCATTCAAAGAGTGGTTGTTGAATAATGTGATGAAAGGAGGAATGAAGGACAGACTAGCT
Organism: Heritiera littoralis; assembly: GCA_031772115.1. Lineage (NCBI taxonomy): Eukaryota > Viridiplantae > Streptophyta > Magnoliopsida > Malvales > Malvaceae > Heritiera > Heritiera littoralis. Next base: position 681,623 of record JAPDPK010000158.1, read on the forward strand.
TTATCAATGTTTGTTAGGTCAAGTGGAAAGAGTTTGGTGTTCCTTAAGCAAGATCTCGAGTTGGAGCCTTGTGAATGAAAAAAATAGCATTGAGAGAGTTCTCCCACAAATGGGGTTCGACTCGGCTAGACTTAGAATTAGTCGGGGCCCAAAGTGGCAATTGGATACCAATTAGATATGGAGTGTATGATGCTGATGTGGAATCCAATTAGATCAAAGTATCATTTTTTAAGAAAAAAGATTAAATGTTACCCATTTAAGGAGTTAAGATTTTAAACTTCCTTCTTAAGGAAAAATCCGCCACGAGTTCTCATTAAAATATGAATTTATATTTGATTCAATGTAAGTGTACAAGTTCTATAAACTATTATTGAATCATATTATAATCTCATTAATCTGTAAATTTAAAATATTTTTTAAAAAACTTTTCATTTTAAATTTGTGAATAATGAGATGACTCGCTATAGTTCGTCATCGTTGCATAAAATTTATACCCTTAAAAAATACTATAATCTGCCAATTTCATTAGCGAAAACGGATAATTTTCCAAAATTATTTACTAATCGGGCTATTAACAAAGGACAGAATTGTAGAACATGTCACTATCCAAAACTAGCCTAACTAGCCCAATTTCAAATGGGCCAACTCAGAAAAATTTCTAGTCAAAAAGAAAAACCGAAGCAGACGGCAAAACCCAACTTTCAGCCCAGAATCGCAACTTCTTGTCCCCTTTCGAAATTCGAATCTTTGACTGCCAACGCAACGAACCTCGGATCGGAAGTTTTCAGTTTTCCTCCCAACGAACTTTCCCGAGTAAACACTTTCCTTTCCTTCACTTTTCTTTGAAATGGCGACACCCCAATTCCTAGCATCCTTCAAATACGCTGACAGTCTAACAGTCGTAGCCATCTCGGTTTGCACAGCCATTGTCTGCGAAGCCATTTCCTGGCTCTTAATCTACCGAACCAACTCTTACAAATCCCTCAAATCCTCAATCGACAAAGCAGCTAAGAAACTCGAAACCATGAAAACCGACCAAAACCCAAACAAGTTATCCATCAAAAAATCCAAAACCAAGAAAATCGACCGCGTCGAAACCAGCCTCAAAGAATCTAGCCGTGACCTTTCCTTATTCAAGTTCAAATCTGGGGCTGTCGTGGCCCTCGTTTTGATCGTCGTTTTCGGTTTTTTGAATTCGCTTTTCGAAGGGAAAGTTGTGGCCAAATTGCCGTTTAAGCCGATTGGGATTGTGATGAAGATGAGTCATAGAGGGTTACAAGGGCAGGATTCGACGGATTGTTCGATGGTGTTTCTGTATTTCTTGTGTTCAATTAGTATAAGGACTAATTTGCAAAAGTTTTTGGGCTTTTCGCCGCCGCGAGGAGCTGCTGGTGCTGGATTGTTCCCAATGCCTGATCCCAAGACTAGTTGATTCAATTTTGGTTGACCTTGGGGGATTTAAGCAACTTGGTATGTGATTCTTTAGGTTTTCTTTTTTTTTTAAAAAAAAATTTTAGCTACTGTTTCTCTAATTAGAATCATGATTTTGTTAATGGAATTTTGGACTTTATGTGATAATTAGTGACAAAAACTGGTTTTATATATGAATGGTTGTTCTCCAAATTTGACTATTGTTAATTCTTATGAGTAAGTTGCAAGTTATTGGATTCTAGATTGGATTTAAAATGATTTTACATGCTAAAAGCAGAAACTTTATCATCTCAATGAACGTATTAGCTATGTGAAGTGTGAACCTGTAGGCTCTGTTACGCTCAGATTGGAATAATCCATGCTTGATTGTCATCTTTCTCTAAATCTATTGAAAATGTTTTAGTGAAAAGTTTACAGTGGATGTTTATCCAGTTTATACAATCATTCATATCATTCAATATATACAGTCTATGAACTAATGAGTTAATTATATGCTTATCTTAATTCTGGAAAGGCAGAAATAGGTCCAAGATAGAGCGCCCCCTTACCTTAATCATTTTGTAATTGAGATTATTTGTGGAAACTGATATTAGATCCCATATTTCCTTTGCCTAGAGATGGGTTCTTAAGCTTTGAGAACTTCGTTTTGTTTTCCATGTTTATTTGTTTGGAAATGAAGTAAATATCACTGTACTGTTTGTTCTTTTGTAACATCTCAAATCCACAAAATACATAATATTCGGTTACTAATTACACTTACTTACTGGTTGGGCTGTCTGTGATGCTTATCAACTCCTATCTCTATAAGAATTAGCACTCTCAATTCCTTATGCTAATATGAAAATATGAATTATTAATTTATTTCCTTAAGATGTATATACATTCCCCTCTATTTAAAGTAGTACTGTACCATTTTATTAAATATATAAAAGAATACAACATACTTTCAATATCAGATCTCTGGAAAGTAAATCGCTTAGCCCAAGTTCAATAATCTGTGGAGTGAAAAAATAGGGAGTTAGCGACAACGTGTTCAGTAAGGAAGGTGTATGCTGATTTATAAAAATAAAAACTATACTCCCAAAAAAACAATCTTTTTTATCCAATCACTCAAACCCCTTTTAACATTAGACAGGATTTCAATAGATCCTTTCAGCAACCAAAAGTCAATAAGTTGAGACTAGACAACAAATACATAATGCTCTCATTGTTTCCTCAGGAACACAAGTCATCCGTTTTTGGGGTGCACCCGTAGGCCATCGCCCCTCACGGCTATCTCAACTAGATTTGTGGCCATAATCTATAGGTAGTCCTCGGGTCTACTTACCAAGTGACCTCGAGACCATTGATGACTTGGCGGGTCCATCAGCTCTGTGATGCCCTGAGGTGCACTCGTTGGTCCATTTACCGAGCCACCGCCCCAGGTGTGTCACGCAATTACACGAATAATAAAGCATGAACTCAGAGCCTAAAGTCTCAAAAATCACTTTTATAACTCATGTTATCATTTCCATAAAATGATTTGATTTCCAAAAGGGTTTTATAAAATAATAAAACAGCTCTCAATCTCAACATTTTTCATGTGAGAAAGGCACAGGTTAAGCTGGCTCGCCCATGGCTAGTTCGCCCACAGTTAGCTCGCTAATAGTCAACACGTCTATTGGTCAACTCGCCCCAAAAGATTTCATATTTCTATTTTCAAAATATTAAAAATAATTCATTATTCGTTAAGAAAATACTCATAAATCAGTTCGCCCATGAACATGTTCGCCAAGTACGGCTCGCCCAGGGCCAACTCGCCAAGTGCGGTGAACTTGTGTTCGCCCGCCAACCCTTGGCAATTAAACAAGTTAACTTGGCTCGCCCCAAGGCTCACCCTTTATGGCAATGCCATGGTCAACTCGCCCACCTTAAAAACACAGGAGTCGCCCACCCCAAAGCAACATTAAAAGGGTTCGCCACATTGGCTCGCCCGGGTTTCTTCTTAAAATAGGGCTACTTGCCCAAGATATCAAATATCATAAAAGAGAGCTCGCCCAATTGGCTCGCTCGCCGTTTTGCTAGTTCGCCCAATCACACGATTTTTCATAATAATGCATGTCATAAAACAAACAAGTTCTCAATAATTTCATAAAATTTAACTCCACAGGACATGCATTTTACTTCACATACAACTCCCTTACCTGGTCTCTTCAAAGTTTAGCTTCCCGCTCGTCTTTGTTAACTCTTACTTCTCAGCTGCAAAGTAAAATATTAATTCCATTAATATTTTCTTTTCGAATATTTTCTAAAATTGTTAATATTCCTAGCACTTTGGCGAAATTCTGTGACTCTTATACAGCTCGCCATTCGCTTATGAACTTGCACGTCTGACCTCGCCCAACATGACAGTTCGTTCGACCTTTCAACTCGCTATTCGTAGCTTTTTTATTTAGCGTTGGGCTTGCCCATTAATTGGACTAACACTTGGCGATTTCTTTACTTCATACTCGCCTCTTGGTTGATCACAAACATTCCACATGGGCGATCTCTATGGTCGCCCTTCTCGCCGTTTGGCGAACATTGGTCCTCGCCCATCTACCTATCATTTCTGGTTATCCCATAACTGTTGGCGAACATGTTCTGGCCTAGTCATGCATTCCATTGTACTCGCCTCACCCTTTGAGCGAGTACTCCTTGCTCGCCTTTTTGGCAAGCTGTTGGATAATCCCGTTCGCCCATTGTTTTTTTTAATCATTCTTGATTATTTTTCCATCTAATTTTTTATATATTCCAACAATATTTAACTAAAACCAGGCTATATCTATGTTTATCACGTTATAAAACATAGAAATCTAGTATGGAATATCAAGAGAACCATGGAAAATATGAAACTCACCTTAACCCAGTTGCTCTTCCAAAAACAGAATGTTTTCTTGCCTCACTTAGCTTTACTTTGCTTATTCCTCAGTTCTTCACACACTGGATAAATGTTTAGCTAACTCAGGATGAGTTTCATGGCTCACTTATGGGAGTAACGGAAGAACTAATGGTGATCTTGCAATGAAAACAGAATGGGCGAGAATGATTTTGAGGAAGATGAAGTTGCTTCCATCGGTTTTTTTTCTTATGAATTCTTCTTATATAGCCATTCAGTTTCACTTAGAACCTAACACCTGTTCTTATCCCGTTTTTTTTCATCATTTCATGTATTAAAACCAAAGAAAACTGCAGCAAAAAGAACGGTAGTGAAGTCCCTACTGCAGCTCTATTCTTGACTAATTTCACTTGTCATTTATTGCTTAGCCCCATTGTCAAGAGAAGCAAAGTGGTGAGAAGTCCACTGTCGCCCCTTTCCTTGACTTTTTCTCTTTTCTTTTCTTCTCTTCTCCACGCCAATTCACTTCCAGCTAACGTTTATTGGCTATCTTCTCATTCTTTTTTTCGTTTTGTCCTCTAGCCATTAATCCCTTCTTATACTTTCCATTTTCGGTTTCAACTTTAATTATTCACATTGGCTCATGTTTTCATTTAATGCTTTCACATTATAAATACTATCTTCACCCCTTTTTATTCTGATCACATCCCATATATTTCTTGTTACAATGGATATTTGTTTTTATTTCTTTTGTACACCATATTATACATCATAACTTAAAATGAAAAGTGGAATTTCATATTCAATTGTTTTCTTTAATTTTACTAAAACAATTTATTTCTACTATCAATCATGTACAAGTATGGTATATAGTATAATAAAATTCGGGTTTTACATTTCTCCCCACCTTAAGAAATTTGGTACTCTAAATTTAACTTGGACCTGTCACTGGAAGAGCTTTGGATATCTCTCACGCATAAGGCTCTCTAACTCCCAAGTAGCCTCCTCCTCGTTATGATACTGCCAGAGCACTTTAACCAAAAGAATCGTCTTAGATTGCAATACCTTATCTTTCCTATCCAGGATCCGTACCGGTTTCTCAACGTAACTCATGTCCTCTCTGATCTCCAGTGGCTCATGTCGAATTACGTGAGAAGGATCTGGATGATACTTTCTCAACATCAAGACATGAAATACGTTATGCACTCTTGATAACTCTAGTGGTAGTGCTAACCGATATGCCACATCTCCCACGCGATCTAAGATCTCATAAGGCCCAATATATTGAGGACTCAATTTGCCCATTTTCCCGAATCTCATTATACCTTTGGACGGTGAGATATTTAAAAACACATAATCACCCACTACAAACTCTAATGGTCGGCGTCTAGTATTCGCATAACTCTTTTGTCGACTCTGAGCCGTTCTGAGCCTCTCACAAATCATCCGTACATCACGAGAAGCCTACTTGACAAAATCGGGAGCTAACAGTTTACGGTCTCTCACTTCTTCCCATGCTATCGGGGATCTGCATCGTCTGCCATACAAGGCCTTATACGGTGCTATGCCGATACTCGTATGAAAACTATTGTTATAAGCAAACTCTGCCAGGGGTAAGTGATCGTCCCATGAGCCTCTAAAATCTAATGCACACGCTCTAAACATATCCTCGAGCATCTGTATCATACGCTCGGACTGTCCATCAGTCTGTGGATGAAAAGCGGTGCTAAAATTCAGCTGGGATCCCATAGCCTCCTGAAATCTCTCCCAGAAATGAGAGGTGAAGCGGGAGTCCCTATCAGAGGTGATACTCACTGGAACACCATGTAACCTCACTATCTCCCTGACATACAAATCGGCGAAGGCACTAACTGAATCTGTAGATCTCATGGCCAAGAAATGAGCAGACTTAGTCAATCTGTCTACTATCATCCAAATAGCATCATACCCTTTTCGGGTTCGTGGTAATCCCATAATAAAATCCATAGTAACATGCTCCCATTTCCACATAGGAATCGATAATGGTCGAAGCATACCTGCCGGCTTCTGATGCTCAATCTTAATCTGCTGTCATGTTAGACATCTAGCAACAAACTCAACGATGTCTTTCTTCATCTTAGGCCACCAATACACTTTCTGGAGATTCTGGTACATCTTAGTACTGCCCAGATGTCACGTGTATCTAGAGGTATGGGCTTTTGATAAAATCAAGTCTCGAATCTGTCGATCATCGGGAACACATATCCGACCTCTGAACCTCAGTATCCTATCGGTGCCAATCTCAAAATCTGACATAACTCCCATATGAATTTGACTGGCAACCCCAATGCAATAATCATCCCTCCTCTGAGCTTCCCTGATTCGATCCATTGAATCTGGCTCTATACGAAAACTAGCCGTAAATCCATACTGGTCAGAGGAAACAATTGTCAGGCTGAGGTTAGAAAACTGCTCTATCAAATCATGTTCCCTGATCATCATGTAAGATACCATGCTAACATGTTTACGGCTCAGTGCATCTGCTACTACATTAGCTTTACCTGGGTGATATAAAATATCACAATCATAATATTTTAATAGTTCCACCCACCGTCGCTGCCTCAAATTCAACTCTCGCTGTGAGAATATATATTTCAGACTCTTATGGTCTATAAATATCTGAAATTTCTCCCCGTACAAGTAATGTCGCCATATCTTCAGTGCAAACACTACTGTGGCTAGCTCTAAATCATGTGTCGGGTAATTCTTCTCATGATCCTTCAACTGTCGAGAACCATATGCTATAACCCGACCATGCTGCATGAGCACACACCCTAAACCTTGAGCTGATGCATCAGTATATACCATAAATCCACTTGATCCGCTAGGAAGGGTTAAGACGGGGGCAGTAGTTAATCTTCTCTTAAGCTCAAGAAAACTACGCTCACACGCATCATTCCACTCAAACTTTACATCTTTACGTGTAAGTCGTGTCAATAGAGTAGCAAATCTAGAAAATCCCTCCATAAATCTGCGATAGTACCCGGCAAGACATAAGAAACTCTGTATCTTGGTAACCGTGTTAGGCCTTTCCCACTGAACAATGGCCTCTATCTTGGACGGATCAACTGACACCCCGTCCTTCGACACTACATGTCCGAGAAATGTAATATGGTCAACCAGAACTCGCATTTACTAAATTTAGCATACAATTTCCTTTCCCTAAGGATCTGTAGAACAATCTGCAAATGCTGCTCGTGCTCCTCCGGAGTCTTAGAATAAATCAGTATGTCATCTATAAATACTATGACAAACTTGTCCAGAAAAGGATGAAACACCTCATTCATCAAACTCATAAAAGCTGCAGGGGCATTTGTTAATCCAAAAGGCATAACCAAGAACTCATAATGACCATAACGAGTCTGAAATGCTGTCTTATGCATATCCGATTCCTTAATCTTCAACTGGTGATAGCATGATCGTAGGTCTATCTTGTAAAATACCTGTGCACCTCTGAACTAATCAAACAGATCATCGATCCGAGGTAGTGGATACTTATTCTTAATGGTAGCCCGATTCAACATCCGATAATCTATACACAACCGGAGGCTACCATCATTCTTCCGAACAAACAATACCGGAGCTCCCCACGGTGACACACTGGGACGTATAAATCCCTTATTTAATAAATCTTGGAGCTGCTTCTTGAGCTCATCTAATTCTGTCAGTGCCATCCTATATGGGGGTCTAGAAATCGGCTCCGTACCGGGTACCAACTCGATCATGAACTCTGTCTCTCGATCCGGTGGTAACCCTGGTAAATCCTCTGGAAATACATCCGAGAAGTCCCTAATCACAGGAATCTCTTGGATCTCTGGTTGTTTCCTCTCTACATCCTCCACACTAGCAATATATCATTCATAAACATTCATACACAACCACAATTTCAGTACACATCATTTTACAAACATATATTCACAAACATTTTATTAATTTACAATAATTTTACAATTTATTTTCTGGATGAGAGAAGGTAATAAACTTAGTATTACAATCAAACTAACATAGTTTGCAGCTAATCAATCCATACCTAAAATGATATCAAAATCATATATATCCAACAAAATTAGGTTAGCTGTTATAACTTTCTTTCCTATAGTCAATTTACAATTCCTATATATAATATCCGTTCTCTGGAAATCATTAAAAGGAGTTTTCACTTGCAAAGTATACTCTAACAACTCCGGCTCTACTGGGGTCCTGTTGGCATATGCAGGCGATAAGAATGAATAGGTAGAACCCGGATCAAATAAGGCAATTACGAGGATATCAAAAAGATAAACCTTACCTTTAATCACATCGATAGAGGCGTCGACAGTCTCCTGATCCAAGGCATACACCCGACCCTGAGTCACAACCTTTTTACCCTTTTCTACGGTTGTCGCTCGCCTAGGCTGTGAGGGTGTCGCTTTCTCTGGCTCACTCTGAGCTGTCGGGGCCGCTATCAGAGGTAATACAGGAGGTCTAGTAGAAGCAGTTGACTCTCTGAGCATCGGGCAATTCTTGATAAAGTGCCCCGTCTGTCCACATCTAAAACATGCCCCAGACATTAAAGGACAAGGGCGTGACCCATGCGACCTTCCATAATGTCTACATAAGGGCGCAACACTTCTCTGAGTAGTGGTGGGGCTACTGGCAAGAGTAGAAACTGCTGGTCTATCAAATCTACCCTCTGAAATCTGTATGCCCGTAGATCTAGTCCTCTTAGACTGCTCTCTACCTAGTCTATCCTACATAAACCTCTTAGCCTTTCCCTTTGCTTTACCCTTACTCTTGCTATTGAAATCGAGCTGGAACTGCTCATAGTTCCGTTCACATAGCTGAGCCCGTTTTACTATCTCATCATAAGTATGTATATCAAATATGGCTAGCTTCACTCTGATAGATGGCCTCAAACCAGCCCTAAACCTCGAAATCTTATATCTGGTATTCGCACTAGTCTGTGGATCAAAACGGCTCAATGTAGTAAATTTGGCCTCATACTCGGCCACTGTTATGCCACTCTGAACTAAATCCATGAATTCCTGTTTTAATTTTTCTTAAGCAGTGTTAGGAATATACTGTCTCCGAAAAGCATCAACAAAAACATCTCACGACAGATCCTGATGCTGAGCAAATAAAACAGTCTGAGTGGCCTTCCACCAATGTCTCGCATCATCTGCCAACTGAAACACTGCTAGGCCTACCTTCTCCGTCTCTGAACATCTCATAATCTTAAGTAATCTCTCGATTTCGATAATCCACTGCTCTGCCGCCAATGGATCCCTAGTACCTTTAAACTTAGGTGGATCCAACTTCTTAAATGATTTCAGCAATGCCACATTACAGTAAGACTCCACATCTCGAGGCAGCTGAATCAATGGCTGTGGTGGAGCTACCTGTGGCTGAGGTGCTGGTGGTGGAATAGGCTGAGGCTCGGGTATATCTGGTGCCGGCTGTGGTGGTACTGGCACCTCTACTGGAGCTGCAGCTCTCTCTCTCTCTGCCCTATTCGCGGCTCTATCTGCCTGTTACATGGCCATAAAATCGGCTACTAACCTCTCTACTTGGTTCACACGAGCATTAATGCTCTCTAGCTATAGAGGGCGTACAGGTTTTGGGGTAGGTTTCGATGTCTGTGGTTCCAGGATTTGTGCCGCCCTACCTCGGCCTATATCTCTCACTGAGCGTATCTTCCTCCTTCCACTCATATCTGTACCACAGAGATCATTTGTCACTTATCGTTAGTATGTCAATTATATATTCAGATTATACAGTACTACAGGAAATGTATACCATTTACTTTAAGCATCACTAAACATCCGACCAACCCTGCTCTGATACCATTAAATCTGTAACATCTCAAATCCACAAAATACATAATATTTGCTTACTAATTACACTCACTTACCGGTTTGGCTGTCTGTGATGCTTATTAACTCCTATCTCTATAAGAATTAGCACTCTCAATTCCTTATGCTAATATGAAAATATGAAATATTAATTTATTTTCTTAAGATGTATTTACATTCCCCTCTATTTAAAGTAGTACTGTACCATTTTACTAAATATATAAAAGAATACAACATACCTTCAATATCAGATCTCTGGAAAGTAAATCGCTTAGCCCAAGTTCAATAATCTGTGGAGTGAAAAAATAGGGAGTGAGCGACAACGTGTTCAGTAAGGAAGGTGTATGCTGCTTTATAAAAATAAAAACTATACTCCCAAAAAAACAATCTTATTTATCCAATCACTCAAACCCCTTTTAACATTAGACAGGATTTCAATAGATCCTTTCAGCAACCAGAAGTAAATAAGTTGAGACTAGGCAACAAATACATTATGCTCTCATTGTTTCCTCAAGAACACAAGTCATCCGCTTTTGGTGTGTATCCGTAGGCCATCGCCCCTCACGGCTATCTCAACTAGATTTATGGCCATAATCTATAGGTGGTCCTCGGGTCCACTTGCCAAGTGACCTCGAGACCGCTGATGACTTGGCGGGTCCATAAGCTCTGTGATGCCCTGAGGTGCACTCGTTGGTCCATTGACCGAGCCACCGCCCCAGGTGAATCATGCTATTACACGAATAATAAAGCATGAACTCAGAGCCTAAAGTCTCAAAAATCACTTTTATAACTCATGTTATCATTTCCATAAAATGATTTGATTTCCAAAAGGGTTTTATAAAATAGTAAAACAGCCCACAATCTCAACATTTTCCATGTGAGAAAGGTACGGGTTAAGCTGGCTCACCCATGGCTAGTTCGCCCATAGTTAGCTCGCAAATAGTCAACACGCCTATTGGTCAACTCGCCCCAAAAGATTTCATATTTCTATTTTCAAAATATTAAAAATAATTCATTATTCGTTGAGAAAATACTCATAAATAAGTTCGCCCATGAACATGTTCGTCAAGTACGGCTCGCCCAGGACCAACTCGCCAAGTGCGGTGAACTTGTGTTCGCCCGCCAGCCCTTGGCGATTAAACAAGTTAACCTGGCTCGGCCCAAGGCTCATCCTTTATGGCAATGCCATGGTCAACTCGCCCACCTTAAAAACACAGGGGTCGCCCACCCCAAAGCAACATTAAAAGGGTTCGCCACATTGGCTCGCCCGGGTTTCTTCTTAAAACTGGGCTACTCGCCCAAGATATCAAATATCATAAAAGAGAGCTCGCCCAATTGGCTCGCCCGTCGTTTTGCCAGTTCGCCCAATCACACGATTTTTCATAATAATGCATGTCATAAAACAAACAATTTCTCAATAATTTCATAAAATTTAACTACACAGGACATGCATTTTACTTCACATACAACTCTCTTACTTGGTCTCTTCAAAGCTTAGCTTTCCGCTCGCCTTTGTCAACTCTTACTTCTCAGCTGCAAAGTAAAATATTAATTCCATTAATATTTTTTTTTCGAATATTTTTAAAACTGTTAATATTCCTAGCACTTTGGCGAAATTTTGTGACTCTTATCAGCTCGCAATTCGCTTATGAACTTACACGTCTGAGCTCGCCTAACATGGCAGTTCGCCCGACCTTTCAACTCGCTATTCGTGGCTTTTTTATTTAGCGTTGGGCTTGCCCATTAATTGGACTAACACTTGGCGATTTTTTTACTTCTTACTCGCCTCTTGGTTGATCACAAACATTCCACATGGGATATCTCTATGGTCGCCCTTCTCGCTGTTTGGCGAACATTGGTACTCACTCATCTACCTATGATTTCTGGTTATCCCATAACTGTTGGCGAACATGTTCTCGCCTAGTCATGCATTCCATTGTACTCGCCTCACCCTTTGGGCGAGTACTCCTTGCTCGCCTTTTTGGCAAGCTGTTGGATAATCCCGTTCGCCCATTGTTTTTCTTAATCATTCTTGATTATTTTTCCATCTAATTTCTTATATATTCCAACAATATTTAACTACAACCAGGCTATATCTATGTTTATCACGTTATAAAACATAGAAATCTAGTATGGAATATCAAGAGAACCATGGAAAATATGAAACTCACCTTAACCCAGTTGCTCTTCCAAAAACAGAATGATTTCTTGCCTCACTTACCTTTACTTTGCTTATTCCTCAGTTCTTCACACACTGGATAAATGTTTAGCTAACTAAGGATGAGTTTCATGGCTCACTTATGGGAGTAACGGAAGAACTAATGGTGATCTTGCAATGAAAACAGAATGGGCGAGAATGATTTTGAGGAAGATGAAGTTGCTTCCATCGGTTTTTTTCCTTATGAATTCTTCTTATATAGCCATTCAGTTTCACTTAGAACCTAATACCTGTTCTTATCCCGTTTTTCTTTCATCATTTCATGTATTAAAACCAAAGAAAACTGCAGCAAAAAGAACGGTAGTGAAGTCCCTACTGCAGCTCTATTCTTGACTAATTTCACTTGCCATTTATTGCTTAGCCCCATTGTCAAGAGAAGCAAAGTGGTGAGAAGTCCACTGTAGCCCTTTCCTTGACTTTTTCTCTTTTCTTTTCTTCTCTTCTCCACGCCAATTCACTTCCAGCCAACATTTATTGGCTATCTTCTCATTCTTTTATTCGTTTTGTCCTCTAGCCATTCTTATACTTTCCATTTTCGGTTTCAGCTTTAATTCTTCACATTGGCTCATGTTTTCATTTAATGCTTTCACACTATAAATACTATCTTCACCCCTTTTTATTCTGATCACATCCCATATATTTCTTGTTACAATGGATATTTGTTTTTCTTCCTTTTGTACACCATATTATACATCATAACTTAAAATGAAAAGTGGAATTTCATATTCAATTGTTTTCTTTAATTTTACTAAAACAATTTATTTCCACTATCAATCATGTACAAGTATAGTATATAGTATAATAAAATTCGGGTCTTACATCTTTGTACCTTCTAATCTTGGTATTCTATTGGAAGCTTGAAGGAAGATGACATCTATTATTTATTTATTTGTAGAACCCACTGTTACAAGTTACAACTAAGACATCGTACTTGAAAGTGGTATTACTGAGTTAAAAGAATATTTGTTAATAGAGTTACTGAACTTTGAAAATAAATATTAGATTTGGCCTGCGAAAATCTGTGAGATAAGCTGTTTAGTTTTATACTGTGTTGGGCTTAGTCTACTCTAGTGCTAGTGATGCATAATGTTTATATATTGACCTGCTTCTTCCAGGTTCATTTTCTACTCTGGAATTGTCTGCAAATGGATTCAATTTAGGACCTGTTCATGAAATGAAAGTAGATGAATGAGGAGCTTCTGTGTTCTCCTCATTCGGTACTCGGGATTCTGAGATGTGCAACATCATGCAAGTTACTCGTATTACTTAAAAGAGTGCTGAGGCAATTTGTTTGTGTATATGGTTGGGTAATCTCTAACCTTTAAGGTGCAATAATACTAACAGTTTTTGATTACTGTATGAGAAAATTGAAAGCTCTGGGCTGCCTAAATTTTCCTAGTTATGAACTCATCGCCCTTTAGCTTGCCCTTCTGTTTCCTGGATTCTGCCTGTTTACCCTATATGGATTGTTTAAGTTGAGAAAGAAATCCTGTGTCTTTTACAATAAATTTATTATTAGTTTAGTTGTTTGTTTTTTTTTTAATGTAATATGATTTCTCCCCTGGTTAACAGGGTTAACATCCCACTTCAGATAATTGGCTTTCATGGGTCTTGTTTAGAACAAGAACAAATCTGATCATTGACGTAGAATTTTTCTGCTGGACGCTTGTGCTCTTCAAATTATAATTTATCACGCCCACTTTCTGAGTAAAATTTACAAGTGTAAAATTAATTATTTGACACACTTTTTATAGCTTCGTATTAAATTAATATTTTGTAAAACCAACCATTGAATTTAATAATCTACTTGTATCATCATACACATAAATTTTTGAATCAGTTAGATATTTTTATCATTTTAATTGAGAAATGCATTTTTTTTCAATATATATTAAGAATTGAAATATTATTATTATCAAACAAATAATTAGATATCTTTGATTAATTTAAAATTTGGCGTGCATGGTTCATGTGAATAAAACATAAAATTCAATGGTTGAATTAAAAAATATTAATCATATAAATATATATATATACACATATAAATAAATATATATATATATATGAAAGTGTATAAAACTAAATTTGTTTTGTATATATATAAGTGTATCTCTCTTTATGTATGTATAAAAGGTTTAATGTATATAAAGGCATGTTAATCATAAAAAATTAGATAGCATATCTTGAATTTTCTTAAAGGCTTAATACAGAAATATGTCTTTCACATTTATCATAATATGGAATTAAACCTTCAATGTTTAATTGCATGGAAATCAGTTTATTAAGTTTTATTTTAAGCAATTAAGTACATTTTCGGTAAATCCATCTGATGCAGTTAAGTTTTTATTAGGATAATGGCAGTTAAAGAATTCAACAAAAATGGACTTAATTATGTTGTTTTGAAACATTTAAGTTTTAATTGCTTAAAATAAAATTTAATGAAATGATTTTCATGTAATTAAATATTAAGAGCTTAATTTCATTTATGATAAACGTTCACGGCATATCTAGGTATTAAGCTTTTTCCTAAATCAACCTTTTCCTCCCATCTTTTCATTTTTGCTTATCCGTTCATATTTTCTTTTTTCAGTGTTCCAAAAATGTTCTTTTACCTTATATATTCTAATTTTCTATATTTTTTATTTTTTGATATTATAAACTTATGAAACATCATTTTTATAAATTTAAATTTAATTATTTTCTTAAATTTTATAAAAATATAATATGATTGTAAATGAATTCTTTGGTGAAGAGAGAAAACATTGCTAATCAATACAATAAGATGAGCTAAAAGGTGGCAAAGGAAGATATTACAGCAGATCCCGAGAAAGCCGTGTAAGAGCAAGTGATGGTGATAGATGGAAAGGCTAAGAAAAGTCTGGTAAAGAGAATAAAGCTTAACCCATGGGTTGGGTCATGGGTTGGGTCTAGCTTCGGTTAGTAACGTAAATTGAGTTTGTAGAAAAAATATTCGAATTCGATTTTAATTAAACATATTTTTAGGGAGGAGTGAAGAGCTTTAACTGTGATTAAATCTTAAACAGAATTAGTTTCATACTATTAAAATAAATGAAAATATTTGTAGTTTAAAAAAAAATAAAGCATAACAAGGCTAAAGAGAAAATTAAAGGAAATAATTTGTAGAGAAAATTTGAAAGATTTTCTTAGATCGCGGACAAAAGGTTCTCTTTTAAAAATAGTGAGAGCTCTTATGTATAGGTAGCAAAAATAAGATTTATATGACATGAGTAATAGTAAGTATAATAATGAAAATTGATAATTATAAAAGAGTTATTATTTTGCTTAATGAGAGTTTCACTACTGGAGAAAGAGAATAGCACACATAGGAATATACTACTTGTACCCAAAAGAGAAAAAAACACTCTTATTTCATAGAAAGATTTAGAGAATAATTCTTAATTATCTCCATATCTAATATACCGAATCAAGTTTTATAGAGTATCACAATAGTGAAGCTGAGCTTGCAGCGGCAGCCAGCCAGCCTTTTCCAGATGATGATGATGATAACGCATTCGGGTAGAGGGCTTTTAACTGCCTGTGGGGCTTTCGACATTTTCAGCTGCTTTTTTCATCTTCTCTTCATTTCGATGTGCTGTCAATCTTATTAAAAATTTCAAAATATATGGCAGAGCTTGGGTATCAGAAGTAGGGGAGTTGTCAGTTATTGATGACAGTTGAACCAGTGTAGGTAGATTTTTCGCATATATTTGCTATGGGTAATTGGTTGTGCTTTGCTAAAACAAAAAGCTTTTTAGAGTATCGCAATAATGAATTTAATCCAAAAATCATGTATTTTTCTGAGGTTGTTTTCATTTTTTTGATAAAAGTGCTAATATTCACCAAAAATGTTAGTGTATGTTTCATAAATTTATTATTTCATGAAGATATTGTTATATACATGAAAGTGTTGTTCCAGAAAAATGTTGTTTTATGAAACTGTTATTCATTGAAGCAACATATGGAGGAATAAGTTTGTTACATATTTTGGCTTACTTTAAAAATATCAATAGTCAAAGTCTAGTATTACGATGATCAAATAGTACAAAAAAAAATGAAATGAGTATCTTGTTTAACACTTGGTTTTGGTAAAAAATTGTAAACGTGGCCATACATGCATAAAGAGAGAGGAGATAGAATTAAGTACTTTGTTTTCTAATGTCTGTTTGATATTAATTAACAACAAACAAAAGTTTATTAAGTGTTTAAAAAATAATAATAAAATCCTTAGTACAATAACTTAATTAAAAAATTTTCTTATAAGCAAAAAAATTATTATAAATTAATATTCCCTCTTATTAAGATGGTTTTATGGCAAGTGACTCTTTCTTTTATATCCATTAAATATATTTTTACTAGATTAGTGCCCACGCGTTGTTGCGGGTTATAAATTGTTAATATATTGACAATAAATTATTAGTATATTTTATAATTTTATAAAAATAATTTACAAAATAGCAATACCCTATACTGATATTGAATGCTTTCAAAATGAAAAAAAAAATATAAAAAAAAGTATAGATATAATAAGTAAAATATATATATGTAATAAAGTATAGATAGATAGACAGATAGATAGAAATAATAAAGTAAAAAAAAAGTAATAATACTAAGAAAAGGTACATGGATGGGTGACATGATATGTAAAGTAAATAATGATGAAGAAATATGTGCATAGTTTCCCTCTGACCTTCACTTGTAGTGACTGGCCATGCTATGGGACCAACACAACCACACAACTTTACCAAAAAAAGAGAACTGACAAGCATTGGTGAGTCTAGAGACAAAAATATATGTAAGTATAGATATTCTACTGTAAATAGATAAAATTCAAAATAAAAATCATTAATCACAAACGAAGTTGTAAATGAAAATTAATACTATGAAAGTATGTTACATTTGAGTACTTAATTCTTTGATAAATATATGTTTTGAATAAAATTTAAATTACCAATGAGACTTCGTTTAATAGCAAGGAAGAGGTTTTGGGATTTTAATGTCCTAGGATTAAGTCTCACCAAGTATAAAATCGAATTCAATTTGTTAATTATTTGTTTAGTTGGTTGTTATTATTTGTATTCATCACTTTATTAAGTTACCAATTCATAGAATCTACCATTCAAATAAGAGTAAAGTTTAGTTTTATTATTGTATGTAAATATTAAGTAAAAAATTGTAGAACTGGAGTATTGCTTCAATTCAGCTGATTATTATTTAGATAAGAAATTCAGAATGTGCAGTTCAGACTTAAAACTTTGTAGTAATTTCAAATAAAACGTTATAGTAATTAATTCATTTGTCATCTAATTGTAGGATCGAATCATGATTTTTCCCCCATTTTTTTTTCTGTTCAAGTCAATTCTTTCAAAGCATTTTCTAATCTCAACATGCATCAATAATCATGAACTAACCCTTGTTTGCTCGAGGTTACGCTCACTATTTTCTTGTCGATTAACTGTAAGTTAAGCTCAAATTACCTGAGGAAATTAATTAATAGCCTCATTTGGAAGGCAGTGGTGGATGCTGTCGTTGGAATTGGAACACATAATTCTCAAGGTTAAAGAGACTTTTGCTCACCTTGGTTAGTCTTACATCAACCATCAATGACCATCCTCACGTGTCTGTCTGTTTACTTCTATCTTCACGCAACTTGTACAAGTTTCAGTTTCACTTCTCTAAACCCTCAAATATAGCTAGGCTTAGATGTATCAAAAATTAATTTTGATGATGATTTCTTTGGAATAGGACTAATTAATTAAGCTAAAACTTAATCCTAAAAGCCTTTCTATAAGTGCATCCGAGAATGTGATTAAGTATTGTTAATGTATGACAAATTCTTTGACTCAAAACCAAATTCAAAATTTCATTTTCTTTGATAAAAAATACTGAATTTGAATTGTTAATATATGATTCTCCGACTCAAAAATTCGAATCTGAATTTTTTATATAAAAAACAAATTCAAATCGTTTAGCATGATTCCTCAAATAAAAAAAAAAAACTTTGCTCGAGTTTTCTTCTCCCTGCTTAGCCTCTCATGATCACTTGTCTAAAACCATGCTAGCCAAAACTGACTCCGGAGACTGCTCCGATTCAATCACTCGACCAAATTCTAACTTTCCCTCGATTAAAATCCTAAATTTTTTGGGGGATTCTAAAATTTTCAAAAAGAGCAAAAATGAAAGAACCCGTTGGGTAAAGCAATAAAACGAACATAAAGCATAGGGTTCCGAACCCAAAAACCAATTAAACATCATAGAATGGCAAAACTACAGATATATAAGAACTGTTACAATTAATTAATTATGTCCTTTTTAATTAACTCAAATTGGTTGTCTCTAATATTGCACACTGAAATTTAATACCTTTCTATCGTTACCCCTTAGTTTACTAATTTTTTCCATTTCTATTAAAATATGTGTATGATTAAGATGAGCTACAGTTTCTATTGTGGATTCTCAAATTACCTATTTTTTGGCTTTTAACATCCGATTTTGTTACTATATAAATTAATTTAAGTTATTTCTTCTTCAGGTCTCCCTCCATTTATATAGATATGTCCTTTGCTTTGTGTGCTCCTAATCCATTTAACCTTCTCTCATTCACTCTACATTTTTCCTTTTTACCTTTTCCTTCCCTCATTAATCAAGGTTCTTAAAGGCCTTAGGTAGGGTCTTTGGCCTTCAAACAAACCCCATCAGCATGGCGGAACCAGGAGAATCAAACTCCAAAGGAAAGCCTGTTGCTTCCCCAGAAGAGCCAAAGCCTGAGTTTAAGTGCCCAAGATGCACCAGAACTTTTCACTCTGCACCTGCCTTGTGTGGCCACCAAAATGCCCACCGTCTGGTGAAAGAACCCATGAAAATGTCACCGGTTCTAGCAGCAGTTTTGAATAACCCTCTTCCCCCCAATGATAAGCCTGCGCTGATCATTCCGCGTTCTAAACCTGCAGCCAATCCGTCAGGGGTCAAGGAGCTTGCTTCTAAGCAGCCTGGTGCTGGAAATGTATCTCCTCGTTATCATCCTTACAGGAGACAAGGCAAGGAGCCTATCCAGGAGAATCTCATGAAAGAAATGACAAACTACAATGACAATCCTCATGAGAAGCCAGAAGGTGAGGATTTTATGGGGCAGCTTCTCGAAAAGGGTCCAATATACGATCCTTTTGAAAGGGTAGTGCCAGAGTACTATCAGGAGTACTCTCCCCCTCAGTGTCAAACCATGGATCTGCTCGGTGAATGGATGCCCATAAGTGGTTTTGGAGATCATGGTCAGCTCCGAACATCCTCCTCCTCTGGAGAAACCATGTCTGATACTCTCTTAAGGAATTATCAGATGGAAGTTGGAGCTGGTCTTGAGATTGGTCCAATTCCAAAGACAAGCGCTGAGCTTTTGGACTTAGAGTTGAAGCTAGGGTTTTGAACTGCTGAGGCTTTAGAGGGAAGATTAGATTAGACCTGTAGTTTGTCAGTTTCAATGGATGTAATTTTGGGTCTGGTTGAATTCCCTTTTAATTATATCAGATAAATGTTGTCTGCTTAGCCCTAAATTAACCTTCTTGTTTTTTAGACATAATCTACTTACAATCAATATGTATAACTGTATAAGGTCGGCTGCTAGGGTTTTAATTGTTGTTCCTTCATGCTGTATTTTCCTGCTAGTAGTACATCAAATGTAATGAATCAAAGAATGTTTTCTCATGTTTTCTCTATCTATAATCAGAAAAACGTTGTTTTTCTCCCCAAAAATCTTGAATATCTTGTTGATCTCCTGGTT
This sequence comes from Heritiera littoralis, assembly GCA_031772115.1. NCBI lineage: Eukaryota > Viridiplantae > Streptophyta > Magnoliopsida > Malvales > Malvaceae > Heritiera > Heritiera littoralis. The sequence continues at coordinate 701,791 of JAPDPK010000158.1, forward strand.
AATTGTTATACAGAAATGAGGGTGTTACAAAGGAATCAGTGATTGCACACATTTTAAAGCCCAGGTGAAATGGCAGAATCCACCTTTTGATTTAGTGAAGGTCAATTGGAGGCATTGGTTTAGTGGTCAGGAATGTGGTTGGTTCTTGTTCACTCACACATGCAGGCGATTGCTTTTGCTGCTGATATGGCGGCCTTAGGTTCCATCAGATTATCATTGAAGGAGACACATCAAGTGTTAGTCAATCGCTTGAAGCAAACATTAACAGATCTGGATTATCTTGTATTCTATTGGCAATCTCATAGAGGAGGACAGGAGTTTTGGTGGATATAAAATTGCACATGTTAATGGAGAGACTAAAGCAGCTGCTGATTTTTCTTACCTAAATATGCTCTGGATTGAAGAATGTCCAGATTTTCTACAACTCATAGTTGATTGTATTGTTAATGAGTTAATCAAGAGTTCTTTCCTAAACCAAGATAATTTAAGATCTTATTTACCAAAGTAGAGTAATTTTAAACTTTATTCCCAAAACAAGGTACTTTTATGCGACTAGATTCCACATAAGGTTTCCTTTTAATAAAACTTCAAATTAGCAGATTAAAACCTAATCCCCTCCCCTATCTTTTTTCTGTAACTATTCATATACATATCTCTCACAAACCCATTTCTTCTTCTCTCATTTCTCAATATCATTCCCATAAGAACTTAATATCATAACTCACTGTTATTAAAAACTAAACAATACGAACAAAAAAAAAACAATTATACCTACATTTGTATTCTACAATTTATGAGGAGGCATTCCATACTTATTCTTCCGATTTATTTTAAACATTTTATTTATAAACTTAAACTCGATAAATATGTTAAAGAGATCTATAAAAAAGAACAAAAAATATTAGTGGGATGGGATTTTTCTTGCTCTTAATAATAAATTTGGATGAACCCATTTGCCTCACACAGAATATATATCTATATAAATATATATATACATATATATATATATATAGATATATATATATATATATATATATATATAGTTCTATTTTCATCTCTGCATTCTCATTCTTCCTCCCCTAAAATTGCTTGATTTGATTGTTTTACTTTTTTTTTTCTTCTGTTCTAGGTTTGTCTTTATTTTGCAGTTTTGTAATTTTTATGTGTTGAATGGTCTAAAACAATTAACTGGTGCTCTTTCTCATTTCCTTACCCTCAAATATCTCTAAAAATTTGATGATCCTAAATGATTATTCCTAGTTTTTAGAGGGTTGAAAAAGAAGGATCAAATTGCTTAGTTTTTAATGTTTATCAAAAACAAAAAAAATATTATTTAGAACTTTTTATGTTTTTCAAAAAATCTAAATTTTTATTTTCCTTTTTAATAAAAGGACATGACATCTAGTTGGCTAAAATACCTTGATTATAGAAATAAGTTTAAAAGTACCTTATTTTAAGAATAAAGATTTTAAACTATCTTACTTAAGTAAAAAACTCAGTTAATCAAAGCTTTTTTTCTCAAAATAGAAAAGTTTTTATTTATTTTTTGTTAATGGAGGTGTTGAGGCTTAATTTAATTCAACAAACAAGATTTGGTTAAGATATTTTGGTTCCCTTAGCTCCCTATATTTCTGTGTTCATTGTAGATTTGCATATTTCATTTTTTTTCATTAGAAGCTACCTTTCCTAAGAGATATCTTTCAGAAAAAGGTTATCTATATATAGAAGTGCATCTGATTGCTACATATATCCTAGGTAAATTTTCGTGTTATTATACATAAAAACTCTTTAAAATTTAATAATAATCATAAATTCAAAGTTCTCATCATATAGTGTATATATACATGCATGCGCGTGCACATCAAATACAAATTTTTGAATGGATATTGAAACTACTAAATAACAACATGATTCTTACAATAAATGAAAATTTAATTTATGGTAAAATGAAACACGTGTAAACCAATAAATTTGTTGCTACTTAAGTAATCGTAAAAATGTATATTGATCAATATAAAACTGACAATTTACATTCAAAAACATATAATAGAACACGTGTAAGTGGATAAACTCGTTAGAACTTACTAACAATCATAAATGTATAAAAATATTGATGAAAAACGACAAATTAATTCAATAGTATAATAGAACAAGTGTAAATCGATAAACTCTTTACAACTTATAAGTAATCATAAATATGTATATTGAAAAATACAAGAAACAATAAATTAATTCAATAATATATAATGAAACACGTGTAAGTTGATAAACTCGTTAGAACTTACTAACAATCATAAATGTATAAAAATATTGACAAAAAAACAACAAATTAATTCGACAGTATAATAGAACAAGTGTATATCAATAAACTCTTTACAACTTATAAGCAATCATAAATATGTATATTGAAAAACACAAAAAACAATAAATTAATTCAATAATATATAATGAAACACGTGTAAATCAATAAACTTGATACAACTTATTAATAATTTTAAAAATGTACATTGAAAAATAAAAAAAAAATTAATTCAACAATATATAATAAAAAAAAACATGTAAGTTGATAAACTCATTACAATTCATTAGTAATCATAAATTTAAATTGACAAATCTAGCAGTTGAAAAGAGAGAACCAAAATTACATATTGATTTGTATCTTGGTATAAGTAAATGATCGTATGATGATGATGATCAATTACAACAAAGCAATTATTTATTTAAATTGATCGAAAAGAAAATGACTATTCCAGGCTAATTTATAATTACAGATAACATATATATATATATATATATATATATATATATATATATAGTTTGATTATGAGTTACACTTTATTATAGAAGGTACATGACAAATTCAATGCTTGATATTCTTCAAAATTATGTCAAAGAGTTATAATCTGTTTGATGTTCTTGGTTTATAATGATGTGGAACTCAGGCTTCGTTCAAGTGGTAGGAAAAGAGGTATAATTTGTATAGAAATTTTATATTCAAGTCATAGTAGTCCTTTTTGTAACCAAAAAAGAAATTTTATTTTTTCTTGTAATTAATTTGATACAACATGATGAATTCATTGATTATCATGGACATCTATGACAAAGACAAACTTAATAAGTAAATTCAGCAACGTGTGTATATATATATATATATATATAGAAATATATATGTGATAATTTTTTTTATAATCATCAAAGAAGTGTAAATAGAGGAAGCGATTGCAGCTTATTAACAACAATGATGAAACTTGGTGGTATTGAAGAATGCATTACTGGTTGCAGAAGAACAAGAAGTAATGAAGGGGAAAGAGCAGAAACAAAGAGAAACATATCGCCTTTCTTTATGTAGATCTATGTTGAATGGCCCAATTTCTTTGAGAAATTTAGACATTAATCCAATTCATTTTCTTAGAAATAGGTTGGTAAATGGTAATGAAGGAGCGTTTTCCGCGTACATGACAGCATTTATGATGATAAATGGGTTCTTCTCTGATAAATAAGGTATTAATTAGTGTACCAAAAAACAAAAAAGGTATTAATTAGAAAATCCAAAAGGGCTCACCACTGATTAATTTCAAAGACTTCCTTTTTCAGTCGGTCCAATGGGATTCATGGTTTCCCTTTGCTCCAACCACAGAATCAGACTTGGTAAAAAGTTGATAACTAAGACCCTTCCATATGTTCAAAACTTCTTCCTTCCAAAATACTCCACCTGTCTCATTTCGTTTGTTTATATTTTACTTTTTTCCTGTCAAAATTAATTGACTTTGTTTGATCCAAAGAAAAGATCAAACATGAACAAGCATAATGGGTGGTATGGAAAGGATACAAGAGAAAGGGATTCCTTCCATATTTGCTTTACAAAGAGATGTGGCTAATTGAATCGGTTAATGGCAATATATGGTAACTATTTATATATACTGCCATAAAGATGTAGGAATGAGATGCATAAACTTGGAATACTTGTTCGGTTGTGGCCCTAATTACCATATTTACAATCCTATCTATGTACTGAGGCTGAACTGTTAATTTTTTTTCTTATGTTACTTTGAAGATAATAAAGGATAAATGTAAATAATCTTTTCCATCTGCAAGATTATTTAGTGACTAGTTAAATGCTTTGACAAGCAATCAAGTGGATGTGGGTGTTTAAGGTCATTAGCTCGAATTCAAATTTTACGGTATATCATAATTTTTTTCTTAATTGTTTGTTCAAGACTTATTTTGAGATAAAAGGAATTCAATATCTTTGGAATAAAATGATAATCATTTAATATTTGGAGTTAAAACTAAACAATCATTGACAATAATGAAAATTTTTTAATGAGATTAACAAGCTTAGGATTAGGAAGGAGATTGGAATTGTTGATTTTTTCATATATTTTGAGGAAGCTAATTCCTTTGCTGACTCTTCAGCAAAGATGGGATTGGATAGAGCTGATTTGTTTGTTGCTTGGTGGTAAATGCTTCTGTTGTTATCAAACTATATATTGTGTTTTGGTTATTTGTTCTTAATGGGGATTTCAGTCTTTTAATTGACTGTTGTTATAATAAACATCTTTTTTTAATTTTGGAAGGGGGATTTCCGTCTTTTAATTGACTGTTGTTATAAATAAACATCTTTATTAATTTTGGAATAGGGATTTCAGTCTTGTAATTGACTGTTGTTATAAATAAACATCTTTATTAATTTTGGCTGAGCTATATATTTACATATATACGTACACACACACATATATATATATTATATATATATATATATGACTAATCTTGTTTTTCCTGTTTTTCAAATTAATTTCATTGGTATATTGCCCACAATTTTTATGCCTTTGAGTTTTTTTATTTTTATTTTTTTACTATTAGAGCATTTCTGGGCAAACTTATACGTATCTCAAGACTAATATTTTTTTTGGCGATTTTAAAGACACAAACCCTTACATGGGCTTGGTGTATTCAAAGAAATTAATTTCTTTGAGTGTTAACCCCAAAACTTGAACCTAGATCTGACATACAAGATGCCTTGAAAGACTTTTGAACAAATGAAAATGTTAATTACATATTTAATATTTCTTTCACTAACAATTCAGCTATTACATTACATATACATATACATATACATACATATCTATATATCACTTAAATTTCTCCTATTTCATGATTAAATGCATGCAATCTGAACTGTCTAAACTATATACAACAAGAGTAGTCATTTACAGCAGAACCTAGTATATTTTGACAAACCCTAAACCTAATCCCAGCCTTCTGAATCAGATACACAGCTTCCTGCAAAATAGCATTTCTTATTTTAATTAACCCCAGATATTCACTATGATATGTCAACTAAGGCAGTACAGCAAAAACCCTCGATAAATACCCTCTCCTGGTTTATTTGCAAAACCCACCTCTCTATCTCTCTTCTCCCTTTCGAGTCAGTATTTTCATTGCTATATCCATCAACATGCAAGCCAAGGGCAAGACTTCTAAGAGTTCAACCGCTCCATAAAGCCTAGGTGAGTCTAGAGGCACTGGTGAAATTCATATGGTCTTGTCCTTCCCTCCCATCCCTCACCTCAGATGCCTTAGGAGGAGACCTTCGAAATGCATTATCAAGCCATTAACCTCAAGAGAGGAAGCCTTGGCAGCGGTAATTAACCTCAAAAGGCATAAAGGTTCTACTACCACCCTGCAAATATTGCCAATATATAGGTTATAATATACTTGGGATGGCCTGATAGGCCAAGCGGCAGCGGGCTTGATAGAACTGATCAGCATGCCGGTTGATGAAGGTAAAAAAGCTGGAGATTCGGTGCCATTGACAGAGGAATTCGACTATGATTTTGTGCCTCACTGCCGCAAGAACTGATGCCATCGGAGCTGAATCATCTCTTTGAAAAGACAAGGAATGGCGGAGAGAACAAGACTAAGTCTGTAAATGGAAAGTCGGTAGGACTACGGAATAAGTTGTGTTTTCATTTGCTAATCCATTTTGAATTGTTTGGATGGAGTACGCACATTATGCTGTTTATCACAATCCATTAGAATTCTATGAGAATTCATGACTATACATAAAAATATTATATACAGTATTGATCTTGTTAAAAGGAATGGAGCACTACGAGTAATTATCTCATTAACTCACAGCGCACATACTGCAATCAGATTTAATAATATTTTAACGAATCTTTAAATTCAAAATTAAGGACCTAAGTAATCCGTATTGAGAAATCGAGTTAATATGCATAATACATGTGATACATGAATTTCTAGCTAAATTTTCCCCATAAAAAATTAATGACGATCTAACGTGATTTTAGATATTAATTCATATAACCTACCCCAATCTATTGGGATAAAGGCTCTGATGATGATGATGAGGAAAATTAATGACTTTGTACTGCATAAATCTATCTCATGATTTTTAAACCCTGTTCAACGAAAGGCAAGGGGGAAGAGACCCAAGAAACCCTAATTCCAGCAAATTAAACTGATGAAAACAGAGCTACAATTTGACAGCTTCATTACTTTCAAAACTACAGGTGAAGCTTTTCATATACAATGCTCCGATGAATAAAAAGAAAGGAAGGGGAAAGAAAAGAACTCAATGGATACAACAAATTTGAAGAATAAAAAAAAAGGAAGGAACTCATGGAATACACAATGGCCCCCCACTTGCAATGCACAACAACATTCTCTAGACACAGTTCTACCAAACCAAAACACGAAACCGAGGCCGAATTGTTATTGCTGGATAGTTGAGGCCCTGAACTATAATTCCCGGTTCACTTCAAACTCATCTCACTGTTTCCGTTATGTTGATTCTGAAACAACAGTATCAACTCCATTGGATTTTTTTAACTTGGCAACAAGAACCCACATGTTTGCAAGTTCATTTTCCAAATAAGCTTCTCTTTGCTTAGATTCTTCAACCCTTCTTTGAAGCTCGGCCTCTCGCTGATCCTTCTCTAGAAGAGCAGCTTCATATGAAAGCTCTCTCTCTTTACTTATAGCCAGTTCTCTCTTTAGACCCAAGGCTGATCCAACTGGGTCATGTCGTTTGCTCTGACTCTCTCGTCGCCCATTCCATAGTGTACTTGTCCGACGTGGGGTGGGCGAGTTCTTTGCTGCTGCCAGTTCTGCAGCTAGTCTCTCGTTTTGATTCATTAGTTTAGCCACTTCTTCTGATAATGCCTTAAGCTCCACTGCAGCAGCTGAGGCTAGCCCTTTGGCATACGTACTCTCCTCTGCCAGTTTCTGATTCTGCAGTTCTAACTGTTCTTTTGACTCAGTTAGTTCCACAACTTTCTGCTTCAGTTCTTCAATCTCAATCACCTGATCAAGCAAAATCAGGAATTTAGCTCTAATATTGACTTTCATCGAAGTGAAATCATTGAAAAGTCAGCGCATGATAAAAGTTACACTAAGCTATGCATACATACTAATATCCAAGTGATGAATAAACCGGGAATAAAAACATAATTGGCCTTACATAGTAATTAGTATGCTATAAACTTGTAGCTGGCTTTATCTGAGACGCATATGCACGAGGCTTGGAATTCTCAAACCACATTTAACTATCTAATCTACGTTACCAAGCTTTATCTCTTTGGGTCCTCTCTGCATTTTAAGTCTTGTGTCAAGGAAAAATGTTTGAAAATCATGAAAAGAACAAGGGGGTTGCTTTTTTACATGAATTACAAATTTAGAGAAGTTATTTCGCTTTCCATACTAGAGTTCCCTGTGAAAAGACTAAAAAGAATGATTATCAAGTAACAAATTGTCTCCACAAATATAAAGGGTGGATACACATCACCGAGGAACTATAAGGATTTTCTCTAGTTTTCATTTTGGTTACTAAAAGAATGTAATCTAAGAAATTAATGTCTAGACATATTTTAATTACTAAAAGGAGATAGAGCATGGGGACAAGTGTGAATGATATGCCATTGCAACTTGGCCTTTAAAAGTGGCACACTCAATTAAGGTACCATATAAGCAATGAAGGGATCAATTACTTAAAAGCACTTGCACTTGTATAAGCAAGTCTTCACTACTATCTTTTGATGGCCCAACTTCTTTGTCCATCTGCAGGCCTCTCATTTCAGCAAATTGTTGAGAATAAGTGGCTATAGGACTTACATTTTGTGATTCTAGTGCATTATTGAGCTGCTGCTTTAGGGAGGCAATGGTTTCTTGCAATCCTTCACATTCACAAATCTGATAAAAAGAGGTTCAAGTGAGAACTGGCTCCCGGACTGGGATGCTATTTGTGAGGCAAGGTATGAGCAAGGGCCAAATGTATTTATACATATGTTGAGTAGAGGTATATCTACCTTCTGGTTGAGCTGCTCTTGGATTATCCGATTGTCTGCAGCTTTAACCTGGAAACAGAATTTATAATAGAATGGTCATGAGAGAAAATCAGAAGAATCAAAGGGACAACTGGCAAATGGCTGAGGAAAGTTTTATAGTATTTTTTGCTTCCTTTGACTATTTCATTGCAATTCAATTTCTGTAGACTCCCATACCATACTATGTAGGAACTTGTAGTAATGGACCAAGACCACAAGTTTGGTTACTGGAACAACATCATGTAAAGTGATTTAACTTGAGTACCTAAACTGCCTTGGTATTTAATGCAAAGACTCGTTAGATACCTTCTTGGTTGAACACATACAGAAAACTGATTACCTCAAGTTCAAAGGACTTCTCATTTAATTGCGCCACCAATTCAGCAATAGACTGTAGCCAAAAAAAAAAGGCATAAAGATGGAGTTGCATAAAGAAGCAATTAGCCTAAGGAACCAATAATGCAAGTTGAACTTACTTGTGATATTTCTGATTTGTCCATCTTGTTATGTGAAACCATGATGGAATCAGCAATTTGCTTTTCTAGGAAAGCAATTTGTTCGTTCTTCCCCCTGATTTCATCACTCAACTTTTTCATCTCAACCTTAAATACAAAGAGAATAACAAAATTCAGTCTTAGGAAGACTATAGAGCAAATAACAAGGATATATAAGGTAGCATTTTACTTGAATCTGTTCATTCTGGGGGTTTCTTGCAGCCTCCTCAGACAATCGCTTTAAGCACTTGAATGCAGTGCTACCTCCCCAGACAGAATCTTCTGCTGCTCCCTTAGTAAATCTATCTGATCAATTGTTTTTATGCTCATCTGCAGCATACAAGGCACCAAAATTTACTTACTGAACTATGCATAATAAACCCTCAACATAAAAATAAATAGATAAATAAGCCACAGCAAGTTCTAAATTTAACTGTAGTTAGACAACATTCTTGACAGTGAGTGCAGTAATACATTCAAAATGTTCGACTCAGAGCATGAAAGAAATTAATTGAAGACTATTATGTAGAACAAAAAAAGAAACAGGACCAGTTGTGCTTAAAAAAAAAAATTGCATACCAAAGGCGTCTCTTGTCCAAGGTAATTGTCCTCTGGAACCTCTCCATTCTGTCTAATCTGATAGAAGATCCATGGGTGGAGAACTTACTGTAAGTAAGGATTGGGAAAGCCTAGACTCAGCATGGAAGTTATTGCTTCCTGCTTGAGGGGTCGAAGGTGTACTATTAGATTTAATTCCACTTGATCTATCACTGGCACTCGTCAATGTCCCCACACCACCATCGCGTTTCTGGAAAAGAACCATAATATAATTAAAAACATAAGCTACTAAGGTGGAAAAAGATCTATATCTACACATGCTTCATTAAAAGCTATTCATGTAACTGACACCAACTTGTTGATAACTATTGCAGTACAGAGCAAATCTTCTATAATGATAGGAGAGCAACCACTTACGAGCACTCCAAATTAATGAATCAAAAGCCAACAGTTACTGTTAGAAAAATAAGAACTCTTTCAGATTATTTGTTTTGGTGTGCTGAGTTGCTGAAATAGTTTAAGATCAGATGGTGAAAGGAATTCCATCACTATTTTATTTTTGCTACTTTTTCAAGACTAACCCCAAAGGATATTCTTGATATAAAATAAACATGGACTTTAAGAAAACAAACACAGAGCACTAGAATTCCACAACAAACATACTCGGAGCTTAAGCCAGTTTAGCAAGCCATTCTTTCGGGTCTTTTTCTCCTCTTTAAGTGTATCATCTCCAGTTTCAGTGTTTCCTTCAAGTGAAACATACAACTCAACATTCTCATCATCCAGGATCAAATCCTGCCTTCTATGTGGTAGGTATGCAAGCTGTGCATTAGATATAAGTAAGTAAATTAGAGACAATCAGATTAAACAAACTGGAAGTCTTAGCATGTAAAAATGACTCCAGTCATCCAGTAAAACATGAAAAATGAGTATATGAAGTATATAAGATCAATCATGATACCTCTTCTTCTCCAAATGAATGTCTCCTCCTTGGACCTGCGCGTTGGGGTAATCTTGATGATTGTGAAGCTTTTGTGGAGACAAGAATCAATTTTGTCAATCGTTGTATTCTGCTCAATAAAGCCGCTTTCGCTTCTTCTTCCTGCTCCAATCTTGATTGCAGCTTGACTTGACCATCTTCTAGCTTTACAGATCACAACAAAGGAATTGTCAAAGTCAAGTGATTCATCTCTCTTTTCCCCTTTGAGATAAAATTAGCAGCTACAATTCAAGAACTAGTTACATAAACTCAAATAACCTGACACCAAGTGATTAAAATGAGACAAGAAAATGAAGAAGAAAAACTACATGTTACTTTATTTAAAAAAGAAAATACAGGAGAAGAAAAAGATACATCTCACATGACACAATTCTAGGTGCTTTTCCCTTTAGGTTCACTACTTATACCAAGAATATAGCATGCAGACTATCATACGTTTGATTTGAAATCTAATCTAGATCAATCCAAGTTAACATGACAGGATCCCATAAGATAGCATCATTTTGAATTTTGTTTGAGATAAATTATCTTTAAATTGTCTTTCCCCTATGATTTCACATCAGCATCCAGACTCAACTCATCATCTTGGAATGCAATATCAAAAGATTGAAAGGACAAGAATGTTGGCAATAAAAAAAAAGTTTTCCCCCCATCTAGAAAGTTTTTATTTTCTCTTTCTACCACAAGCACCTAGAATTGGTATGCTCTTCTCCCCAGGTCTCTACTCTAAGGTCACTGAATCAAGAACTACAAAGGTTGTGTTAATAGAATAACCACAAACGGAAAACCAAGGAAGAAGTTTCAAAATGTCTAGCAACAAGAAAAAGTTTATTTTATTGAACTCGTAGGAAAGCCTGCTGAAGATCAACCATATAGTGTAGAAAACGTTCTTTAATTTACTTTGCCCAACCATATAGTGTAGAGAACCTTCTTTAATTTACTTTGCCCACACCTGCTATCTGTTTGCTAAGGAAATCAGGTAATCTTTGTCAGTACTTAGTAGATGGTACCAGAAGTAGAATGTTTCCACACACAGCCTGACTAGAAAACGCATAAAGAGTAGGGTCGACCCAGCTAAAGGGTCAAGCCCATTACTTTTTATTTGCTCAGAACTTCTTAAAAGGATAACAGTAAATTAGCTAAATCAAAATGACTGCTTATTAAGCAATTGCACTAAGAGAGAATCCTATACTATCCATATGCTTCAATGATTATGGGATAGGAAGAACGGTCAATGGCCACTAAGCATTGAATAATATTTGCTAGACAGGACCATCACAGAATCAAAATGAGCAGCACAAACCATATCATTATTGACAAAAACATAATTCCACAACCCACATACCCCACAAATAAAAAAAGGCTAACATTTAAGCAAGATGCAGAACTTCTAAAATATATTTAAAATTTTAAGCACACACTACCAAAAGTTGTCAGCATTTCGTAGTTTGTACTACTGCCGACCTTTCTACGAGCTTAAATCACGTAGTTACAAAGGCAATAGTGATATCATGGTCTAGCTTACGAAGTAACAAAAATGTCCCCATAGTCTAGATTCACAATCAGATCAAGACACAATTAAACATTAAAACGTTAGCTATTGTAGTCAACATAGGAGAAATTTACCTTCTGCTTTAGGAGTACAATATCATCTTCTCCAATATCTTTTAGTTGAGGAATTGTTACAATACCCCGCTTCAGTTGTTCTAACTCTTCCTTCAAACAGCGTATCTCATTTTGGTATTTTTTTATAAGTGATTTTTCATCAATAATCTGCATTTTGACACAGTAAATAACAAATTTTAAAATATATATTCCAAATAATATATTTGAGTGTGCATGTCGTGAGTGCATATCACATTTGTGCATGGTGGTGTGTCAAGGCATACACCTGCAGTGTACAGACAGACATGTACACACACAACACACATACGTATGCACAGATTAAGTACATAAAAATTAAAGATGCACCCATACCTTGTTCTGTGCAGCTTGGATTTCAATGTGTTTCGCACGGTGGGCAAATTTCAGTGTATTGTGTGTCTCTTCTGTGTTACTTGATGAAGGAGTGACAGTGCAAATGAGCTGAAATTTTGGACAGCAAAGAAAAACAAATAAAAACAAGACCGATAAGCAAGTATTACTTTTTCAGAGAGGAATATGACTCCACATTTACATATTTCTAATATCTTTTTGTTAACCTAGATACAAGACAAGTTTTTCAACAAAGGTATCCAATGATGCTTACAGATACACGCCCGTGACCACTTAATGAAGATTGAAGCAGCCTGGTCAGTTTAGAATCCCTATATGGTATATGAGTGGCTCTCCCATCTGTTAATTTAGATATGACCTACAAAAAGTCATATTGTAAGCATGAAGTTATCCTGTTCCACAGACATGTGGAGTGTAGTATTGACAAATGTCATAGGACCAAAGGGAAATTGCTATTGTTCAATAAAGATCAAGTAAACGCCAACATAATTAATTAATTAATTATTTATCTATTTAAAGAGAGAGAGAATGTTATCAAACCATTAGATTAAGTAAAATAGTATGTCTATGTCATTAGATTCCAACACACTGTAAATGTCAGCAGATATAAGAACAGAGGATTATCATGTTCCTTGAAATATTTTGTTCAATCAACATGCCACAAAATGCTAAAGAAGACATCTCAGAGCAACCTCAGTCAAATACAAAAATTCAGACATGCATAACAATCACATAACTTTAGCCTAGTCACATAGTATTTTCTCTTTGTATTTTATTTACTGGTCTACACATCTTATAGCACCACATCTGTGTATGAGGTTAAAGTATGTGTTTGTTACAGACTTGTCTTAAAAATTTAAACTGATATCTAAGCGAGCATATTTTGAAAGAAGAAAATTAAGATCATATAACACATACTAGTTTTGATCAACATCTACAGTAATGAATTAGGGAAAACCCTTTTTAGATGTCCTTTTCAATTTTAAAAATATTTTAGAAAGGGGGGTGGAAGTCAGTTTAATGCTACTCCGATGTAGCTACATATATATTCCCAAACGCTTGTTTAAGTTACCATAGAATTTAAATCAAGTAACCAAGTGTATACCATGCATAGTGCTCTCACACACACCAGAAATGGTGGAATATATATAAAATCAACTAATGACTTATAGATTAAAGAGAAAGAGCGTAATGCAAACCAAAAGCAGATCAATTTCCGTCATGACTTGAATAAAAACAGTAAATTTGTGCTCACAGTTCCTAGAGTTAGCAAGCTTTTGTTGATATAAGATCCTTCTTTTCGCCTAACACCAGTGGTTTCAGCCTTTGAGCTCTCAGAACCTGCCAGATCGATGAGGTTCTGCATGTATAAGTGAAACATGGAAAAGTTAAAGTGTTTTCACCAACAGTGAAATAAAAAGACACAAACTATTAGCTCCTTTCAAAAACAAGAAGAGTCTAAACATATATAAATAAAATAATAAATAAAAAAGCCAAAACTGAAATTGATCCCAGGACTAAAGCTATCGAATTTACCAGCTGCGACAGATTTACTGCTTCGCCGTCACTATTTTCACCACATGGACTGCTCTCTATTGTCTGTAGACAACGTGGTCACAGGGAATAATCAATTGTGGCAGTGAACATGTGAAATGTAAATGGCCATCAATTAATCAAATTCACCATCTAAAATCAGAGCTATAGCAAACATGATTAATATCTTCAACATGTAACAGCAAATCCGCATTTCAAAACAGGGAATCTATTATTTCTCACAAATTCTTCTCTAAACAGATTGCAGTTAATAAAATATTATCAGTAAACATCCGTTTTACTTCAGTGGTAAAACTAAATAGGGAGGAACGAGGAACTTCTAATAGATGCAAAGTAACAGTGAGTATACCAGTTTAAATATTGTATGGCTCCTGCTGCTGAGTAAATTGAAGTTTGTTGAGCCAACATGTCTATGTTCTGTTTTAAAAGAAGGAAATCTAATCACATAGTATGGGAAAAGAGTTCATTACTGCTAGCATAAGTCAAAGGACACTGGCCCAAATAACAAATATTGACAAGGCATGCAATGCAGAGGACAGCCACACACAAGTGTACATCTACATCAACATATTCATGTGCATGAACTCCCTCTTTTTTGTGTTTGTAAACCAGTTAGTCATTTTATCCAACTTCAATATAGATATATAACATTAGTTTTGATAAAATAATTAATCTGAAGCTCAGGTTCCAGAGGTTCCAGAAGGTCTCCACACAATCTTCCAGCTCTAATTTGGAGAACTCGTCTCAGGATATAGCAAAATATGCCAGCATGCTTTACCTTCTCCAGCTGCTATAAGAGAGAGGGCATGAGCAGGTGATAGTACAACTTCCTCCTTTATTCCTTCAACAAATGTTCCCTACAGGCATAAACCAAGCAATAGATTAAAAAACACACCTCCTAACGCATAAGAAACACTAAGCATACAAGGATAACAACTTATCAGGAAAAAAATTATATAATGAGAAAAAAGCAAAAAAAAAAAAAAATGAAACATGAGCAGAATTAAAGACAAGATAAACAGCATATTCCCTAGGGCACATACACACCTGGCCACAACAAAGAACCAGTAAGCAACTTTAATAACATGTACCTGCTACATAATCATTCTAGAACATATGATACTAAGCTGAAATAAACTAGTCATAAACTATAATTCGCCTCCTTTGGATGATAAAACATGTTGCTCATGCCAAAAACTCAACATGAATCTCCGATTAACATGGTTTCCATATTCACTGAAGTCAATCAAGTAGTATTAAAGCATTACCTAACCGCAGAAAAAGAATTGAGTAGGTGGTAGGAAATAGGAGACATAATTTCAAAAGTCGAAAGGTTAAAAATGACAAAGATAACATATCAAACAAGTATCATAACTGATAAAGTGATAAACAAGTACCTGAGCATCTTCTCTAATTCTCAAATTTTGTCCTGCTGGATTTAGCAAGTCATTAACAACCTGAAATGATAAAAACCAATAGTGATGTCGTATAGAAGAAAAAGCAGATTTGAAGTAGCTTAACTAAGCTTTCTAGGGAAAAGGAGCATCAAGATAGAGAGAACAACAGGAGGCTAATATCTAAGGAAAAAATAGAAGAAGGTCACCTCATTATAGATCTCCAGGTATGATACACGAAGAAGAAACTCCCGGTTTGGTGTCTATAGCATAAAAGGCTCATTAATATCCATAAAAAGTGCAAGAAATATAAATTCAAATGTCAGCATCCCATATAAGTACCTCCTGAATAATACTAAAAGCATCCTTCACTGCCAGTGGTATAATTCCAGGGGACCTCTGATCACCCTGCCATTTCAGCAATTAAGATAAAATTATGCATGCCACTTGTATTCTAAAATACAAATACATAGTTTGCCTTATCCTTACACAAAACACTAATCCCAGACCAAAGCATACTGTGTATCACAATGCTGCACGTAGAAATTGCAATTTTTGAGAAAAAAAAAATACATGCTTGAATTTTTTTAAAGATTTTGCATATACTTCATGACATGAGTATTTACCTATGATATTCTAGACTTGCAGAGATATTTAATAGATATGATGATGTAAGGTAATAAACCATACCCTTAATACGGCGTACATTATCCTTTGCTAAAAGTAACACACAAACATAGACACACACATACAACCCCTTTCAAATTAAAACTTTTAATTTAGAGAGGTTGTTAATTTGAAGGCCTTAAATATTATTATTTTATCTTAGAAAACATGTCTGTTTAATTTTCACTTTCTTTAAACTCTTCCAATAACTCTATAGTGTTTAATATACTTAAAAATCTCATTTTGATCAATAAGATCTTTAAAAATCTTCTTGCAAATATATCTTATGTAATATATTCTGTACTTTTCTAGTTCTTCTGTTCTTGAAACAAAAACTCAAACACGATAGCCTTCTGCAAATTAGAATCTTGAAGTACTTTTCTAGTTCTTGAATATTATGTAATATATTTTGTATTTTTACCAAATTATTAGTTTATGTGGCAGTTGAGACCAAAATTTTACATTAGGTTTTAAAACAAAAATTATTAATTAGTACGATAAGAGGTTTATTAACTTTCTATTATAACCCGAGTTGGGACCACTATTTTTTTTATTTATTTAGAAAGGTTATTAATTTTGAAGGAAATTAATTTAGAGGGCACAAACGCTCGCGCACGCGTGCGCGCACACACACACACACACATATATATATATAGAGAGAGAGAGAGACTCAAAGCCAACATACAATATTTTCCATTAATAGTTCAGAACAAACCATGGTAACAAACTTCTAAGATAGAAATATTAAGTGGCAAGCCTCAAATGTTAAAAAAATCAAATTTATAAGATGCAGGTAGAATAAAAGCAGGTGATTGCTTCTTTAGTTCAAAAATTACTGCAAGTTTTAAGCATGTCACAAGAGGAATATACATAATTAAATATATTTAACTTAGAGGGCACAGTAATTTCAATGGTCGCAGCACTAACCCATAAGGTTAAGTAAAAAGTCCACAACCCTTCAGAATGAATGATGTAACAGACTTCTCAGATAGAATTTGCAAAGATGGAAATAAAAAGTAGCTAGACTCAAATGTGGAAGCAAATCAAATTTACAAGTCACTGGCAGATGAAGAGCAGGATATTGCAGCTTTAGATAAAAAATTAGTGCTACTTCTTAGCACGTCGCAAGAGGAAGATGTAGAATTAAATAGATTTGACTTAAAGGACACAGTAATTTCAATGCTTGCTGCATTAACTTATAAGGTTAAGAAACCAGTCCACAACCCCTTCTAGCTCCTATATTCAATAACAAATTATAATTAATCCAATTCTCTACATCCAAATCTGATAAGCTTAGAGTAATTAATAAACCAATTCTTCAGTAATGTGCAACAGCAAAACAAACTGAATGTTTGGTCTCAATTAACACAAATGAAAAATCAACATACCATCAGTTACAACTTTAGATGAAATTAAAATAGGAAAGATCATCCAGCAATGCACAACATACAAACAAAGATACGATAACAAGTAGAAAAAATTATTTTGACCAAAAAAAGACAAGTAGAAAATTATTCAGTCTTACATGCATCGTATGAGTCTTCCCACTACTTGTCACGCCATAAGCAAAAATGGTGCCTGTGAACAGAATTTCAAACTATAAGCTATAAAAACAAAAATGCTTTGAAAAAATACAAATTAAATGCCCGAACTTTCAGTATCAATCCATCAACTTCTCATGCAAAACTATGAGTACTTCTATTAAGAGAATACAAGGAGGCTTCTTGCCTGAACTGGTAGTTACCAAGGAAGCTTAGGATACCTTAGAAGCAAATCTATTGGTTCCAGAAATATCAGATGAGTTTTCCTAGGTTAAAATGGTCCTTCTATGGAAGAATTACAAGGTAGAGTACCAAAATAGGGCCAATTAACAATTAGGTCCCAGTCCAGTGCTGTGAACACTATAAATAGCAGTCACAAACAAATGATTATATGCAAAAGCACTCCGAAAACATCTTATACTCTGGAAGCCTACTCAAACAAACTTATAAGCCAAAGTCATCAGATTGACTCTTGCCCTTAGTAGGAACTAGAAGCCCTTGGTAATATACTTGCATCTAGTTATAGATTCTGAAAGAGTGACCAAAAACTAACATAAAACCAAAACCATGAAGGTCCAAAGCCAGCAAAAAGCCTTGCCTAGTCTAATTTCTCATGGATAGGTACATGCAAGGATTCATAACATTCATACCACCATGAGGCCATGTTGCATGAAAATAGCAAAAACCTAAGTTTCAGAATAGCCTTGTGTAGAATTGGGTAAAAATTGTATATTTTCTGTCAAATCTTTTCCTTCTGATTTACAATCCTTTTATAGGAAAAAACATACAAAGAAATAGGAAAGTCCTAACTAATTTACAGCCTAATTTTCTCACTTTACTGATTTAGATCATTAACCAAGTCAGTTCTGAATCTACTCTTAATTACAGACAGATATTTAGGAAACTAAATCAAATCACATCTTTGACATTCTCAACACTCCCCCTCAAGCTGGTTTGTAGATATCTTCCATTGCCAGCTTGCAAATAAAATTGTCGAACTGTTTCTTTGGTAATCCTTTAGTGAGTATATCTGCAACCTGTTCTGCAGTAGGGACATATGGCATACAAATCAATCTCTTCTCAATTTTTTCTTTGATGAAGTGTTTATCCACCTCCACATGCTTTGTTCTATCATGAAGGACTGGATTGTGAGCAATTGAAATTGCTGCTTTGTTGTCACAATAGACCTTCATTGGTGAAGGGTTTGAGATCTTCAATTCTTCCAATAATCTCTTAATCCATAGTACTTCACATATTCCATGTGCAACTGATCTAAACTCTGCTTTGGCACTGCTTCTGGCTACCACACTTTGTTTCTTGCTTCGCCAAGTCACTAAGTTCCCTCCAATAAATGTACAATAGCCAGAAGTTGATCTTCGGTCTGTAGAATCTCCTGCCCAGTCAGCATCAGTGTAAACTTCAACTTGTAGATCTTCCCGTTTCTTGCACAGCAGTCCTCTTCCAGGAGTCCCTTTTAGATACTTCAAAATTCTGTATACAGCCTCAAAATGCTCGTCTAGGTGCATGCATGAATTGACTCACAACACCAACTGCAAAGGATATATCTGGACGAGTGTGAGATAAATAGATTAGTTTTCCAACAAGTCTTTGACTGCTCCCTGTTGCTCACTTCTGCAGGTTTGGCAGGTTGAAGTTTTATGTAGGGCTCAATGGGAGTTTCCGTTGCCTTACATCCAAGTAAACCTGTTTCATCAAGTAAATCAAGTACATATCTACGTTGGTTAACAAATATTCCTTCTTTTGATCTAGCAAACTCCATCCCGAGGAAATACTTTAAAGGGCCTAGGTCTTTGATTTCAAAAACCTTAGCAAGTCTCCTCTTCAAATTCTCAAGCTCTGCAGTGTCATCACCTGTTAGAATAATATCATCCACATAAACAATCAGTATGGCTATTTTCCCATTAGTGGAGTGTTTGTAAAACATGGTATGATCTGCCTGACTTTGACAATAACCAAAACTTTTGAGCGTTTTCCCAAAACGTTCAAACCAAGCTCTAGGAGACTGTTTAAGGCCATACAAAGATTTCCTTAGCCTGCAAACTTTGTTACTGCCAAGATTCTCTTCAAAACCAGGTGGTAGATTCATAAAAACTTCTTCCTCCAAGTCTCCATTTAAAAATGCATTTTTCACATCCAACTGATATAATGGCCAATCAAAGTTCACAGCTACAGATAGTAAGACTCGAATTGAGTTTATTTTTGCTAATAATCAATCCCATAGGTTTGTGTGAAACCCTTAGCCACAAGCCTTGCCTTATACCTCTCAACACTACCATCAGCATTGCATTTAATAGTAAACACCCATTTACATCCCACAACCTTCTTATCATGTGGCAGATCTACTATCTCCCAAGTACCATTTTTGTTAAGAGCATTCATCTCTTCCATAGCAGCTAACTTCCAATTTAGATCATCTAAGGCCTCCTTAATGTTTCTAGGTACAAATAGATTAGATATCCTAGAGATATAAGCTTTATGATTTTGGGACAATTTTTTATAAGATATGTATTTAGCAATGGGATGATGGGTACATGTTCTTGTCCCTTTCCTAATAGCTATTGGAACATCAAGATCAGAAAGATCAGGTGTACACTGATTGCTAGGAGATAAAATTGAAGGAGATAAAGCTGAAGTGGGGTTACCTTGGGTTTCCAGAATCTTACTGCTCGGAAGTTCTGATTGAACCGGTGCTTGGATGATAGATAAGTCTTTGTTACCCTTTTTTGTCCCTCGCCTCGTATAAACCAAAAGCTCAGAGTTTTGTTGTGGTATTTCTCCCCGTTTGTGAGATATCTGTACTAGGACAACTTTCTTGATTTGATATTTCCTGCATGTGTGGAGATGCTTGCAAATTCATTTGTGGATGGGATATTTTAAATATTGTGTGAGACATAGGATCAGTAGAAACCTGCCAAAAATTTTCTTCCCCTGTATATCTCTCCCCCTGAAGAGGATTTTTGGAAAAATAGGGCTGTATTTCTAAAAAGGTTACATCCATACTTGTAAAATATTTTTTGGTGATTGGATTATAACACTTGTACTCCTTTTGATTTGGTGAATAACCAACAAAAACACATTTTTCAGCTCGAGGATCTAGTTTTGACCGAAACTGACTTGGAATGTGAACAAAAGTAGTGCACCCAAAAACCTTGATAGGTAAATCAACATGAATTCTAGAAGTAGGAAACTGATTTTTCAAACATTCTAAAGGTGTCATATATTGCAAGACACGAGTGGGCATCCTATTAATCAAATATGAAGCTGTCAACACTGCATCTCCCCATAAATATTTTGGCACATGCATGGAAAACATTATCGATCGTGCTACCTCAAGCAAATGTTTATTTTTTCTTTCGGCAATACCATTCTGTTGAGGGGTATCACGACAAGTAGATTGATGCAAAATACCTTTTTCTTTGAAAAAATTTCCCAAATATTTATTAAAAAATTCTGTTCCATTATCAGAATGAAAAATATTAATTTTTGTCTGAAATTGATTTTTAATCATGCTATAAAAATTTTGAAACAATTTTTCCACATCAGATTTTTCATGCATTAGGTACAACCAACATAACCGTGTGTGATCATCAATGAAAGTTACAAACCACATTTTTTTAGAAATAGTTGTAATCTTAGAAGGACCCCAAACATCACTATGAATGAGATGAAATGGTTTTGATGCACGATAAGGTTTAGATTTATAAGTAGTCCGATGACTTTTAGCAAGAACACAACTTTCACACTTAAAAGAAGAACAATCCACGTTTTGAAATAAAGCAGGAAATAAAAGTTTCAAATATTGAAAACTAGGATGACCTAGCCTAAGATGCCAAAGTAGGATTTCTTCACGAACAGGATTTGAACTGATACCACAAAGTCCTTGAGCCTTTTTATTACTGGAGAGAGTACCATTAAAGTAGTAAAGACCATCCACATCTCAGCACTGCCAATCGTCCTCCCCGAGCGCTGGTCCTGGATAACACAGTTAGATTCAAAGAAATCAACATGACAATTAGAATCTTTGGAAAGTTTACTAACTGACAAAAGATTGCAGGTTAATCTAGGAACATGAAGAACAAATTTGAGGTTTATTTGATCAGAAAGTTTTATTAGACCTTTTCCTGCAATTGGTGAGAAGCTTCCATCAGCTATTCTAATTTTTTGATGACCAGAACAAGGTGTATAGGTACTAAATAGATCAGCAAAACTAGTCATATGGTCTGAAGCACCTGAATCTATGATCCAAGGGGCTGAATTCAAAGAACAGGAGAAAGCATTAGGATTGTTACCTGATTGTGCAATAGAAACACTAGGAATACCAGATGATAAACTAGGTGTTAGCAGTTTACGAAGATGATCCATTTGCTCTTTACTAAATGGGTACAAGGGGACAGATTCGACTTCATTTGCAGTGGAAAGTACACGGCCAGATCTATTATTCTGTCTACTGCTCTTCCAATTGGCAGGTTTGCCATGGATCCGCCAGCAAGTTTCTCTTGTATGGCGGGGTTTGCGGCAGTGGTCACACCAAACCTAGGGACGCTCCTCCTGCTTCTGTGAAGGGTTGTAGTTTCTGCCCGAATTGGTATTTCCAGCAGCCAAAGCGGAACCTTCAAGGGTAGCCGTGACACCCTTTTTTCCCAGCATAACACTCCTTCGAGTTTCCTCCCTTCTAACTTCTGAAAACACCTCACCAATTGGTGATAAAGGCTGTTTTCCAAGGATACGCCCTCTTACTTCATCAAATTCAACATTAAGGCCAGCCAAGAACTTGTAGATCCGGTTGTTTTCCACTAATTTTTTAAAGTGGTTACTGTCTTCAATGGATTTCCACTCATAGTCATTGTACAAGTCCAGATCTTGCCACAACCGTTTCAGCTGATTGAAGTACTTGGTAACAGATTCATCTTCCTGCTTAATTTCACCAAGCTTCAAGGTTAATTCCAATATATGTGATTGATTACCTAAGTCAAAGTACATCTGATTCACGTTTTCCCAGAGTTCCTTGGCCGTCGGGTAGCACATGTAGTTGGAGCTGATTTCCTCCTCCATGGAATTCACAAGCCATGCCATAACCATGGAATTTTCAGCATCCCATACTGCATGTAGGGGATCCGTAGCAGTTGGCTCCTTTGCATCACCTGTTAAATAGCCCATCTTTCCTCGCCCCCGTAGATACATGCGTACAGATTGAGACCAACGCAAGAAGTTGTCGCCATTCAGCCTGATTGTAGTAATCTGGACAGAATGGTTTTCAGAATGGGATGGCTTATTGATAGTAGGGTTCGATGCAGGTGTATTGGTCAGGGAATCAGAAGTGATTTCTGACATAATGAAAATTTGAGAGACAGAATTTAGCTAGAAAAAAAAATTGGCTCTGACACCATGTAGAATTGGGTAAAAATTGTATATTTTCTGTCAAATCTTTTCCTTCTGATTTACAATCCTTTTATAGGAAAAAACATACAAAGAAATAAGAAAGTTCTACCTAATTTACAGCCTAATTTTCTCACTTTACTGATTTAGATCATTGACCAAATTAGTTCTGAATCTACTCTTAATTACAGACAGATATTTTGGAAACTAAATAAGGAAACTAAATCAAATCACATCTTTGACATTCTCAACACCTTAAGACTAGTTAAATAGGTGGTCATGGAACCTTATCGACTAGTTCATAACTTTCTTTTGGCCACTGTTGATTATTCAAAAGTAACAAATTCTTTTTTCTACTGTCTAGAAGAGTAAAAGTGAAATTAAGGAAACAAGAAGACCGTATTTCATCAGAAAAGGGTAGAATTCAAGCAGTTGTGAATGATCTAAGGGCTAATTTTTGCTGACGGATCTTCATAACATACCGTTGATGCCTTCCATAGCACCATTGACAACATGCTGAGCAGCAACATCATGGACATGGCGTGTAGTAGTTGTCGGGCCAAACACTCGATCTAGAAGTATAAGAAACAGTAGATCATTTAAGTGAGATGTAGAAGGATTAAAAAATTTAGATCCGAATAAGAAAACAGACCCAGTGGATAATATATACTTTATGTCAATAACCAGATGCCTCAAATAAAAATGACAGAGAAAAGTAAGTTATTCTTAAATTGATATAAAACATAAATAGCAAATACTTCTCGAACTTCATACAGTATCACAGTGCTATTTCACGCATAAAACCCAAATTGAAACTTAAAGAAGTTTATGTACATGATAAAAATGATGAAAACAGAAATGTGCTCAACCAAAGAATTTCAAATTCACATATAAAATGTCAAGGGAAATTTTTTTTCTGAAAGAAAAAGAAAGAATCCTCAAAAGATGACATTAAGGACTAAAGAATAAAAAGATTTTAGGAGTCAAAAACAACCTAAAAGCCAATGTCAATTTACAAAAATGTGGTTCAACTTCAAATACATCCAGCTCTTGGCACTGGAATTCCTCAGTGTATTTTTATTCTAAGTTTTTCAATAGTTGGTATCTAGTAAACATAACTCTGATTAAAACCTAACGGGTTTCTTCAATCAAGTGCATCAAATTTCATGATAATTCAAATTCTCCTTAAAAAAAAAAGTAAGCTGGCAAAACCTAAAAAACTAACCATATGCATATGCTATGGAAGGATTATGTTCATTTCTCACAATAGTCTCCCCATCTGCATACCAAGCAATCTCCTCGCCTTGTCGAATTTCCCTCGGACTACATCTCGCGAACACCAATAAAATTTTTTTAAGCCTTCATAAAATAGAAATAAATGAAACAAAATAACAAAGAGTGCCAAAACCAAATGGTGTACCTGAGAGGCCGGAACCTAACGGTCACAGTGACATTTTCTTTGGATCGGATGGCATCCACATGCAAATTCTCAGAGTAAAAATACTGTGGCTTGCTTCGAGCCGACGAAGATGCCGGTGAGCTCTGGCCATCAATAGATGTTTCTAGAAAGTGTTTGGATGATGAAGTTGTTGAAGATGAAGGCGAATTTACAGCTTTTGAGTTGCTTGGACCTAATTTCTTCGATTTCGATCCTCTTCTTGAGGACATTTTCACCTCAGCAAAAAGTACTTGCTTCTGCGCACTGAAAAAAAAAAAATATATATATATATATATAGTTAGAAAAGCAGCTCGAAATTAGAAAACATAAATTTCGAGCTAAAAAGGTAGAAATTAGTTCTTGAAGTAGGTACATTGTAACAAAATTGATTTCCCGAAATAAAAATTTGAAGCAATTTCAAAGTTGTTGAGTTTCATTTAATGCAATCAATTTGTTGAAGAAAAAAAAATCTATTTTCCCAGTCAATTTTGTTGATAACCTCAGTTGACTTTTTACAAACGCAAAAAGGGGAAAAAGGAAAGAAAAGAAAAGAAAGAAAATCAACTTCCTTTTATATCCTCAAATTTCTCACCAATCAAACACATAAAAAATTAATAATAAGAATTAAAAAAGGAAAAAAAAAGCACGGAAATAAAACAACTAAAATCCTTTTTTAATCAACACTTCACCTCTTTCATCCAAACAAAATGTCACCAAAGCTTTTTTATTCTTTTTTTTCTGAAATTCGGTGCATTTAGTACCAAAAGAAAGCTTACCTCGGCAGAATCAGAGAAGCATTGTGGAAAATAAAAACTGAGAGTTCTTAAGATCTTCTTCGAAGTAAGAGAGAAATTGGCATCTACAGATCTAAAAGTCAGAAATTGAAAAAAAAAAATCAGACAGAAGGAAAGATTAAACACTCATTGTACAAAAACATCATCGTTTATCAGTAGAAGAGCAAAAGAAATAGAAAGGGAAATGCTCTTTTTTTTTTCTTTTTTTATTTTATTTTATTCCTCTCTGATTTTAGTAGGAAGAGTAGATTTTTTACTTGCCTTGGAAGCGATGCCTTTCATCAAAATCCCAAAAGCGAACAGCATTTTGCAATCCTCCAACCTATTTTAGAGAAAAATTTATATATTAAAAAGAAAAATGCAAATGGGTGGTTTAATTTTTGCATGGTGATTGAATTTATTTTTTATTTTTATTTTAGCGCGAAATGAGTAATGAGTGTAGGAGACACGATCACAGGAGTCGCGTGAGAGTGAGGCGAGTAAGGGAGGGGCGGGACAAATGGTGGGGCCCAGTTTTCGCTGTTGTACACGTGTCCGAATCTTTGTTTAATTAGGGGTCGTTTGGTATGGTTTCCTGTTTTCTGTTTTATGTTTTCCGTTTTTGAAAATTCTGTTTTTGTTTTATTTTGTTTTGTTTTCAATTTCTGAAAACAGAAAACATGTTTGTTTCATACTGTTACGTTTTGAAAACAAATATTTAAACTGATTTAGATATAATAATTCAATTCACAAAAAAATTTTAAAAATTAAATAAAAATAATATATTATTAAATAATAATATGTAGATAATATTAAATAATATTATTTTATATTATTTAATACTAATATTAAATATTTTTATTTAATCATATAAAAATTTAGTATAATTTAAATAATGTTATAATTAAATATAATATTAAATAAAATAATATTATTGAATTTAATTGTAATAATCATAAATTATATTTAATAATAATTTTTATTTAATTGTAATAATAATATTACATTATTAAATAAAATATTTAACTAATTAATTTATAATAAATTATATAGTTATTAAAATATATTATATTTAATATAAATAATATTATTTAATGTTAAGTATTCACTTATTTAATAATATTAAATTATTTAATAGTAGCAGTGATATATTTTAAATTTAAGATAGAATATAATATTAGATAATAATATTGTTTAGTAAAATAAAAATTAATTATATTATATAATAATATTAATTATTAGCATATCAAAATTATAATAACTGATATTATTTAAAATATTTAATATATTCAATAAATTATTATAAAATTTTAAATTAAATAATATTATAATATTATAATTCAATGTAATATATATTTAATTGCTTTTTACGTTTTCAACTTTTCTATATTAAAATAAATATATTAATTTTAAAATATTAAATAATATTTTATATTAAAATTTAATATTATTTTATTTAAAAAATTAATTAATTTTATTTATATTTTTATTATCAAAAATATTAATATTATAGTAATATATAAACTCTGTTCACTTACTTATGAACAGTAACAGAAATGAAAACATGTTTTCAAAAACAATGAAAACAAGAAATTCTTGTTTCCAACAATTTTGGAAATTCTTGTTTTTGTTTTCGTTTTTTGAAAACGAAAACATGTTACCAAACGCGTTTTCTGTTTCTGTTTCCAAAAAAACTGAAAACAAAAACAGAAAACAGAAAACAAAAACGATGCCAAACGAGGCCTTAGTTTTTCCCATTTGGCAGAAATGAAATAAGACAAATTTTTGCTAAAATGAAAATCTTAGTGCAACCAAAAAAAAAAAAGAAAATCTTAGTAGCTTTTTTTTTTTAATTTTATAATAAATAGTTTTGTTTTAATTAAAATTTAAAAGTTAGAATTCACAGAACTAACGTAGTATTTTGTTTCACCTCAAGTCGTCAACATCATTTTGAATATTTTGATAACTGAAATTAGGATTTAACGAGTTAAATTATTCATAAATTATTCAAATTTAATTTGATAATTATTTATATATGGTTTATTTACTTGAATTAAGTTTGAGTTGCTCAAATTATGAATCAAATTCAAATATTTTAATGTTTGATTCGAAGGTTTCACGAATTTAATTGAATTATTTCGTATATATTTTAAATATTTGATTATTAATTTATTATTTTACTTTTATTATATATGATTGAAAAATCATTATCATCATCATCATCAAAGCCTTTGTCTCAATAGATTGGAGTAGGTTACATAAACTAATTTTTAAAATCATGTTAAATCGTTCATATGAATTCTCCTCCTCTACATATTCTCATTCAAAGCAATGCCTTCATCCAATTCTAATACCTCTATATCTTTCCAAATTACTTCCATCCAAGTCTTTTTCTGTCTTCTTCTAGTCTTGACTATTCTTTCATAATTCATAGCCTCCACTCTCCTAATATGAGCATCTACAGGTCTACGTCGTAAGTATCTAAACTAATGTAAATGATTTTCACATATTTTGTCTTCAATAGGTACCACTCCAACCATCTTAGAGATGTCTTCATTTCTCATTCTATCATTTCTTATATATCCGCACATCCAATGCAATATTTGCATTTCTACTACACTCATCTTTTGTACATACAGTCTCTTAGTCGCCCAACATTCACTACCATATAGCAATATTGATTTAACAACTGTCTTGTAAAACTTGTTTTTCAACCATATAGGAATTCTTTGATTGCATAGCACACCTGTGGCATTTCTCAACTTACTCCATCCAAATTGGATCTTATGGTCACATCACCATCAATCTCTCATTCATTTGTACTATCGACCCCCAAATCTAAAAAATGCTTCCGCTTAGATATCGCCACCTCATCTAACATCACTACATTTTGTTTTTTCTTTTTGTTTGAATCGAATTTATATTTCATATATTCAATCTTCACTCTGCTTAATTTGAACCCTTTTGATTCTAGCGTCTGTCTCCATAGTTCCAAACTCATGTTGATCTCCGCTCTAGTTTCAATACACAAGACAATATCATCTGCGAACATCATACACCAAGGCACCTTATCATGGACAAATTCTATTACTTCATCCATTACTATTGCAAATAAGAATGAACTTAACGCTGACCCTTAATGTAATCCCACTGTAATCAGAAACTCACTTGTTTGTCCTTCACATGTCCTCACATGTGTCCATACATCACCATACATGTCCTTAATTAGTTCAATACATTTTACAATAAATCTATTCTCAATTAAGGACCACCATAATACCTTCCTAGGTGCTTTATCATATGTTTTTTCTAAGTCTATAAAGTCCATATAAAGATCTTTACCCAATACTCGAGAACACTCTATAAATTGTCTAAACAAATGTATTGCCTCCACGGTTGATCGACAAGCCATAAAACCAAATTGATTCTTTGATATCTCTACAATCCTTCTTAATTTCCGCTCTATCATTTTCTCTCATAACTTCATCATATGACTTATCAATTTTATATCCCGCTAGTTGGTGCAACTTTGAATACCTCTCTTGTTCTTATAAAGAGGCATCAATACACTTTTCTTCCATTTCTCAGGCATTTTGTTAAAGCGCCAAAACTTGTTAAAAATATTTGTCAACCACCTAACTCTTACATCTCCAAGACATTTCCAAACTGCAATTGGAATGTCATTAGGTCCAACAGCTTTTCTAGTCTTTGTCTTTTTTATTGCCTCTTTTACCTCTACCTCTCTAATTCTACTTATAAAACACTAATTTAAAATCCTCAAGAGGTACTGAAATATTATCTAAATTTTGATTTTGTTCTTAATTAAATAATTTGTCAAAATAATCACGTTATATTTCCTTAATGTCATTGTCCTTAACGAGAGTTCATTGATGCTCATCTTTAATACATTTAACAACTCCAAGGTCGCGACTCTTCCTTACTCTTGATCAAACCAATTTGTATATATTTTTTCCTCCCTCCTTCATGTCCAACTTATTGTAAATCTCTTTCACAACCTTCACTTTAGGTTCTGCTATCGCCTTCTTTACTTCTTTTCTAGTTAACTTATATTTGTAAAACTCTCTTCTGTGTTGTTCTTTTTCAAAGCCTTGTAACATTCTTGCTTAGTTTTTATAGCATTTTTTACTTCTACAGTCCACCATGTTGCATTCTTTTCAGTCGACGCTCTTTCATTTGATACTTCTAGTGTCTTCTTACCCACCTCCAGAATGCATTTTGCCATCTTATTCCACAATATATTTGGATTCTCTTCTATTGTCTAGTCCTTTTTTTTGGATTTAAATATCTCGACATACTGCATGACAATCTTTTTTTAGCTTCCACCATTGAATCCTTTCAATTCCTTTTTGTTGGTTCCTTCAATGTTATCTATGTATCTTTATATCTAAGACTATGAGTCTATGTTCCTTCAATGTTGTCTTGTTCGACATATATAATTGAAAAATAACAAATCAAAATCAACAACTGAGTGGTTAAAGAAGAGTTGGAGCATATTGTAATATTTAGATTTGATTTCAAGCAACTCTAACCTTAATTATAAAAAAAATGACAAATCAAATCTATTGAATCAAGCTCAAGTGGCTAGAATATTTTATCCAGTTGAGCTCGAATTTCAAAATTGAACTTATATATGATGCACTGACAGTGTATAATCTCTATACACTCTCAATGCATAAAAATTGACACTTTATCAATAAGCTCTTATGAGTAAATTTAAAAAAATTATATTTGTACTATTTTTAACAGTTAGGTTTTTTTTAGTTTGCTTGTTTATGAGGTATCAATTTTTGATATATTAACAGTGTATAAAAATTATATACTATCAGCACATCATATATAAATCCTAAAAAATATTTGCAAGTGGGACACTTGACCTCTCTTAATTTTGTTAGTGTACCATACAACCTTTTCGAAAATATGGTCCCCCATTATTATTGTTGCCAAATCATTGACTGTTTACCTTCTTTTAGAAATAAATGGTACAATAGCAAAGTAAGGAAATATTGGAGAATAATTTGAGTGACCCAACATGATAGAACAAGATGGCAGGGATGCACAATTGAAAACGAAAGTATATTGTGCAATTTTATCTGATATTTGGTAATATTATATGAGATATTGAATTAAAATGATCATATTGGAGAACTCATAATCCAAGACGAGTAGGCAAACTTTCATGATTGCTTATGATGAAATGAAACTTGGTTTATTTAAAAGGACACTTCACTGACTAGAATTTGAGATTTTTATGTTAAGATTTTTGAATTTGAATTATGAGACAGATGAGTTGATATTTATTAATGAGAGAGGCCTCATTTTAGGTTATAGTGTATTACAAGTAATATTGTAAATAATTTATGCTACTAATGAATTACTTGGATTTCACTTATAAAATATTCGAATTAATTGAGTTTAAATTGGGATTTGAATTATTTGATTAAAGAATTGAGTTTAAAGTCAAGCATAGGTCAATTAAGGCTGATTTGATCAGCTAAAATCTATTGAACGGAGTCAATTTAGTTCTGCTAATTTGGTTGTGATAAAAAATTGGTTCATGAGATTGATTTAGTTATTTAAGTCAATTAATTTTTTATATTTAAAATTATCAACCAAATCAATAGAATTGTTGACTTTTTTAATATATTTTTATAAATATATTATATAATATAAATAATTAAATATATTTAAAAATTATTATATATTATTGGATTGGAACCAAATGAAGATGAAAAATTGAGGATTAAAAGGCATTTTTGTAATAATAAAGATAAAAAATAAAATTAGGAAAAACGAAGAAAATATTCAAATTTTTAATTGAACCAACTACGAATTATTCTCGTTCATTCTTGTTGGTCAGTGAATTGAGTTGCTCAGTTCGATTTAATTTTTCAAAAGTAAGTCTATACATTTTTTTTTTCAATTGAAAAATTGACTAATCACCTTAAATTAGCTAAATTCAAATATTTTAACATTTTATTTGAGAGAATTGCAAATCCAATTAAAATTTTATTTTTTAAATATATTTTAATATATCTTCATAAGCAAATGAGGGAATTGCATCATATTTAATCAAATTTATTAATTAAGTTAACCAAATTCGAGTTATCAGTATGGACTCAGCCTTATTATACGCACACCCTATTACTAGGTAACCATATCATAATTCATTCGTATGTACCTAGACCTGCTTAAGGGCCAGGCTACCCGCCCAAGCCGAAAGCCGTTTGAAATTTGGTCGGGCTTGGACAAAAATATTTGATGAAAAAACGGGCTTGGGTAAAATTTTTAGGCCCGTTTTAAAAAACGGGCTGGGCCTCGGGCTTGACCTTCAAAGCCCTGGCCCTGCCCGGCCCGGCCCGAATTAAATATATTATACTATTTTTATATATTTATTTAGCAAATATAATTTTTTTAATATATAAAAAAACATAATTGATCAATAAAACATGATTATAAATATTTAATATGAAAATTGACATATAAATTTTTACAAATTAAATTAAAATTTAAAGGAAATAAAAAATAAATAATTAAATAATTAAAATTTTTAAAAAATAAAAAAATTTATATTTGGGCAAGCTAGGGTTTATGGTACAAAAATGGACTCGGGCTTGGGCAAAAAAATATGTCCAAATTACGGGCCGAGCCGGGCTTGGGCATCGAATATAATTCTTATTACCTGTCATGGGCCGAGCCCGAGCCTGGCCTGAGCTCGCCCATGACCAGGTCTATATGTACCTAAAGAAAATGAAAATGACGTAACGTGTGCTTCCATCTACCACCACGAAATCACCTCCATTGTACATGATAGCCACCAGCCTAGCCATTTGTTTGCTTCCGTTTTGCAAATTAGTCCCACAAAAAAAAAGAATTGTACAAATATAGTAAAACTGGCAGCACTTGGCTTGCCAAAGGTTTGTTTTCTATTTTTTAATTTTTTAGGAATAGTTTCTATGAATAGTGTGATTAATTTAAGTGAAATTGCAAAAATAAAAATGATTATTAAAAAAAATTTAATAAAATATTTTAAAAAAAACTAAAAACAAGAATGAAAAGATAATTTCTCTTCCACCTAATTTTGATCTTTTTAAAAATAAAAAATTGTACCATAGCTCACCAATACCAACTGATGAGCCAAATGTCACGTGCCGGGGGTTTTAGGCCAGCAACCATGCAGCTTTAGGCGGGAAACTCGCGTCCCACGTCCCTAAGTCAGCCTACTCTGACCCAAGATGCTTTGCATAACGGAAATCTCAACACCATGCAGCTTACACCCAAGCACACAAGCCAACAAGCCAAGCGGAGCCACGCACACATGCACACTGATGTGGGGAACGTACAGTTGCATTAATTCCAATCAACTATACAATGTACAGGAGCTATACAAGAGGGAGACACAACCTAGGACTTTACCCATAGGGAGGAGCACGACCTTGGGTCTCTACACAGCCTAGGAGACTCACCAAGGGGCTCACTCCACTTAGAGGAGCCCTAGCGGCTCAACCTATCTCAACAGCTCTCTCTCCCACCCACAATGAGACCCTCTCATCTGCTGCTCAAATGTGGGGGAAGGCACCCCTTTATATAGGCAAGCCCTCACATAGCTGTGTGGTGGTAGTTAAGCCAAGTGTGTGGTTGACAGACTGCCTTGGGAACCTCCCATACGTATTGGTAGCCAATTGGAGGCCACTGGAGCTGAACTGGATCAGGGCCTGTTGGTGTGCGCACTGGGCCAAGTGGGTTCCAAGTCTTTCTACTCAAGGCCCACTTCTGGACGCGCACTTGGGGCCTCTAGGGTCTGGCACTGTTCCACCTACGAACCTTCTACAGCTGCTTCCTCGCCTGCTCCTTTTGCACGCCTGCTTGCCTAGTGCGCTCGCCCTCGCCTAGCGTCTATCTCGCTCGTCTAGCATTTGGTAGCTCGCCCATCCGTCATGGTCGCCTAGCATCTGGGAGCTTGCCCTCTTCTTTGGGTCGCCTGGCTGGCTTCGGTCTCGCGCACATGTGCGCCTATCTTCGCGCACACCTTCTGGCCTGTGTCCGCATCACGCCCACCACCTTGGGCTGCCTGCCTTGGTTTGGTCCTTCAGCCTCTCATCCCCTCGGCTAAGACCTGATTTGGCCTTCTCCGATCCATCAAGCCTCGACGATTGTGCAAGACGTGATACAAACATGCCCTTGGTTAGCGGACCAATAGCTCACCAATACCACTTTGCATCTTCCAACGGAAGTGGAATTTATTTTTCACTTTAATCATATCGCCGTAATTAATATGAAATAAATAAAAGTTTTGCTCCTCAATTATTATTATTATTATTATTATTATTATTATTATTATTATGGATGTCTTTTAATATTGCATAATAATATTTTTGAATTATTATTTAATATATTATCAATAAAATTTTTAAATTTTACAAATGAGATTAAAATGATGACATATATTTTTTAGTGAATATTAAAAACTTAATTAAAAATAAAGTAAAGACATGCGTCATCTTTTAATTTCACTTGTGAACTCAAACAATTTCTTTGCCAAAATATCAAAAAATAATTCTAATATTTTTGCTTTAAAGCACTTTTTTTTCTAAGAAAAGGTATTTGGTTAATTGCATTTATCGCAAATAATATATTCACCAAATCTGATAAAAAAAATATTCACCAATTAAATTCAAAAAATAAAATATAATTTATATTTATGAATTATAAATTATTTTCAACTCTCTGTCTAGGTCAATATATATTAAATGAACTCTTTTAACCAAAAAATGAACTCAAAAAAATTATCATCCGGATATAGCAACAAATTTTTTAAAAAAAATTAAGAAAAGTATTTTAAAATCAAGTATAAATATTAAATAATATTAAATAACTATAATCATCCCTCTTGTAGGGATTTTTTTTATAAAGAAAGATTGTTGTTTGAGGAAAGAGAAAGTGAATGCATGTGTTGGGTTTTGATGCCTACTAAAAAACACTTCTTAAATAGATTACATTAATCAATTGAATTAAATATCAAGTTCATAATATTTTTTTGGTTTTAATTTCTTTATATGTATAAAAAATTTATCCACGCCAATTATATTGTGAGGATTAGAATACAAAAATTTAAATCGTAATGGTTTCTAAACACAATATAATGAGTTAATGAAAGGAGATATAGCTTAAAATAAAAATACATTAATATTTAAGGTTTTTTTTGTAGATATAGTTTGCATGGGATGGGGTATCCAAAACAAATATGCATATTAAGGCTTTAGTAATACAAAAATGGTTGACTTGTCAGCCAGATTAGCTCTCTAGTATAGTGAAACCAAGTATAAAGTTTTTTTTTTTTGAGGATCAGAATATCTCTGAATCAATTTATACGTGCTTCAAGATGAATCTTTCACTGGACGCACTTTTATATTGGCCTGGTGTATACAAAAAAAATTAAATTTCTTAAATGCTGGTCTTAAGACTTGAACTTGTACTTGGCCAACAAAACTGACACTCGTTTACCAACAAATCCAACACTTGGAATTAAACCAGCTATAAAGATGTTTAACATTCATTCAATATTTGTTTCTTATCATTAATAATACTTAATACACCTTATTTAAGTATTTTACTCTAGTCTCGACATATATATGTGTGTGTGTGCATACTTTTCTGTAGGATTCCTTTTCTGCCTTTGCCACTTCTCGTATCCCCGTGCTCATCGGTAGGGGTGTAAAATGGGTCGAAGCCCGCGGGTTGATCCGTTAAACCCGCAGGTTTTTAATGGGTCAGATTCATTTTTTAGGCCTGTTTAAACGGGTTGGCCCACGCTGGTTGACAATCCGCGCGGGCCGGTTCACAAGCCCGTGGGTCAGCTCGCGGGCCGACCCCATTTTGGGCCTTTTTTTAAAAATTTTTTTATATAATTTGTTTTTTAATTATATTATTAATGTATTTTTATTTCTTACAAAATAATAAATACATACATGATTTTATTGTATTCTAGCAAAAAAATGAATTCATGTAATTTTATTTTGAATTCAAACCATGACATTTTATATATATATATATATACACACACATATAATAGTGAAAATAAGATGTTGAAAGAGTTTAATGTTTAATAGAAATTTATATATTTTTTTAAGATTATAATTATTTATTTTAAAATATTATAAGTGATTTGTAATTGTAATTGTATTTGTATATGAATTTTAATGATTTTTTAAATTTTATTTTATTTTTATTATTTTTTATTTAAAAAATTACTTGACTTGCGGGTCAATCCGATCTGTATTAAAAACAAATCAAACATATATAAATTGACCCGTTTATCCGTCCGCCCCGCCCCGCCCCCCGTTTTACATCCCTAGTCGGTTAACAACATATACTTAAACAGTCTGGGGGACACCGAAGGCGAAGCTTCATACTCTGTCTCCGTGCTGCAGGCAGACCTGGCTAGAATATCAGCCGACAAACACAGCTCCATCATCTGTTCACCCACTTCCTGACGTCACCTATAATTCCTCCAAGTGGGTGAGTGTCAACATCTGCTGACTTTCTTGAGCCTCTAATTCACAAATCAGCTTCTTGAATCCCTCATTCCAAGCCAATACTTCCTGTAATTCCGCCACCACATTCGTATAATTCCCCAAGTTTGCTTGGAATCCGGCTAAACACCGACCCGAGTTAGACTATTTTTTTTCGTTTAATTATTTTCTCTTCAAACCTCCAGTGTTGGACAGGCAAAAATGATAAGTTACAAGCATTGCCTTTCAAAAGAGAATATCAGAATATTACCAAAAAAAAAAAAGAAAGAGAGAGACACCAGGTTTCTCAAAATTTTCTATTATTTGAAAGCCCATTTTCTTATTAATTTACTTTTTATTGTTTTATTAGTTCATATCATACCATCAATATTTCCAATATATTATTATTTTTAAATACCAATATATTAATATTTGAAAGCCCATTTTCTCTATTATCTTCTTCTTTTGAAATACCAATATATTATTTTTCTTGATTATAAATATTTCCATTAAAATACCATAAAATTACCAACTGAATCTGTCCATATAATAAGCATATTTATAAAACATCCAGAAAGCTAAGTACAAATTAAAAACATTTTCGTTAATCTAGCTTATATGGATATAATATTTTTAAAAGATAATTTCTAATAAGTTTGAAAT
The DNA here is from genome assembly GCA_031772115.1 of Heritiera littoralis. Taxonomy (NCBI): domain Eukaryota; kingdom Viridiplantae; phylum Streptophyta; class Magnoliopsida; order Malvales; family Malvaceae; genus Heritiera; species Heritiera littoralis. The sequence goes on from JAPDPK010000158.1 coordinate 738,141, forward strand.
TCGATTATGATTACTACTTGCATCCCCTTCTCTTATTAGCGAATTACAATCTCCTTTCTAAAATTAAAAAATAAACAAAAACAAAGATATACGATGAGGTTGAAATATTAGTTGAATAATTTTATGGTTAGTTGTTATATATTAAACTTTTTGCAATATTATATATGATACTTTTTAGCACTTTCCATCGTAATTCATTAATTTAATGGTACAATAATATGAGAAAACACTACTTTTTTGTTTCTTCAAAATTATGTCCCCACTCTCTGACCATCTTCACCACACTTAATTGATGCTATATTATTTAAATAGAAGTAGTTAATCTCCAAATGATTATTAGAACTGAAAGGTTAGGTGGTATATATGGTATAATTGATTACTACTATAACATTATTTATAGATTAATTAATTATGTCTTTTAGTTAAGTTTCCTACTCTATATTTATAACTTTATACAAAGAGCTCTCTTAATTTGCACTCTTCAAGATATGTGTTGATAATTAATTATTAAATTAAACCCCAATAAGATTGTTAATGATGTTAACAATTGCTTAAGTTATTTATCTGGATTAGTTGATCTAATTCTGCAGGTGGGGATTCTGAGGAATGATTCAAGGATAATCATACACTCATCTTTAATTCTTGCTTACGTAAATTAATTAATTTGCTATGCAAAAACATGAGGTGTTCAAAATATAAAATGGCATTTTACTCACAAAATTTTGATGAGATATTTTTTTTTTGTGTTTGAGATATTAATTAATAATTAATATCCATACCTTCACTTTATTATCAAATTCGTATCTGTGAAATGAAAATCAGACTCGTTATTTTAAACAAAAAAAAATGGGACTCCAGGTTAATTTTATTTTTATACAAACACAAATGCACAAACACATATACATCCTCATGTCTCAAGAGATAAACACAAAAAAATATTGGATGAAGTAACCTAAAATAAAGAGATGAAAGCTTAATTAGGTTAAAGGAAATGTCAGTAAATTAAAGAATGGTGGTTACTTGATAATTTGTAAAGCATTTAATTGCAGCAATGTGAATTGAGAATAAAAGATAGATCTAAAATAGAATTTTGGTATCTGAATAATCTATTTATGTGTAATTTCTTGCAAAGTTTGATTTGTTATTATCTTTGGTATGCAATATATGTAGTAAAATAGATAAAAGAGATAATTGGGTGAAAATTGCCTTCAATTATGAAATAATATCAAAAGAAAATGCATTTTTCACACTTAAATTGACATCCAAAGTCTACTTCTTGGTGATTAGTCACATAGGATTAAAAATAAAATTTGTTGAAAGCCAAGCACACCAAAGTATGAGTTTGTCTGTTATAAGTTTCATTTTTTTAAAATTAATTATTTTTATTTTTTTAATATATTTTATGAGATGTGTGTCACTTTATTAACCTTATTTGTGAAATCTAAAAGCTCTACTAAAAATGTATCAAATAATTTCTTTGAGAGTAATAAAAAAAATACATAAATAAAAATGTTCGAATTAGGTGTTCCTAACTTAGAAAAAGAAAAACAGTAAGGAAACAGTTTTTTCAAAGTTATAAGATAAATACAATAATAATATTTAACAAAGTAATTAAACAATAACAAACTAAACAAATCTCACATTTAATGAAACTCGAACTTAAGACCTCAAAGTCTCAAGGCTTCCTCCTTGCCATCAAGCAAAGATCTCATCACAACAGTTAATATCAAACTATATCCATTTCAATGACATTAAAAATAAAGTAGATTTTGTCATGAAGAAAAACATCATCCAATAAAATGGAATAGCGTCTATCTTTATCAAAGGCCTAACATCTATCTTAATCAAACCACCTTAATTTGCAAACACATTCACCACACTCAGATCACAACCTTCATTTTAACTCTCTTGCTGTAGCGATATATATTAATACCGTCAGTGAAAATTAAAAATTTCATTATTAGTGTATCAAATATTACATATAGTTAAGTTTTTAATGATACGTTTTAATTTTCGAGATTGAAATTCTCGAATTTTAATTTCAATTTTAGCTCAAAATAAAAAAAAATTCATTAGAAAGTAAGATTATTATTTAAAAAATCAACTAAACTGCTAATGGGATGTTCCATTTGTAAAAATATTTGATTATAAAAAGGCCAGCAAATGCACAGATATAAAAGACAATTTAGTGATTCACTACTTTATACTTTTCAGTACTCTTATTGTCTTGCCAGCTTTTTTATTAGGAAATTAAATCATCCAAATTAAAGTTTTTGTGGAAGAATCAGGCAGCCATAAATGTATTGAATTTGAAGGCTTCGGATATTGTAATCTGCATGCTTTTGCAATGGGTGGTTCAACCAACTTGATAATGAAATTGTTTGGTCCTACAATCTAATTCTGTCTCTCATTTACGTTGGTTTTTAGGATTATTTGAAAGGGTGAGTGAGTGAGTGAGGTCTGAATGACATCAATAATATATAATGAGCTATTGGATTCTTCCTACAATATACTTCCATTATTAACGTTTACTTTTGCTTTGAATGCAAGGATTGGTAATGATGATGGTTTTTGAATTGAGTTTAGGCATTTCCAAAGAAAATTGATGTGACAATTTTACGCATGTAATCGGTGATATAACTTTGATGTGGCTTCTTAATTTAAATATTTCATTGATAATAATAATAATAATAATAGCAAATTTCATTACGGTTCTCAAGATTTTACTATTAATTCGACTTTAATCCATTAATTTGAGAAATGAAAATTTTGGTCCAAAATTATAAATTTGATAGTACAAAAAAATTGTTTTATTAAGTTACTATTAAAAAATTCATTAATTTAAATATTTGTTACTCATGAAATATCTATAATATCTTTTTTTGGTATTAAAAAATAAAAATCTTAAGTACAATAATTTTTTAAAAAATTTACTTAAAAATAATCTAAAGTGATAAAATTCATTATTGATAGTTGAGAATATGATATTATTAATTCAAGTTTAGAAATTTGATCGATATATGTTAAAATTATTTGTAATTTTTGACTAAAATGTCCATTTTCAAAATTGATGAATTAAAGTTGAATTGTGATAAAATCTTGAAAACCTCAAAAGAATTTATCTTAATAATTATTAAAAGAACCATCATTTAGGAATAAAGATTTTGATCTATCTTAGCATATAAAAAACTCTTATAAATAATACTTATTTTTTAACATCAGATAGAAAAAATAAAATCAATTAACAAATAGTTAAACATAAAATAGACGAACAACTAGCACATGATTATGGAAAATCTAAATTTGAAATAAGGCTTCGTGGACAATGGAAACGAGTGGTGAATGCAAAATTATACAACATATTTTTGCTTGTTTTACAGGGAGTACGGAGGATGAAAATATAATTATAGTGGTATTGTCATGATCTATAAAATATTTTTTTTGGTCAAAGCAAAAATAATTACTTTAGACATCTTTATTTCATTCACTTTCACATGTTGAGAAGTAAATATGGTGAATAATTGCATGAATGAAAGTAATAGCAAAATGATGGTAACTGAGTAAAATGACATTGAGAATTAATCCAAATGATTATGTTTTTATTTTTAAAATGTGAGAATTTTATAGATTTAAAATTTAAATTTTAATATCAATATTTTATTCTTCTTTCGAACTAGAATTTTTCATAAATAATTATCCAATATACTGCCAATTAAATTTTTAAACTTCACAAGTGGAGTTAAGATGATAATACATATTTTACTTCATTTATTTTTTTTCAATATTCCTAGACTTTAAAAGTTTTATTGACAATGTATTGAATAATTATTTATTTTTGAATTATATTGATATTTTAACACATATAACTTCTATACAGTTCAATCAATCACAAAATATCACTTCATTAATAAATAAAATTAAAAAAATAAAACTCCTTTAAAATAAATATTAATAAATATCTTTAATTCATTTTTAAAAATATAGCCACTTTTAGACTTACTCATTAATAATTTGACATAATATTACATTTTATAATTGCCTGACTGTTTTTATTATTGGATAGATAAAAAATTAAGGGTAGAAAATGATGATTTAAGCTGTGTCCGTTGGTTTGGTTATGAGGGATTACAATGATTGACTTGCTGAGAGTGGTCCAATTAGAAAAATTAAACATGGTCGATCGACCTCGAGCACCAAGCTGTCTTTCATCGATTTATCATCGGTTAGGTAGACAAACTTTGGATGAAAATTTGAGTCAAGATAAGACACGAACATCGAGCTCAACTTCAATGGCATTTGACCAAGTTAAGTCAACTTAAAATGGCCCACCATTTGGCGTAATACAAGAATTTTTTGCTATGGAGCAGGCTCCAAAGTCAGCAAAGTATTTGTGTAAGCATAGACTTTGGCGGTAGGGGTTGGGCTTGGGCGGGGGGGGGGGGGGGGGGGGGGTGGTTTGTGATTTTGGTTGGCTTTAAACTAAGTTGAACATAAATTTTTAGTGCAAACAATAACATCCTAAATACCATTACTTTCAATTATTTTTAATACAAAAAAAGTAATTTGAAAAAAAAAAAAGGATACAGATGGGTTCAACTTACCTCCAACTTTAGCCTCCCTCAAAGTTAGTCCAATTTCTTTATTGCAAATATCTTCAACCTTGATTAATTTTTAAAAGCAACTATAGTTTAAAGAATTGAAGATTTCAATGATGTAGACAGGAAACTCCGAGGGGGAAATTTGTGATATTTGGATAAGAACCCAATGGAATGGCAAAAAGAATCATATGGAAGCTTCCCTGGATGAGTAAGAGTGCAAAATAAAGAGTAAATCAACAAGAATAAAGGGCACAAAGCTTCACCTTTAAAAAAGAGTAGTTGGGCTGCAATAATCACCATTTAGATTGCCCATGTTTGGTATCCAATAAAGCAATGAAAATGAGCTTGAGAGTGGAAGGCATGTGATTTCCATTCAAAGGATAAGCACGAAATATTAAATAACTAATGCGAGTCCGGGGGGAAGCAAGGAACCTTTTTCATCCATGTCAAGAGAGAGCAATTCCTATTCAAGGGAAAAAAAAACCGAAACAAAAACAAATCAATGGTAGTGCATGCAATGCTCAAGTGTGCAAACTTAATTATTTTACTTGGAAAAGAAGTCAAGACGATGCACAAATCAACAGAAAGGGGAAAAGAGGATTACCATAAAACACTTATATGAACACCCGATTATCGTTTTTCCAGTTTTGCTGAACTCTATGGAATTTTCCCTGTTGTGCCACTAAAAACTCCTCGATGTAAAAGGTTCCTAGTGAGTAGTGAGTCTTAAGAGTTGGAAAAGCATAGACATATGCAAAAGTATCAGTATGCGTCATTCATCAGAAGTGGGAAAAAAAAGGAATGTAAATTAAGTAAAAGTATGATACTTCTTCTGCTTTGTCTTTTTCCTCCAAAGGAGTCCGCTTCAACTGTTCATTTGAAGGTTCTACGGTCAAAGGATTGGGTTGCTGTGCTTTTATTGAGAAGCAATCAAAATTAACTAGCACATAACCTGGCCTATGATTATGACTGGCAAATACACGGCTGTCATCTTCTTATTAGATCTCAAGCAGCTATTGAAGAGTTTTAACTTATTGAGAATATGGTGGTATGCAAAGAAATCTGAAGTGCTTTGAAAGCCAGGAATAAAATCTGAAAAGAATCTCAAAACTGCAGCCAGATGTTGTGAGTCGTTGGAGGTAAATGCTGCTTCAAGAAATAATGAGGGCCGAATAGTAGTGACCTGAACAATTAAAAATTCCAGTTACAAAACCTTCAAACTTAATCAAACAGACCAAGTTAACATCCGAAGAGAATCATCCAGCAATTGGTGAAATGTCATTTAATACCTATCCTTTGCCAGCAATTTCAAAAAGATAAAGAATTTGGTAACAACCTAATGTTCAGACATGCATGGTTACACATGGATAATCTGAAAACAAAAGCCAACAAACATAAAGCAAATTTTACCAACATATTGGTGAAATCAGAAAAGGTTGCTTGTCCATTTCATGATAAGCCTACAGATCTCAGAAAACTTGAATAACCATGCCTACAGATCTCATAAGTATTACCTTATGCTTCCGAGCATAACGTAAAGCTTCAAGATAATGCTCATCTTGCACAAGTAACAACACATAATCATAATGTAAAGAGAGCTGTCTTAGCATATCTGAGCCCAGCTTCCTAATTTGAAAATTTTGACGTCCTGACTCTAGCAGCTGTAGAGCAACTTGTTTTGAGGGCTCGATAATCTATAACAGAAGAATTTAAACTCTTAAAAATTAAAAACAAAACTGAAAGAATCAATCCAGCCAAAAACATGGATAACTTTTCCTTCTCTTGCAAGGAACACTTATTGTGAAGGTAAAAGAAACTTGCAACCTTGTTTATGATGAACAAACCCAGTTCTGCATATTGCTCGCTACGGGCCAGTAGTTGAATAGTTAGCGCATAGAGATTTGGATACACTTTGACCTTTTCCAAATTAGCACTGCATGGAGAAAATGAATAAGATTTCAGTAAAAGCCAAACTCACCCCTTCATTACAATAAGAGAGTACCATAATCATGCATTCTATCAGTTAGTATTTGCTCTCTTAGTTGGTCGATAAGCAAGGTATTAGGTATAGCCTGGTTGATAAACTTGCTAGATCATGCAGTTAATTTTCTTCTACCTGCTACTGACACAATAACGCCAAAGATTTTTTATTCTTTGCCTTTTCTTTTGTTTCCAAAACATCATTAAAACTAACCTAAAATTGAAATGTTAGCTATGTTTTGTTTGAGTTCATTTGATAAATCTGTATACTTCTAAACTTGGATAAGGCCACATAAATTTTGCAGCTCCTCAGTTGAGGGTTTGCCCAAGGGCTTCCTTAAGATAAACAGAAAATTGTTTATGAGAAACTTATGTTTATTTACTGTATAAATGGCTAAGAAAACGTGATTAAAAATTAAGTTTACTCACAACAGGGAGCATTGTGTTTATCCAGAATATGGTTATAGGGTTTATACACCCACACACTCTTGCTTATAGAATTGTTATGCAGCATTGTCCTAAACCACTTCCAAATTGGCATACCTTTGGAAAAACTCAAGAATGATGGCAACCAGATAAGAAGGCTCCCCACCCATCTCTTCCTCGATGGGAGCAAAGACAAATTTGTACATCTCATCAGGTGAAATTGCAGGTGAACTGAGCTGAGACTTCTGCTGCTCAGAAACACTAGCATTTAATGGATTGTTACAAGGACCTGGAAGTTGAGATGGGATGGATGACGGCTGAACTTCAGTGGTACAACTTTCAGCACCCATATCCACTTTCCCAGCAACTAATTGAGCATCAATTGAGCTGATTTTCAATGGTTCAATGCTAGAATTATCCTCGGTTCCTGAAGACGAATAAGTTGAAGGCCTACTTATGGGTATACTGTTGACTCTGGAAGCTGATTTGTGTTGGATGGATTTTCCAAGTCCATCTGTTCTGCTGGTGAATACATTCATGCCTTGCCCCGGCCCACTCATATTTGGTACACTGGAGGGAATCCTCTCTGTCTTTATTCCCTTGAAATAACTGCCAGTTTTAAGAGAGTGGGAATATGAGGTGACTAATACATCCATTGCCTTGGCAACCATGGTGACAGGTCTTCGTTCTAGAATCACTGTTTGTGTAATTGCCAAACAGAGTTGTTTAGCCTGAAATAGCAGAAGCAATGTATATACTTAACCCTGGATAATAATTATATTGCATTTCATTGCGGTAAGAGAAAGAGAGTTAGCTGAGAATTGACCTTGTTGGCTTCCAACTTTCGTCTTTGCAAGAATTTCAATACTGATGGAACTTCAGAGCTACTAGCAGAAATTGCCTGTAATGAGAAAAAGGGGGCAGTCATTACAAGCGTCAACCATTACAAAACAACAATATATGACCAACAAGACTTGCCTCCAAGTCTAAGTGAATCTTCCATAAAAGCAAGATCAAAAATAAGGTCAGGAACCAAGAAGGTCCAGTCATCCCCATAAATGATTGCTTCATGATCATTTGTATTAGAGGCCTCCGAACTTTCACTTTCTTTGCTGCTAGGTCGAGACATAGAAATATTGGACCTTGGAAAACCCCTCAAAAGTACAGGAAGAGAGGCAGATATGGGAGCTTGAGAATCTGCAAATATGCCATAAGTATCAACAACCTTTGCATCTACTTGGTGCACTAGTAGTACATTATCAACCATGCTGACAGCAACCTTGCTTGAATATATTGGTAAAGAACCCTGCAAATGGAAATGAATACGGTTAGGATTCCAAGTTCCAACCCAAAACCAATTGATTAAAGCCTGCACCTGAAATGTACTAGAGGGAGTTTTAAATAAAACTTACCTTTTGCACAATAGCATTGCGGTAAAACCGATACGAGTGTAGTACCATTGCAATTCTATCAACTTGCAAACAGTATAAACTCCCATAACTGTCTAATTAGAAAAAGAAGATATATAAATATATACATATATATATATGTGTGTGTGTGTGTGTGTGTGTGTGTGAAGTGATTTCACAAATAATTTGGTGTATTAGCAAAAATAGATAAAAGAAACATCCATGGTGACAATATAGACATCTTCAGAAGCAAGGAGAGGCTTGATGTTAGCTTCAGATTTAGCCATTACCATCTCAAACTTTGGTAATCGAATAATCTCAGCAGATGAAAGCTGAACATAAGAGATTGCAACTTGTCAAATTAATGAAGTTGAGGGTAAAAAGGACCACCATCCATCTGTACTGTCCATTAAAGGCTAAAGGAACCACAATAACAGGATCCCTTTTCAGAATGGAGTCATCATTCACTTTAATATTACATGTTCATGTTCACTTCAGCAGATGAAACAATCTTAGGATTTAGACCATCTTCTGACATTTAGCCTCCGAGACCGATTTCTAAGTTTATTTTCTTGCATAGAGAAAAAATAGCCTAGCCAAAGCAGAGCATATATCTAAGAGGATTTCTAGAAAATTGAGCAAATAGCGAAGCTTGTAGCCACACCTGAAATGCATTGAATGTCTTGCACTGCATTCCTGAGGCAAGAGGAACCAATCTGCTCTCATGCGTGTAGACATACCAGCTAATGTTCAATTTCCTTGTCTCCACCAAGATCAGTGCCTTTGAGGTATAATCATAAGCTAAAAATTCCAACCCACTGCAATTACATTCCATTTCAGTGAATTGAACACATTAAACGTCTGGTGCCAACAAAAGTAGAAACATGGAGAGGAAAAATAGAAATAAGTCTATAAAACATTACTCAAAAAGGTCAAGGAAGTATGATTATTACTCAATAAAATGGAGAGTAATGATTGCAAATCTTGTGAGGTTTTTTGATGATGTTGGATGTACAATGCATATCAATTCCTAAATTCAATTTAACAGTACAAAAAATAAGATTCTTGATTCTGGCCTATGGAATTACTACTTCATGTGGACCCATGCTAGAGGAGTGTCTCTGCAAAACAAAGTTACATTGTTCTCTTTCCCCGAAGGACTGATATAAAATGTCTAAAAACGAATACTTCCTGAAATGATATTGGTTTTCCTTTCTCTATTTCATATTTATTATTTCTGTTTTTGGTCATGCAGAAAAGACAGAATTGTTCTTTGCATCAATAGCGAAAGAGAATGCATGATGCCATGGCTGATATAAAAGTTCTAAAAATTCTTCACCTATTTGCATGGCCTGAAAGAGTCTATGCAAAGTAGGTAAAAGTTCCCACACAGGCTTACTTTGAGATATATGGGTAAGGTTGGATTTGGATGGAGATCCTAAAGTTTGAGCTGTAGCACTCTTCTTGGAAAAAAAGGGAAAAAGTACTTACCAAGTCAGCAGGGTAATCAAATTTCTTGTAAATATTATAACCATGGAAATTTTATATGTGACATCCAAGTGAAAGTAAACATTCAGCTGCAGCATAACATTGCTATCATATGAAATTCTATTCCTCATAAAAAATATCATTTATCTTGATTGAAGCTGAATTCTTACACAAAATATCAAGATTAGATGGTCAGAACAACAAAATCAGTATCAAATATACACATAAAACAGACAGGAAGCTTCCCCCTACCTGCTCTTTACAACTACAATATCACATATTGGACAATCTGTCCAGAAAAACCCCAGTATACTCTCTGACTCAGACTTGCACCTGTGAGTGAAAGTCTCCCCTGTTTCTCTATGCCATAGTTGTATCAAAATGTTGGACCGTTGGACTGCTTTAAGCTTTTCATCTAGAGAAAATCTGACGGAGCAGATAGGCCCTTCGCTTATTGAATCAGTGATAGGTGCAGCAAGAGGAGAAAATGGAGCAGTTTTCCATGAAATGAGCTGTGTAGCAAGGCTTATAAACAAATGTAAAATATAAAACTGCCAAGACCAAACAAAATTCAAGCACCCCATTTAACTTCAGAACTATGAAACCTGATCAGATGTAGGAGAGATAAGCAACTTATTTGCATCATCATAATAGAAACCTCTTGATCCAGGAATGTTGCAACGTAAGGGGGGATGCTGAATGAAAACATGTGACAAAGCACCAGATCCTAAACCACCAAAACTGGCTTGCGAACTTGATGCTTTCCCAGCCATTTTCCTGGTTATGTTGAGTTTTTTAGCCTCAAAACCCAAATTGCTGGAGAACAATGACACTACTAAAGCACAAAAGGACAGTATAAGTACAACATCAAGAATCTATCAGAGGTTAAAGGCTAGCATCAAAGAATAAAAGGAAAGGTTTATCAAATTTACCATCTTATGCAAATTTCAAACAGCTTCCTCCAAAGCTCTGGGCATTAAACTTTTCTCTGGAGCAATAAACCATAAAAGTAGCAAACATTAAAGTTAACGCATTTTTTTCAAGAAAGAAAGAGCTAAAGATGACATTTTGCAATGCGATATATTTCTTTCTTTTAAAGGATAAAAATATGTTTTTAAGTAATCCTAGATTATGGACAACGTATTCTGCATGCAGTTCTTTAGTGCAAGAAAATCTTTCAAACACATATCGCGTTCAACTTCTGGAACTTTAGCTGCCACACCGGCCCCATATTCTTTCGCCTGTAAAGATGACATTTTAATCTAAACAATGAGCCATATTCAAGCAGAATTTGACAGAAGGTTCAAGGAAATGTCCTTCTCAACTAACATTTTTGTTTATTTTCTACTTCAATTACTCATACTTCAATTTAAAACATAATTCTAATAAAAACAGGTCCAAAAATTCAACGGAAATAGTACAAAATCTCAGGGTGAAACTGAGGCCTTATCCACGAACCTGTGCCGTACAGTTCACTAAAATGCACGCGCCTAAGTGGAGAGATTGTGTTCTTCTCTTTCACATCCACAGTTTTGAAAAAGAAACTAAAAAAGTGAATATAAATTATCACAATTCTCAAAAGCTGAAATATTGATAGAGCGTGACTTGCACATGAATTGATCAAATCAGAGTTTTCAATTAAATGGATCAAAAAGAGTATGAAGAAACAAAAAAATCCTATAGACTGATTAGCGTAAATGACAAACTAATTAGCAAGAGAGACCTGTGCAATTCAACACTTTTTGGCGGAATTGAGGGAACAAAATTCTACTGCTCTTTTTTTTTTTTGCTATGGACTCCAAAAAGAACTGTTTTATTTTTTAATCATAAAAAAGTTTTTTAATGCTGAAGCGAGTTATTTATTATTATTTTAATCAGAAAGCGAGTTACTTCCTCTACTGCACCTAACGGTCATAGAAGGGAGGTAAACGACTTAACATGTGGTCATATATTGATTCATATAATCTACCAAGTATTGAGATAAAGACTCTGATGATGATGATGATGATTGAATCGTGAAAAATATGAAAATTATTGTGTTACAATTCGTATCATACATTAAATATAAAATCAATTTTTTAGTTTTTTATCAAATCCATATATAATTTTTTTAATGTGTTATTTTTATATCTTTTAAAATTTTTTTTCGTGTCCTGATATATATCATATCTAAAATTACTAAATCTAAAAATTGTATGAAATATACAAGGAACAGAAAGAACATGAGATACCAATCCAATAAATAGTCCTCCTTTAACCAAAATAAAAGAAAGGGCCTATTTCTCACTCGTTATGGTGGCAAAATCTCAAACAAATTTCTGTGTGAACAAAATCTTCCTAACTCTGCTGTTATTCAAGTTGGGACAGCTAGATTACAAGCTACATTATAAAACAAAACAAAGCTACATTATAAAACGAAACAAACATCAAACCTTATTACCGATTGAAATTATTGCAACATGACAAAATTAAGGTTCCCTTATCATCCAATTAAGAAAAAAAAAAAGGTCCTTGAGAAACAACTAGCTAAGAAAAACACACCATTAACATTTGCTCATTGAAGCTCTTCCTTGCTTTTGCCTGCCCTGGTTTTTTCCTTTCCACCACTATGGGAATCCCTTGTCAAGAAACTAGCTGGTAGGACACAGAAGCTTTTCAGCATTACGATCAATAACATAAAAGTATAACAACGAAGATTACAGATAAAAAGACCCAGCCAAAACCTAAAAAAAGGACTAATGGAGTATAATTTGTATAAATGAACAAAGATATAATCATGCATAATTGTGAAAGAGATAATACCAGCTCTGACTGGAGGTCATAGCTCTGGCTCAAAATTTTGCAATGCCCTACTGATACAGCTCCCACTTGACCTGATAATCAGCTTTTCTTGTACAGAAGAAAGCTAGAGACATACATATCCAGTTAGGTAAAGGGCATTAGAGTGTTAAACATAGAATTAATCTATGGTAATTAAGGCATATATTAGATGAGTTTTCATAAAGACCTTGGCACATAAGGACCACTATCCTTGAAACTCAATTCTGCCACTCCCTAGATGATATCCTGAGGGCAAGCAGGGCTACAGTATCATCCAATTTTAAGATTCAACAGCCATCGACTCCATAACCTTTAACATGAACTATGAAGACTGGACAAACTGTCCAAACCTCAACATGTCAATAATATGACTAAGTTAAATTATAGTGTATGAGAACTGAGAAGGGTATTAAACACATTTCAATTGGAAGGGAAAGTATTTTTGGAGTGGTCAAACATGTAAGAAGGTGGGGCTAGCATTTTGGCAAATTTAAAGTGGAAAAATTAAAGCTTTATTATTAGCCAAACTCACTAAGCCCCCCTACTTGCAAACAATAATCAACTTATTAGAAAGGGCCTCCAGCAAGTTAACACTTATCATGCTATTGCTATGTGCCATTAGGGGGGCAATACCTGTTGCCACCATTTTGCAAGTTAGACATGTATGGCAAGCCAATACATTAACCAATCTTTCATTAGATTATACTTATTGAAGTGTTCAATTAATAATTTGAATTATTTCAAATGGTAAATATGATGTCTACCCCAATTCAAAATTAGTTTCCAACACATCTCAAACATAGTTCACTCTTGCAGAATGTAGGAAATCAAAGTATTGTATTGAAAAGACTTAAGATAAAACTGTACATAGGTACCCTATTTATATACAAAGAACTTCTAACTAAATAGGAAAGTATATCACTCATAATCCTAGATATTATTCTAATTAATAGAATCTATAATCGAGTGATTCTCTAACCTTAATGCTAGGGATACACATATATACTAATTTCCTAAAATAACAAATTAATTAAAACAGCAGTTGACTTTCCAATAATATTCTTGACACTCCCTCTCAAGCTGGTGAATAAACATTGTCCATTCCCAGCTTGGTTACAATCTTGTGGAAGAGTGGATTGTTAAGTCCCTTGGTTAGAACATCTGCTAGCTGTGATTCGCTTGGTACATAGGGTGTGCAAATGAGACCACTGTCAGGCTTCTCCTTAATGAAATGTCTGTCAACTTCAATATGTTTTGTCCTGTCATGCTGCACAGGATTGTGTGCGATGCTAATTGCAGATTTGTTGTCACAGTAGAGCTTCATAGGGCCATCCCACTTGAGTCTTAGATCTTCCAAAATGATCTTCAACCATAGTAGCTCACATACACCTTGTGCCATTGCCCGAAATTATGATTCTGCACTTGATCTTGCCACAACATTCTGCTTTTTGCTCCTCCAAGTAACTAAGTTTCCTCCCAAAAAGGTGCAGTAACCCGTGGTGGATCTTCTATCAACCACTGAGCTTGCGTAGTCAGCGTCGGTGTAGGCCTCCAAAGTGAGCTTATCACCTTTTTTGAACAAAATTCCCTTTCCTGGAGTTCCCTTGAGATAGTGCAATATTCTATGAACTGCATGCAAATGGAGTTCCTTAGGGTTGTGCATAAATTGGCTCACCACACTAACTGCATAGGCAATATCAGGCCGTGTGTGGGATAGGTAGATTAGTCTACCAACCAGTCTCTGATATGATTCTTTGTCTGTAGCATTGTCTCCCTCTACTTCCCCAAGTTTATGATTAGGATCAATTGGTGTGCTGGATGGTTTGCACGCCAACTTTCCCGTGTCTTTCAAGAGATCAAGGACATACTTTTGTTGGGATATAAAGATCCCTTGTTTCGACCTTGCCACTTCAATGCCCAGAAAATATTTCAAGTTTCCTAGTTCCTTAATCTCGAACTCCTTTGCCAAACATCTTCCCAAGTTCTGCCTTTCCTTTTCATTATTTCCCGTCACTATGATATCATCAACATAGACAATGAGAGCAGTAACTCCCTCTGAACCTGAGTGTTTTATGAATAGGGTGTGATCCCCTTGGCTCTGCTTGTAACCCATGGAATGCATTACCTTGGCAAATCTCCCAAACCAAGCTCTTGGTGACTGTTTTAGGCCATATAGTGCCTTCTTGAGCTTGCAAACCTTATTTGCAGCCATGTTTCTATTGAATCCAGGGGGTATTTCCATGTAGATTTCCTCTTCAAGATCTCCGTGCAAAAATGCATTTTTTACATCAAACTGTTGTAAAGGCCAATCAAAGTTAACTGCTAGAGACAAAAGAATTCTCACCGTATTCATCTTGGCAACCGGAGCAAAGGTTTCTTGGTAATCTATCCCATATGTCTGTGTGTATCCTTTAGCCACCAACCTAGCTTTGTACCTCTCAAGTGTTCCATCTGCTTTATACTTAACTGTAAAGACCCACTTACATCCCACTGCTTTCTTTCCTCTTGGTAGCTCCACAATCTCCCAAGTATTGTTCTTCTCCAGGGCCTGCATTTCAACATTCATAGCATTCTTCCAATTTTCACAATTTAAAGCCTCTGATAATGTTTTGGGAATGGATATTGTGTTTATGTTTGTAAGGAAACTTCGGTGAGATGGAGAGCATTTTTCAAAGGACACAAAATGGGATATTGGGTATAATGGATGTTTTGTGCACTCTCTAGTTCCTTTCCTAAGGGCTATAGGTAAATCAATGTTAGATAAGGAATCACTTTGAGGAGTAGAGCTAGAAGATATTACCTCATTTCCAGGATTTGAGTCTGATGACTGGTCCGGCCTTGGTTCAGGAACTAGACTTTTCCTTCTTGAGTAAACCTGTGAGAACCGATTGTTAGTAGTGGCCTTTCCCTCATCTGCTTGTGAACTTGGTTGTAAGGAGGGCTCATTTTGGGTTTGTGAAGGAGGAGGCTCAGGTTGCTTAATTGTAACTTCAGCGGAGGTCTTGGTCTCGGGTTGGAATTTAGAAGATGATGACGGCAAGTCAAGGAGAAAGAAGTCTTGATCCTTATCTTCCACAAATGTTGTCTCCCTCTGAAGATAGGGTTGAGTGAAATATGGTTCTGTTTCAATGAAGGTAACATCTGCTGAGATTAGGAGTTTTTTAGTAGGTGGGTGATAGCACTTGTATCCTTTCTGTGTTGAAGAGTATCCCACAAAGACACACTTGATAGCTCTAGGGTCTAACTTTCCTCTATTTTGGCTATGGACATGAACAAATGAGACACACCCAAATACTCTAGGAACAAGATGGTTTGTTGTACGGAGACTTGGATAAAAGTGAGACAATACCTCCATGGGACTCTTGAAGTTTAACACTCGGGATGGTAACCTGTTTATGACATGTGTGGCTGTAAGAACTGCTTCCCCCCAAAGGTATTTTGGCACATTTTTCTGAAATAATAATGCTCGGGTAGTGTTTAGGAGATGGCCATTTTTCCTTTCTGCAACTCCATTTTGTTGTGGAGTAGATACACAGGATGACTCATGAATAATACCTTTTTGTTGAAAATATGGGGAAAGTGTTTGGTTGAAATAATCTTTTGCATTATCTGACCTAAACCTTTTGATTTGGACCCCAAATTGGTTTTTTATCATGGAAAAGAAGTTTGGGAGGATATCACTCACATCAGATTTTGATTTAAGTAGAAATATCCAGGTAACTCTTGTACAATCATCAATAAATGAAACAAACCAACGTGCCCCAGAAATATTTGGAATTGTAGTTGGACCCCATATATCACTATGAATCAACTCAAAAGGAAAAAGGCTTCTTTTGTTATTGGTGGGAAAGGTAGCACGTCTGTGTTTTGCAAGTTCACATGCATCACAATGAAACTGCTTATCAACTAGTCCTTTGAACAAAGAAGGGAACATAATTTCAAGGGTTGAAAAAGAAGGATGTCCGAGCCTAAAATGGTGAAGCCAAATTGTGTCTTTATTGGTGAGGTTTTGTCCAGAAAGGTAGGTTAGGGGCTGGTTCCACTTACCAACTTTCGATTTCTCTAATTCCTCAAGATAGTATAATCCGTCCTTCTCCTTAGCACGTCCAATCATCATTCCCGAGCCCTGGTCTTGAAATAGACAATAAGATGGAAAAAAAGTTACTTTGCAATTCATGTCATGAGAAAGCTTGGATATTGATAAAAGATTGGTGGACAATTTGGGAACATGTAGGACATTTTTCAAAGTAAGGTTAGGACTGATTTTTATTTCTCCTACCCCAGCTACCGTGGCCAAGGAGCCATCGGCAGTAGCAATTTTCCTACTACTAGAACAAGGTGAATATGAACTAAAGTTTTGAAAGGAATGAGTCATATGATCTGTGGTTCCTGAATCAATAATCCACAAATGTTTAAAGGTTCTATCTGAGGCATTTAAAGCGTGAGAGGTTGGAAGTTTACCTGAATGTATCAATGAATAGGTACCTGAAGGTTTTTCGAGGATACGTAGGAGATTTCTCAGCTTTTCAATCTCTTCTTTGTTGAGACTGCCCAACTCCTTTGGTGCTGCAGTGGTTGTTTCTGCAACTTTTGACATCTTTCACAAATCAAAACTTGCGGAAGGATAGGTGAGAATCAGGGATAAATCGGAAATGAAGGCCAAGCAACAAAGAGAAACCACCAATGATGAAGAACAGAGGAAAAATTCAGCTATGAAGGCTGATAAAAAAGAACACATGAAATACTCTGTTTTGTCTTTAGAAAACAGAGCAAAGACAATAGTGATGAAGGCTGGAACAATAGAACCAGAACCGAGCCTATAGAGATGAACAAAAACAAATTTTCGTGATGAAGGCTGGATGAGAAAATGGCTATGAAGGCCTAAGGCAAAAAAATCAGCAATGAAGGCTGAAGAAGAAACTGCAGAAAATCAGCAATGAAGGCTGAAGAAGAAACTGCAGAAAATCAGCAATGAAGGCTGAAAAAGTGACTGATTTCCAAGAAAAAAAAAAACCTAAAGCTCTTGATACCATGTAGGAAATCAAAGTATTGTATTGAAAAGACTTAAGATAAAACTGTACATAGGTACCCTATTTATATACAAAGAACTTCTAACTAAATAGGAAAGTATATCACTCATAATCCTAGATATTATTCTAATTAATAGAATCTATAATCGAGTGATTCTCTAACCTTAATGCTAGGGATACACATATATACTAATTTCCTAAAATAACAAATTAATTAAAACAGCAGTTGACTTTCCAATAATATTCTTGACAGAAAATAAGTAGGGCAGTTATTATTTATAAAAAATGAGAGACTAAAGCATCTCAATACACTGGAAAATCACTTTTCCGATGGTCAGTCTCAACAAGTATTATATATCATTACTGCAGAAGCCTTCAATATATCTAGCACATACATTGATAATAAAATTCAATCACTTGTATAGACTCTTTGCCGAACATGTTCAATGCCTAATCTGGTGAAATACTAAATACTCTCTTACTATAGGCATAACTATTTTTTTTCTTATTCTTGATAAAGCAGCCTACATTCTCCTATCTCTGTCATTTTTTTAAAATAATCATTCCAATATATTTATTTTTTGGAGGAAAAGTCAAAGGAAGTGATAGGAGTAGAAGGCTTTCACTATTAGCTAGTATGAGCAGATAAAATTTCAATACAAATGCACTATTTCTTACTTTGACCCCACATATCATAACAAACAGGTTTTAGCCACAGGGATTTATGATAAGTTTGATGCTCAAGTGAAATCTAACTACCAGAACCATTTTTTTCTAATTGCCTGTTTGATATTAAAAGCATTGATGCATAGAAGTTAAAATGGGAGAATAGATTCAACCTCAAGTGTCAAACAAAATAAGTGCATGACAGTGCTAGTAAAGTTACTGTTTTTAATGTTTAAAGAAAGAATGAAAGGAAGTGTAAATCCAAGTACTTAGCTTACCAGAGATACCACCTCCTTTAACAGTGCAGTTGATATCCCAAAGGCCCAAGGTCTTTGTCTCAGAGAAGGGCTGAGGAAGAGCAGCATGATGATCAAGCATTGGGAAATAGACATCAAATTCTTTGTCATTGATGATGAATTTTCCATCACCAGGTTGAGCCCAAACATGGGCTACCCTACATTTTCTTCTTCCAGTCCCATAAGCCCTCCCCTTATTATCTATTTGTCTTACTCTTGCTTTGGCAAGTTCCTCCAGCTTCTGGCATTCTATTTCAGCTCTCATGGATTTCCTTGTATTCTTTTCATAACGCATATCTTCTATAACACTCAAAGGTGGCAATCCATCAACTCCTTCCAAGTCCTTTAGAGCAATCAAACTGTCAAGCATTGCATCCCAGATACCAGATGCTGCAATAAGGTCGCCAAATGCACGATTAGGACCTGCAAAAGGGTATAATCTTCCTCTTAACCCACCAACATAAATCAAGGAAAAAAGGTACCCTTCACCTTGACACACCTACAAGAACAGCGGCAATAAATTTATAAATTGTCCCTCTTTCTCTCACTTTTCATCCTACTCTTCATTCTACTAGACAAAGCCCCCATTCGTTGCATTCTGATTCATGTGTGATTGCAATCGTTGAATTTTGCTGCCAATGCAAAACTAAATAATATACAATTTGCCAATTAGGATGATTTAACTCTCAATAAGCATGTTCTTATCTATCCCGATTACAACTTTTTCTCTGTAATATTCAATTGCATTCGCAGTGGTAAAAGGGCTAAATTTAAGATTTCATCCTCTGAATCCTATGAAATAACAAATATAATAATATCAATAAATTGCTATCGAATTTTTATGGCAAAATAAAAAAATAAAAGCTTGCCTTTGAAAACGGCAGTGAGCTGTTCCTCTTCTTGTTCAAGCTTCTTCAGCTCCACAGCCCTATCATTACTCAGGCCAAGACTAGCTTCACCTCTCGTTTCACCAAAATCCCGTATACCTTCTTCTTTTAAATCAAACATGCCATAATCTTTCTCTTCCTCTCCAACCAACCAATCCTCCTCTCCACTCTTCTTTCCAGCACCATCGTCTTCCTCACGGGCGGGGATAGGATACTCGTAAAAGCCGGACATTCCAGGGGGTTTCCGGACTCATCGGAGAAGAGATTGCCGAATTTTCCGTCACTTTCTTGGGAAATTCTCCACGGACCGGAAAATGATTGATCTTTTCGGCTATTGTTGTTGTCGTTTTGATTGGGTGAGAGGAAACGGAAGAGAGAAAAGGGAGGGGGTTGAGGAAGAAGGCATAGGATTGGGAATTCGAGGAAATAAGGGGGAGGAGACGGAAATGGGAGGGAAGCTTTGAGAAAGATATGAGTTGAGAGAACGCAGTGGAAAAGGAAAAGGTTTAAGGGAGGTTTGGGAAGAAGGAAGGATTTTCAATTTTGCTTTGGGCAGGCTTTCAGAAAATTTGGGAGTTTTTAACGCGGTCCAATTAAATGGACATGGGCCAACAAAGCCCAAATATTTCTAAAATGGTTTATTTAATTATTTTCCAAACCATTATTCTAAATTCACCTTTTTAGTTTTTAATTTTCCATGGATTATTTTTCAAAAAAAAAATCTTTAACTTGAATAATATAAATACTTATATTCGAAAAAACTAGCAGTAATAAAATAAAGACAATTGTTTTAAATATTAATTTTTTAAAGTGAAAAATTATAAAATTACATTAATTTAAAAAATAAAGAATTCATAAATTAAAAATTTTATTTACAATAAATTATAATTAATTATTTATTCAAAGGGCAAAAAAGCCAATTCAGCTCTCCCTATTTCTCAACCCTTTAGTCAAAAACACAATATTGCTTAGAATAAGAAAGAAAAGAAATATATTAAGCGACAAATATCACTCTCTTATGAGCCAAATGATAAATAACATTTGAATAGCTTGATTGTTTGCTTTGAAAAAATGCCATTGAGTAAATTTGAAAGGTTTTTTTTTTTTTAAAGTATGGAAATGGGGATTCAAACCAACTTTTAAATAGGATGAGTTTTAGACTATAGAATAAAGGTTAATTCGCTCGTTTCGTAAAAAACAAGGATGAAAAAAAAATGATATGATAAATTTTTGGTAAAATTTTAAAATTTTATGAACATAATTAAAAGATTCTCATATATGTCGTTAAGATATATTTAAAAATTAAAAAAATAAAAAAAATACATGTCAATGATTTAATTTTGTTGGCAAAATTTAAAAATTTCATCATAATGAATGAAATAATAATTAAAAAAAGAGTTTACTTGGCATTAAAAATGTCAATTATAGTATTTTTGATAAATTATTCTTTTAAAATTAAAACACTAGGAATTTTTTCTAAAACGATAGGAACACACCAATTTTGTTTTAGGTTTAAGTGATTAATAACAATTTAACCACAAATGGACCACCTCTTTCAATACTTCATGGGCTTAGAGTGGATGCTAAATTATTCATATTTTCATAGGCCCTTATGGACTGATTTCGGGCCATTTCTTCCTTTCAAAGAGTCTCATGCCAGTCCAATCACATCACCATATCATACCCAACACTTTAGTATCTTTTCTAATTCCTTCAATTCTTAAGCAGTGGAGATTAAGAAAAAAAAAATTAACTATTGACTTAAAGGATTACAATTCCATTTTCAATTGTGAGAATTTTGTAAGTTTGAGATTTGATTCTCAACTTTTACATTTCTTTTTTTTAAACCAAAAAATTCCATTATACAACAAAAAAAAAAGTCATTCTTCAAAACTTGCGAACTGAAATGTCATTAAGAATTGATCCCTCACCATATTTGTTAAAACATTTGAAGCAAAAATGAACCCATGCCAATAATTGGCGGTAAATAGTAGTAGTATATAGCTTTTTGCTCGACTTCATTTCAAGTCTCTCTTGATAATAACCAATAAAACCTATTGGAATCCAGCTGTTATAGCCTATGACACTTGACAGTTTTGTCAACACTTACATATTCAACTGAAAAGGAAACACTTCTTGAATAAAACCTTCTCTTTCAATTTTCATCTTCTTCTTCCTTTCTTTTCCATTGGACCCAACTGAGAATTCCAATGTGGGATTGTGTGCATAGTAAAGGGAAATAATGATGAAATCATAAAAATTGGTTAAAATTTCCCAATCATAGTCTTTTTTAGGTTATCTTCCAAATCCAATAGATGCCTAAAGAAAAGGTAATAATGATAGAATTTGCCTTAACTAGAATACACGATCAATATCAAAGGGGACCCTCTTAGGCTTTTTCCCTCCTTGACTTGTGATGGAAGTAGTTCCTTTGGTGTGATCAATTGGTGTAATGATATGATACTAGTAGATCTTCACATTTTCATAACTTGGCCACAACCCTACCCAACTTTTTAAAGCAAAACCTAAAGGAAAGGAAGATCCATCTTTTTCTCTCCCCCACTTCCCCTTTTTTTCAAATCTCAAACCTAAGAAATGCTATAATAAGGAATTGGAAAATTATCCAATTAGTTTTAATTTCCTTATGCCCCTTCTTTTTTTTTTTTTATTCTTTACCCATTTGCTAATGAAAAAAAAGAAAAAAATAAAAAAAAGAGAAACTTTTTTTTTATTATTTTTGCAAAAACTAACCTATGATTTTAGATAAAAATCATGATATAATGAATAATTCGTAACAAGATTTGTGTATTTCGCACACCATGTCTCGACTAAGAGAATTTCATACTTTATTATGTGGGATTTTATTTCGATAATAAAAGAACAAATAAATTAGTAAAAGAATTAAATAAATTTATCATTATTAAGATGATGAATGATTCATATGGAGAATTGTGTACTGTACACTCACGAGCTAGCGCACACACATGGGTCGTATTTATTGGAGCTGTTGATGTAGTTATACTTACAAGACAGAGTGGCGATTCTCGACCAAGTGAATTGTGTACTTCATTATGCTTATACAATTACAAGTTTGATCTACATGGTGTCTCTTTGTCTGTTTTGGTTGCTGATATGCTTTACATCTAGTGGTTTCCGTCAAAGGTCCTACATTATTTCACACTGGAAGGACAAGTCAAGAAAGCTAGCTAGCTCATGTGTGTGGACGTGCAAAAGAAGATAAAAAAGAAAAAAAATCAGACATGGGAACAGTTGCTTACTTTTTTTTTTCTTACAAGACATAAATAGGAGGAAATATAGTATTGTTTCTGGGCCACTGAAGGTTGCACAAAGAGGGCATTGGTCGTTAGGGCAAAAGTACCATGCCCCCACCTTCCCCATGGACTTGAATCTGTCTCTCATCTGTAAGGTATTATCGGTTTTGTCTCACAAAAAATACCTCAAGTATATTTTCAAATATATATATATATAATATTACAGATTTTCATAATCTTTTCATTTGGAATTGAAATGTTACAAAATAAAAAATAAAAAATCGAATTTTAAACTTAATTCCTTCTAAAAAAAATAGCAACCAAAGCTTGTTTCAAGTACGACAACTGCAAACATAAAAGAAATGTCAAGTCATCAGTATCACTCCATGTTAATTTCTCTGCCAGAAGTGAATATCAAACTTGGAGAAAGAAGCTGTGCTTTCTCTCATAGCTAGGGAATTTGTTGAGCAAAACTTTCTAATACAAACAACATTTGAAAATGAATAGTTAACTAGTACGTACTGCCATTTGGGAAAATTTTTGTTCATGGTGTACTTGATAAAGAAAAGATGCCATACAACAATGTAAAAAGATTCTCTTGTCGAGGGTATTTTAATTTTTTTTCATATGCGTGATAAAAAAGCAAACTTACCCATTTTTAGAAAATCAAATTACATTAGAAATTATATGAAAAAACTTAAGAAACAGATAAAAAGAAAAGAAAAATGTAGGAGAAATGAAATTATATGATTGAATAAGTTCAAGTCAACATCATGAATCAATGATGTGGACCAAATGTTCAGCATATGTAGTAAATGGGAGGAAACATTATTCATGTGATCGTCGTTAACTTACAACTACCAAATTCAGATGCTACGGTCTACGGCTCCCTACTGCTTTAATGTCTAACTCAAATTATGAACATAAGAAAAATATACACATACTTTTTCTTTTTTTCTCATTATAATGTTGTCATGACGACAACCAAACGCAATTTTCAAATATAAAGTTTCTATAACTAAGACTTCTGAAAGTTTCGAAGAAATTTAAAGTAACCCTAACTAATTTTCAAAATTTGTTGCCTCTTTTAAATATTTTGAATAGAGATACATGCATGCATTAATTATCGATTCAATCGAATCAAATGCTCCAATGTTTCATGGTATAAATTATTACTTGTAGTTGTTTGGTTACTTGTGTCTTTAAATTCATTTGTTCCCCTTCTCGAAATATATTATTTTATTGAAAGTTTAATTTGGGAGTTTGGGCTAAGGAGACCTTGGATTAGTGAAAAAAAAATGTTTGAGATCCCAAATTCAGATTTTATCATATGTGAGCTTGAATTTAGTTATTTAGTTTAGTTATGTATTAGTTCAATTTGTTGAGTAGTAATCAAGTACTAAAAATGTAACATTTGATGAATTATTATCTAATATACTGTCAGTGAAATTTAAAAAATTTCACAAGCAAAGTTAAAATAATGATACATATTCTTTAAAAATATTAAAAAAATAAATAAATAAAATTAAGTATAGGTCATCATTTTAATCTTGTTTGCGGAGTCTAAAAACATCACTAACATATATTGAATAATAATCCATATAACTTTTAAGGATAATTATTCCATACATTATTAATAGAGTTTTTTTTATTCCATAAGCGGGGTTAAGATTAGATATATGTCTTATTTTATTTGGAAGTTTGGGCTAAGGAGACCTTTGATTAGTGAAATTTTAAAAAAAAAAAATCTAAGGAGACCTTGGATTAGTGAAAGTTTAATTTGGGAGTTTGGGCTAAGGAGACCTTGGATTAGTGAAAAAAAAAATTGAGATCCCAAATTCAGATTTTATCGCATGTGAGCTTGAATTTAGTTATTTAGTTTAGTTATGTATTAGTTCAATTTGTTGAATAGTAATCAAGTACCAAAAATGTAACATTCGATGAATTATTATCTAATACACTGTCAGTGAATTTTTTACATTTCACAAGCAAAGTTAAAATAACGATGCATACCCTTTAAAAATATTTTTAAAAAATAAATTAAATTGAGTATAGGTCATCATTTTAATCTTGTTTGCAGAGTCTAAAAACTTCACTGATATATATTGAATAATAATCCATATAACTTTTAAAGATAATTATTTCATACACTGCTAATGGAGTTTTTTTTACTCCATAAGCATGATTAAGATTATGACATATGTCTTATTTTATTTATTATTTATTTTTTTAATATTTTATATGACATATATTATGATCCTAATATAGCTTGTGAAGTAAAAAAACTCAACTACAATGCATGAAATAATTATCCAACTTTTAAGAGATATTATGAATTTTTTATTTGGGGGTTTGGGGGGGGGGGGGGGGGGGGGTGTGTGTGTGTGTGGGGCGGGGGGGGGGGGGGGGGGGGAATTTGCAATTTCATGTATATGTCACAACATCATCAATCACTTCTTGATTTTACATCATGAACTACAAGTTCATGTATGAAAACTTTCATCATCTTTACATCCACTATAATAAGAAGGAGATAATAATAACGCCAATTTTGAAAGGGAAAGAATTGAAGGAAATATCACATTGCAAGTTGTTTGGTTCTAATAAGATGTCTGCTCTTCTGCATTTTAATCATGTAATAGAGATCAATCCCTATATAACATTTAAATCAAAACCACATATTTATTTATAAATAATTATTTCATACACTATCAGTAAATTTTTTTTACTCAATAAGCGATGTTAAAGACATGTGTTATGATCTTAACTCTGATTGTAAAATAAAAAATAATTATTTTTTATTTATATATATTTATTTATCTCTCTCTTCTTTATTCAGAATCTATGATTGCAAAATCCATGTAAAATCCAGAGAAAACGATCGATAACAAGCATGGGTTTTGCTTTTCCAACAAAATTCAATTGAAGAATGAAATATTGAGTGACGTTAATTACTTTCACGTGGAATTCTTTTCGGACCACTGTTAACAGACACGTGAAAACTCTCTCCATTTCTTTTGATACCATTTGGAGCCAAATTCATTTCCCAACTCTCGCAAAATTACGCTCATGATTGTGAGAGCTTTGGCTGTAATATCAGTTTCTTAAATTGAATTATAATTATTAATGATGGATGTTTTTATGTAGATAACCCTTTTTTTTTTCTAAAAAAAACTTATCTCTCTTTGGCAAAATTTACATTTTCATGCTAGTGTAAAGAAGTAATAAATGCTTAGATAATGATGATGATATGAAATGTTTGAATTAAGAAAACTGAATCTAGTTAAAGGATGTTGCTGCTAAGTAAGCAATTATTTATAGATAATTATTTAATACATTATGAGTAAAATTTTTAGATTTTACAAGTAGATCAAAATGATAACAAACACTTTTTTTTACTTGTTACAAGAGAAATATTAAATAACTGAATATAGGAGTACTTGGATTCGAATTCAAGACTTACAATATGTTACAACTCATCCTTAATCACTAAACCAAAAGATTGTTGGCGATAACAAACACTATTTAAAAATATTAAAAAATAATTTAAAAACAAAATTAGATATACGTCATCATTAATTATTTTGGCTTGAAGAGTCTAAAAATATTTATTTTGACTATTACTTTTAACATAATAATTTAACTATAAATATTTCCAATTAATTAAAATATAATTATTAACTTTTAAAATGGGTAGCAAATCTAAAATCATATAGCAACATATGGAAAGATTCATACATAACATATTTATTTACTTTTTTACTCAACCAAAAGGATTGATTTTTTTTTTGTTTAGTGAAGAAACACATTACTTAACAAAATTATGACGATTTTGTTAAGCGTGAAATCTTTTATAAAAAGTGATTGATTTTCATTCATTGAGTACTACCACACATGAACTACCACACATGAAATATTGAAGTTCTGCTAACACCTAATTTTGAATCTTCCAAAGTTTTCACCAAAGCGTCAACTACTTTTGAACAATTCGACAGAATACAACATTTTGAAAAGGAAAACTGAGTACATCTGCTACCAAACACGAAATATTGAAGTTCTGTTAACGCCTAATTCAGCCAATTAGCTATACATGATACTTCAAATTTAACAAATAAAAAAAAGAGCAACTCAGTGTACAAGGTTTTACATTATGAGATACATAATTTATTTTAAT
This sequence comes from Heritiera littoralis, assembly GCA_031772115.1. Lineage (NCBI taxonomy): Eukaryota > Viridiplantae > Streptophyta > Magnoliopsida > Malvales > Malvaceae > Heritiera > Heritiera littoralis. The sequence continues at coordinate 765,187 of JAPDPK010000158.1, forward strand.
CTTCAATCTAAAAATATTTTGAATTTAATAAAAATAAGGGTAAATTTTTTTGAGGTCTTCAAAATTTTACCATAATTTAACTTTAGTCTATTAATTTTGAAAATAGACTCTTTGACCCAAAACCACAAATGATTTAATATATACCAGTCAATTATTAAACTTGAATTAAAGATATCATATTCCCAAGTATCAACAATGAATTTTATCACTATTTATTATTTTTAAGTAATTTTAAAAAAAATTATTTTATGTAAGATTTTTATTTTATAATATCAAAAAATGATATTATGGATATTTCATGAGTAACAAATGTTTATATTAATAAATTTTTTAATAGTAACTTAATAAAATAATTTTTTTGTACCGTCAAATTTATAATTTTAGATCAAAATGATATTTTTTCAAACTAATAGATTGAAATTGAATTATGATAAAATTTTAAAGATTTTAGTTAAATTTGCCCTAAAAATTAATGTATGAAAAAGTTATGTTTTTGTCACTTAAATTAATAGTCCATGAATTTTATAAAAAAATGGAAAAATATTTACTTTTACTATCATATATGACATAATAATTAATGAATTTAAAAAAGGGCAAAATAGGGAAAATGACATAATTTAAAGGGAAGTCCCATCAAAATTAATGCAACCTCTGAAAATGTGTGTGTGTGGTCCAAAGGCCTCAGTTTCAGACAACAATGATCATACCCACCAAGCTTTTAAGTTGAAAGAGCTATACCTATATTGACAGTTAAGGGTCCTTTGCATGTAGAAACGAAAGCCTCCCCTATTCCCATCAACATCATCAGTTAGCCCCATGCCCTATGCATACTGTTCTTATGTACGTGCTTTGGCTAACCTTCCAAACACAGAAATGGTGGGCTCTCATGTTCTTATCACTCCCACTTGCATTGTATTTTGGAATCCACGTTCTCTGTTTCTGTTCTCATCTTTCCACCTCAAAAAAAATCTCCGTTTCTGGTCTCTCTATTAACATTAAATTCTGGCTTTCTAGTTCATGCATGCATGAGAATGTGATGAAGTCGCATGCAAGAAATGGGCCGAGGAGGGGAATGTCTGCAAAATCTTTTTCCTTCTTCATGATGATGATGATGATGATCATCACCTTCCACCACATCTCATTTCAATCTCCTTTCAAGTTCACTAGACTTGGAATTAGTTCAACTGCTTAATCTTACCCATCACTGCCATGGGTGTTGTGAAGTTATAGGTTGACATTGTGCAAGGGCCGATTTGTTTTAAGATTCTGTTTTTCAGGAGTTAATACGTTGTAATCGTTTTATTTTTAATGAAATTGATTCATGGTTGAGCCAAAATAAATTACATGCTCCAAATTAACTCTCTTAAGTTTGATTCCAATATTTTTTTTTTTGAAAGTTAAAATTTTATTTAATTGGAATAGTAATAATGTCCAAATTTGTACAGCTTTCATCTTAATAATTCACTTGGCATCTTACTACCCAGGAGTTACAAAAATCAATACAATACCTCCTAAAAGCTAACATAGCAGTATACATCCTAGGACATGGTTAATAAAGAACAATACAGAACAACGTTAAAAGGGGCGGCATTACAACAAACATCTGGTCAGCAAAAAATGCATTTTCTGGGTGAACTTGGTTTGGGTTTTGAAGATCCCCGGAACTGAAACAACAACAACGTTCTGAAGAACCAGCATCTAAGGACCAATAAGAACATAAAAACAACACCAATAGAAATTAGCATTTAGGTTGATTTTCTCCACCACCTGCACAGAAGAAAGCGAAACGCAGCACATTGCAAAACAGAGGAGCTATGCAAATGCCATGGAGGCGAAACCCAGCTTGTCATTTGCTATCTATTCCAGCATTTCTCTAATATTCAAAACATCGGCCATCATTGTATCTGTACAACTATAATGCTCAGCGTTCAGAACAAAAACGACCAGTAGTGCTGTTAACAGGCAATTCTACAAAATGATACTCCAGATGTTCAGTCGAATTCAACCTCCACTCCCATTGTATGTTCTGAAACTTGACTTGATACACCCTAAGAGCAGTTAGTTGGTTTAACCTATAAACTTAGTTGCATATACAACCCAAAAAAGAGACTAGAAAATAATATCTCCCAACTTCAGAGCCAGGTATCTATTCAGTTCCTAATTAATCAAAAGATGGATTATATCTAGTCAATTGTTGATTCCGGAATACAAAGCCATATTTCAATTCATAGCTCATTAAATCATCAACTAAGACATCCCTTTGAAAACCAAAAGCCATTCCCATCATTCATTTACTATTCTCGACAGATACTTCTTGCCATGTCTTCTATTTCTGCTTCCATCAAACTTCTTATAATGTCTCCTTCATTTGCTGCCGTTGAAAGACCCAACAGTTTAGCCACCTCCGGAGTAGCTTGTGCCTCTCTTCTTAGCGTCCTATATCTGTTTCTGATATCCTCATCCGAGATTTCTTCTTCAATGTAGCTCGGTGTGTCTGAATAGTAATCCAGCAGTTTGTTTTCTTTTTTCCTTGAGAAACTTGTCTTTTTTCTGTTCTTTGGACCCTTCTTTTTAACTGTTCTTTGGACCCTTCTTTTTAACTGAGATCGAATTTTTCTTCCCTGATTTATCTTCGACAGATTGGAGAGCTGAAACAGAGATGAATCGTTTACTCTTTTTAGTGTTCACTACTATGGCTTGAGTGGTTTCTTCTTGGGTATCTTCAGGTTGTTGAGTCAATTGATCCTTGGTTTGAGCAGTGGTTGTATTGCCATATTGAACCAAACACAAGGCTCTATTTCCTTTACTTGGCATGTCAGAGTCTGAGGCTGAATTCTTTCCTACCATCGAATTTGGATCATTTAATGGAAAAGCCAACTCCTTTGCAGTAATCATTGTTACCTCAGCACTCAATATTTCATCAACGTATTTTAGTTCAAAATTCCCTCCAGTTTCTTTATCTCTGTTTAAGGTAGCCACCATTTCATCGTACGCTTGCTACAACTCTTCTCGAAATATTTCATCAATGAATGTTTCAGCATATATATTTTCCTTCAGACGGTACTTTTTCAAAGCTTGGCACATCAATATATGATAATATATATATTTTTGCTAAGCTATGGTAATAAATTATTTGATAACGAAGTTGTATGCCTTTTCCGTGAACTTGACAGTCGGCAGATGATAGAAACAGGAATTACATTTTCACCTATGAAATAACTTGAGCTTTTAAACCTTGAAAATGATTGTCCTAAATTGACAGTATTAATTCCTCGTATGTAATGTAGACTTGATCATGGGTGGGCTAAGACTGAGCCTAAGTCATATACTAATGGCTTATATGCAAGCTCATGCCTAGCTCTGCTCGAAAATTCGAGCCTGACTTTTAGTGTAGACCCATTTTTTATTTTATATTGCAAGTTCGAGACAGGCCTGGTTGCCCAAATATGATTTTATTTATTTTTTAGTATTTTAATTTTTGTTTATTTATCGTTTAATCTTTTAATCCCTTTTAAATTTAATTTAATTTATCAAAATTTACATGTCAATTTTCATATTAAATATACATAATCATGATAAAGTCATATTTACCAATCAATAATGTTTTATGTATATATAATTACAATATACATAGTAAATATATTTTAAAAAAATAATTTTATTTATATGCGGGTTGGGTTGGGTCAGGTTGGGTTCAGGCTTTAAAGAGTCAAGCTTGAGCTTGACCCTATTTTTAATCGGGCCTAAAATTTTTGCCCAAGCCTGTTAAAGTATCCCATTTTTTATTCAAACTCAACCAAATATCGGGTGGACCTTTGTGCTTGGGCGAGTAGCCTGGCCCTTGAGCAGGTCTATATTTATGTTTCAACATTAAAAGGAGAGAAGTTTGTTAGATATTAATTCAAACTCTGTATTCATGAGTATATTTTTTGGTAATAAATATATCATTTAATATACTTAATGAGTATTTTAGTGACCACGTAATAAGACTTTATAAATATAATGTAGTCTTTGAAATTAGAGAGACACAGAGAGATGTAATCACTATATGATCTTTAATGAGAGATGGGTTTATAGGGATTTGGGGAAGAGTTAGAGCAAACATTGGGTTAACATTATGGGGCATGAAAACTGAGTTTGTTTTGAAGCTTGGCTTAGAGTTTGTTTTGAGTGTTTTGTACTCTTTGTAATTTCTATGGTTTATAGTGGATTTTTTTCTCTTGTCCGTAGATGTAGGCAGTTGGGCTAAACCATATTAAATCTTGTATCTTGTGTTTGTGATTTAATTCCTCATTGATCTCATTCAATTGTGGAATACATATCTGCTTTAAAAATCCCAACAAGTGTGTCAGAGTTATGGTTCGAGATTACAATGTGCAAAGATGATGATTCGGTTTAGGGGTTTTGCTTTTGCAGATTGTGTTCATGAGACCAAGAACATGCAAGAGAAGATTTGTTGCAAGATAGAGTAATTCTCAATTTGATCCAGTGGTGCTCTGACAAATTTTTAGATTTGGGTGAGAATTAGTGTTGTTGAGGGTTTGAATTCAACAGGTGCAGATCTTGGGTAATAAGAATGGAGCACATTAAATGCCTTAAAGGTTGTCTCACTACTCTAAGAGGTACTGACACTTTTCTTGTGATATTATACTCTTACGTAAGGTGAATGATACGCACATAATTTTTGGGTGGTCTGACATTTTCTAAAAATATTTGAAGTGCGTATAATATTAGTTTGCCAAGGATATCACACATGGCAATGTTCCTGACATGAAGAAAAGTGTGGTTATTTTGTTTGTAGGAGATTAGTAGAGGAGAAAAATCTCAATGATGCCACCTTGAAGGTGGTAATTGTTATATGTTGACTCAAATTCTATTGGGAATCAATTTAGATTCTAGTAAAATTTTATTGGTTAGAAAATTACTTGGTGGTTAAGTTTATTTAGAGATAAATATTCTTAATTAATGAATACTAATTTTTGGTGATCAAGTAATTTGACTTTATAAATATAAAAGGTCTTAACCTTTAGAGTTAAGAATTGACATAGAGAAATGTAATCACTATGTGATCTCTACGTGAGAGAGAGGTTTATAGGGGTTTGGAGAAGAGTTGGAGAAGACATAGGGTTAACACTTGGAGCAGGAAAACTAGGTTTGTTTCAGAGTTTGGCTTAGTGTTTGTTTTGGGTGTTTTGTACTCTTTGTAATCTTTATGGTTTATAGTGGATTTTTCTCTTGTCTGTGGATATAGACACTTGGGCTGAACCACGTCAGATCTTGTGTCTTGTGTTTGTGATTTAATTTCGCATTGATTTCATTCGTTTGTGAAATACGTATCTGCTTAAAAAAACTCAACAAAGTGGTTTGATTTTTAAGCAACATTCCAATCAGATGTGTTTGGACGAGGGATTTCATGAGAAAATTTATTTCAATCAAAATATTCAAAAGTCCAAAATTTAATTTCTTGTTTGCAAAAAAAATTTAAAAATTTAAAAATTTCAAAAGAATTTCAAGATCTTCTTGAAAATCCACCTAAATAGGTGATTTTTCAAATTTCTTCTAAAACTACTCCTACAATATTACATATAACTCACAATTAAATACAAAAATTTGAAAAAGAAATATTATTTTATTTAAATATAAGATATATTTTTTTTCCATATTATTAATAATATCTATATATTTTTATAAATCTAATGATACCCATATTACATATTTTATATATATATATATATATTTCTTTTTTATATTTAGTATCATTATTTTTATTTTATAATTTTTTTATTAAATTCTAATAATCAAATTTCTTTCTAAAAATATTTATTCAAACATTATAATTACAAATGCTAGTATTTCGAATTGATGATTTTTGAAATACTTGTATTTTGAAATTCTTAAAAATTCTTAAATTTCTCATTCAAGTGCACCGTCAAGGAATTAATATTTGAAATTTATATGTTTGACATTAATTCCAAATCAAAATAAAATTCAGTACGAAAAATTACTTAGAATAATTAAAAACTTTTAAATCATTTTGTTGCAATGTTTACCTTTTTAATTACCATTTTAACCATTTATGTTCCATATTTTATTTTTTTAATCATGTTTTCAACAGTGTAGAAGGTTGCCATGCATCAATTTTACTTTATCACTGTAAGGTGTTGCTTGTTAAACCATTGACAGTAAAACTTTTCAATGATTTAATATTTTTAATGTGTTTGATAATGTATTTTAAAATCAACTTAAAAGAAAATTTTTTAATGAAAAAGCATTGAATAAGTAGACAAGCACCTACTTATCACTTAATGTGAAAAATTTTCAACCAATTTATCCATAAAAATAAAACAAAACAAAATAAAATGGACTATTTTATCTTAAAAAATTTATATAATTATATATTCATTCATTAGGTTGTGTACATACTCTAATCAAACTCAAAGTTATATTATTATCTCATCAGGTTTACGTACAAACTTAATGTTTCTCGTCCACCATTCTTTTATTGTTAGAGCATTGATATTGAAAAAAGTCAATGTCTTCCCCAATTTGACTTGTTCAGGTAAAGAAGCCTAACAACTCAATTAAACTAGGCACAAGAAGCTTCAAAGAAGAAACAACAGGTTAGACTTGGCTTTCTTACCTTTTTTTGTTTTTTTGTAAAAAAAATTATTTGAATCAATCTCTTTTGAGAAAAAAATGATTGTCGTGCTTTAACTTACTTATACTTTAATTTATACAAGTATTACCAAAAAAATGAAATTTCGTATATTAATAATTGATCTGTCTTTTTTTTTTTTTGCAAAAGCTTATTTGTAGGAATGGCTTCTCTTGATATTGGTAGACCTAGTTGGATAGATTAGGAAAAATAGGAGGCAGTTTGCTTATTGAATCATGGGATAAGATTGCAAAAATTTTCGAAGAGAAAAAAAAATCTCAAGTTCAATCAAAAGCAATTGAAAAATCAATGGAATTAATTAAAACAAAAATATGCAATGTGATCTTATTTAGTAAGAACATCTGGTCATGGCTACAATCCAATAACAAACATTGTTGATTGAACTGCAGAAAAATAAGAAGAATACATCAAGGTATATATATTTTTTGAATTTTATATAATTATAAAATAATATTCAAACACCTTGGACTATCAACATCACAAAGACTGTCAATTTTTTTTTTGCACACAAACAAAATGACAATATTGGTCAGATATAACTAACTAGCAGTTAGTTGAACCATAAAACATATGCTTACAATTTCAGCCTTAAGATTTGAGTATCCCTTCCTTACAAGTCAATGATTATATATCTTGTTGGCTCTTCTTTGGTTATGGTCTTTACTCAATTTCTAAAGTAAAAATGGCAAAAGAAGTATATAATAAGTTGCATATTTATCTTAGTTTAAGCTAGAGTACTTTTTAAAAAACATTTAGAATGTCAAAGAAAGTTACTTTGAACTCCTTAGATAACCAATCTTGTAGAAATGCAACCCAATGATGTTGAAGAATGAAATTCTTTTATAACGCTAGAGGTTTAGTGGAAAACTCTTTCTTATCTTTGTTGGGGATTATATACTTATTTATTAATTTTCCCTTAAACTCTTTCCATTTTAGTCCAGTAGATTTCAAGATAGTCTTTCTACAAACTTCCTTTATATCAAAGTTCTATAAAATACATAAAAATTGTCACTTACCAAGGCATCTAAAGTTAATTTTCTAAAACATGCATATGGAAATTCACTTATAATATGTAAATTGACAATTTAACTTCCCAGCAAGGTCTCTGAAAACTTATTATTTAGTTCTTTTGGTAAGACCTTCCAATTTTCATGAGTAATGTCAACTATACTCTGTACCAGACTTCCTATGTTGTTGGTCATTAGTTTTGTAGCATCACTAGCAGGCTAGCCTCTACTTTGAACTCAACTCCATCGTAACTTGATTAAATGAGGCATAGTTGTGCGACCTCTAGTTTTTTGCTTCTTATATGGAGTTAGTTCAATAGTACTAGGTTAAACATTACTTGGTTCAACCTCATTTGTACGAAGTTCTTCAAACCATTCTTTGTCACCAATCCAGAGATATTGTACTTCAACTTGTGTAACACAAAACAACATTTTCAAATATCATGACATAATGTTAATATTAAGGGTTTAGATAGTAGTTTCCAAAAACATGACGTGCACACAACTTCTAGTCTAGAGTAACCAATATCAGTAACCAAATGAGATTTATTTTTCAATAAAATAATGCATTACCTGAGAAGAAAGAGAGGTGACTGTTGAAGGAGGACGAAGGAGAATTTAGAAGGCAATTGCGAGAATGAAATTTGAAAAAAGTAGAGAGAGAGGGCAAAGGTATTTCAAAATGCAATGTGAGAGAAGTTAAATATATAGGAGGAAACGGCTATGTTTATTATAAAAATCGTAGCCCATTTATATATTAGAACACATTTATAGTAAGGAATGTAGTCTTTTATAGAGTAATTTAATTCGTAAATAAATAAAACGATGTTTTAGTATAGATGGTAGTCTATTTCTAAATTAGACTACGATTTAGGGTTAAAAATATAATCTTTCTTACTTGTAATTATGGTTCTAGAATTTTATTCTGTATATTAGACTACGAATAGTGAATAGGTTTATAAATTGTGTTTCTTTATGTAAATCATACATACTCAATAATGTTTTCAAAGCTAATTAGAATAGAATAGCTTATTTCTAAACAAAATTCACAAAAGTTGGTGGCAAATGAGCTACAAAGACTTTCTCCAAGAGTTTGCGCAAAAACACCTAAATATCAATAATACAAAATCTTAAAACTTTCATTCCATTAATTTAAACCTTTTTTTAAAGACGGAGATTAATCAAATTCATGATCTAAATTTGTACATTTTATTTAATTTAATACATATGAACATTTCTATTGAATACAACAAATTAGAATTTATACTTGACATTTGTTCTTCTCATCAGATTTTGTTCTTACTAAAAACACCAACAGCATTAATGAATCATACATTAAGTAAAAGCGTGACCAATTTCATACAATATTGTTTTATTGAGCTAATCTCATAAATAATTCTTTTATAAGGATGTGATCATGCTCCATACAAAATAAATGTTCTTGGCAACCCATTTGTAACAATTAGAGCATTTTCTAATAGAGATAGAGAAAGATTGTAGAATCGAAAGATCAGCTGTCCAATTTTGAGGGCAAAAAGAGAATTTATAAAGTGTGTGAATAAATTCCATTGATTTGAGCATTTGTTTTCCAAGAGATTAATCAAGTTCATGTCTTAATTAAATTTGAATATTTGATTTAATTTGTTACATTTGGACATTTGTATTGGCAAAAAATACAAATTTGAACATTTGATTTAATTTGTTACATTTGAACATTTGTATTGAAAAAAATATATAAATTTGAACATTTGATTTTGGTGCATGTGAACATTTTTGTTGAATACATTAACTCAAAATTCATGCTTGATATTTATTCTTTTCATCAGACCCCAAGTGATCACACACTGTTTTTGCTAAAAGCACCTACAACATTAATGAAATGTACATCAAGTCAATGACAATGATTAAAAGTGTGACCAATTTCATACAGTACTATTTTATCAAGCTAATCACATTAATAATTTTGTTTATAAGATGATTTTCTTATCCTTTTCGTCTTTTTCAAGGATGTCACCATCTCTATATAAAATAAATGTTCTTGGCAAACCATTTGTATTGAAGCATCGGTAAGCTTTAATAGTTACAAATGGGTTTTCAAATGCCTTTTTTTTAATTTAAAATTTGTTAATAAAAGAAATTACAGCCAAGTAACCAAGTCTGAGTTTCTATAAACCCTAGCTTTAGCCAAAGAATCAACAAAGAAGTTTGCTTCTTTAAAGGTATGCTTGGTAGGGTGGAAAAGTGAAGGATGGAAAGAATTTTGTGGAAAAGTGGAAAGAAAATGGTTTTTGTTAGTGCTTAGTAGGAAGGAAAAGTGTGAGTAAAGAAAATAGGAAAGACTGTCATTTTCTTTCATTATTAATAAAACCAAATCATTCCAAATTAGAAAGATTAGTGGAGAGAAAATGAGAGCGAGTCAAGCAGGTATAATTACAAAATTATCCTTCATTTTTTAATTTTATTTTGTTTTCATAGCTCATTAATGGTATAATGGTAAATTAATATAATTTCATTTTCTTTCTTTCCATTTTTCAACTCTGCCAAGCAATGGAAGGAAAGAAAATTATATTTTCTTGCACATTTTCCATTTTTCCCATCAAGTACACCTAAGGAAAAATATTAATGTTTTCCATCTCTTTATTTTTCCCTCCCTCCAATTTTCCATCTTTCTATTTTTCTTTCCACCCTACCAAGCAAAGGCAGGAGTATGAACAAACAAAATATTTCCCAATTGAAGAGAGATGTTTCAAAATCTGTTGAATAGGTTGTTATATCTCCAAGGACTATCTGAAATCTTTTTGATCCAAGAGATCACAACTTTTGAATCACTTTCAAAAATCAATTGAGGAAGTGGAGAAATCTTTGCATAAACAATGATGGACATAGCCTCGACAACAGCACGCCATAGTTGAATACGTGATTCTAATGATTTTTGAAAAGATTAGAAGAATATGCCCTTTGCTTTTACGAATCACTCCAAATATACCAGTTGGTCCCGATTTCCCAAACGCAGAGCCATTAGTGTTAATCTTCAAGAGATCACAACTTTTGAATCACTTTCAAAAATCAATTGAGGAAGTGGAGAAATCTTTGCATAAACAATGATGGACATAGCCTTGACAACAGCACGCCATATTTGAATACGTGATTCTAATGATTTTTGAAAAGATTAGAAGAATATGCCCTTTGCTTTTACGAATCACTCCAAATATACCAGTTGGTCCCGATTTCCCAAACGCAGAGCCATTAGTGTTAATCTTCCATGCACCCTGATGAAGGGAGGTCCATTTAATACCAAATCTACTATCTTTCTTGGTGCTAAGATTGAAAGGTCTTGAATATTAATAATGAAATTCAACATGTCTAGGTTTGGATATTTTGCCTTCAACCACCTTCTAATTCTAATGAAATTAAGTGAAAAACCTATTTGACCCTAAGTTCTTTTTTATTGAAAACCATTTGATTTCTCGATAACCATATAGACCAAGAAATAACATAGAAGATGGTATTCCAAGTACTTTGCTAATTTCTATTGTAAATAAGATTATTCCAACAAAGAAACAAAGATTTAATGCTACTTGGAGTAACCTACTATAGATTCTAACTCCCAATAATCCAACTCCAACTATTCCAAGAGAAGTTGTAGAGAAGCAAAAGATGGTCCACATATTCCCTTTCCTTGCAGAAAGCACATGTATTTTCTTGATTGGTAAGATATCCCCTACTATGCAGAAACTGTGATTGAACCTCTAATAGCATTCCAACAAAAAAGTTCTACTTTGGGAAGAGCTAATCCTTTCCAAATCAAACTCTTAATGGGAGGTTCAAACACAGTAAAGTTCTCAGCTGCTTGCTTAAAAGATTTTGAACTAAAATTTCCATTTGAAGAGTGAATCCACACCAATCTGTCAGATGCTTAAGGAGAGATGATGACTAACTTAAGAAGTTTCTGGAGATTCTTCCACGAGTCTCATTCCCAATCAAAAAGGTTTCTCCATAATTTGATATCTTAAAACCAATTAGAGCCAGTCCAATAACCATAGTCTTTTAGAAATCCATCTTTGATAATAGCCAACGCAAAAATTCTCCTAAATACATTTTTTAATGAAACACCTTGAATCCATTTGTCAGTCTAGAATTAATCCTTGCGCCATTACCTACACATGAAAGAAAACTAGACAAAATAATGTTAATATAATCCCCTCTTATCCAATTATGTTGGATATCACTCCATACTCTAAGGAGAGATCTGGGTGGACAAGGAGAAAGCCAAAGTTCGTTAGCAGAGATATGGTACTTTTCGCAAATCACATTTGTCCATAATGCTTGATTTTCCCTGTTGAATCTCCACAGCCATTTCAACAGCAACGCTTGATTACAAGTAGATATATTAACAATGCCCCAAACCCATTTTTCTTACTTTTGCATATAGTGTTCTAGTCCACTAGCCTCATCTTTCTTTTTTCTTTAATATCTCCCCATAAAATTATTTTTGGATTTTGTCTAATTGTAGCTTAACACCACTTGGAATTTTAAAAAGGGACAAATAATAAATTGGGAGGTTTGATAAAGTGGACTTGATGAGAGAAAATATACCCATAGTAGATAGGAGTTTACCAGAGATTAATCTTGCTCTTGAAAGCATTGATTAGTGGCTGCCAAGAAGAGAGATATCTTGGATTAGCCCTAAGAGGAATGTCAAGGTAGGTGCTAAGTAAGGAGCCTACATTGTGGTTGATCCTTATAGCCCAATTCGCAATTTTATTTTGAGCCACTTTGACTCCAAAGAGGGCTATTTTTGAATAATTTACCTTTAGACCAGATAAAGCTTGAAAGCACTTGAGAATTCTTTTAATAGCTAATAGTTGAGCTTCTTTAGCTTGACAAAAGATCATAATATCGTTAGCGAATTGTAGGTGAGTGATCTTAAGGTCTCCTTTTCCAACAGAGATGCTTGAGAATAGTCTAATGGAGGAAGCTTTTGATGAGAGCATACTCAAGCCTTCAGTAACCATAATGAATAAAAAACGAAAGAGGGAAGCCCCCTAATGAAGGCCTTCATGAGTCTTGATTGGGCATGAGGGAGAACCATTAATCAGACTGAGACAGAAGCTGTAGATATACAACATTCGATCCATGATAACCATTTTTGACCAAAACCTATGAAGCTCATAACCTCTAGAAGAAAAGACCAGTTAACCCTATCAAAAGCTTTTTCGAAGTCCAATTTTAATGCAACACCATTATTCCTGGGATTTTTCATAGAATCAATAATATTGTTTGCAATGAGGCAACTGTCCATGATTTGTCTTCCTTCAACAAAGGTGGATTGTGAATAACTGATAAGGAAGCTCATCACCTTCTTTAATCTGTTTGCAAGCACTCAGGTAAGAATTTTGTACATACTTCCAATTAGTGAAATTGGGTGAAAATCCTTCAAACTTTTAGCACACTACTTTTTTGTAATTAGGGAGATAAAGGAGCTATTAATACCTATTGGCATCTTATTGTTGTTATAGAAGTCTTGGAGGAAGTCAAAAATATTAGATTTAATCAACGCCCAATTCTTTTTGATGAAAAAGAAGTTAAATCCATCAAGGTCAGGGGATATGTCTCTATCACACCCACTAATCGCTTCAAAAATTTCTTCCTTCAATAAAGGGAAGTCAAGATCTCTTCTTTGACTCTCAATAAGCTTTTTAAAATCAGAAGAACAAAAACTTAAGCTAGGGTCTAAATTTGCCTTGAATTGCTCTCTAAAGAAAGATTCAACAACATTCTAATTTCTTTAGGAGTGTGAAGTTGTTTGCCTTCGAAGGTGATGTGACCTAAGAAGTTGTTTCTCCACCTACTGCTAGCAATGCAATGAGAAAACTTTGAATGTAAAGCACATAGTCACATCCTTTCAAAAGAATGGAAGAGGAAGAAAAAGATATAAAGATAGGGAAATATTACTGAATTGAAAGATCAATTGTCCAATTTTAAGGGTAAAGAGAGAATTTATAAAGTTTGTAAATTTCAAAAGATGAAACATCATATTTCAAAAGACATTGTTTTTACCAAAAATTGTAAAAACAAAAAACTACATTTCTAATAGAAACCGTAGTCTATATAAAGTTAAATGGTCTTTCCAAATCTCTATATAATTAATAACACTACGTGTTTCATCTAAAAATACAATACTTTACTACGACTTTTACTATGAAAAACAAATCTTTTCATCTTCTATAAGAAATAATGTTTTTCAATTAAATTGTATTTATTCAATTGACAATATTAGCCATGGTTGCTAATAAATCCATAGTTTTTGTTTAATTAAGTTTAAGTAAAATATGATCTTTTAGCATCTAAGATTAAGTTTTTAGAATAAATGTGATTACAACCATGACGTTTGAAATCTGAAAAGTTATGAAGTTCACTACAACAAAAATAGCTTTTTGCAGCATTTATTTAGCGGCATTTTCATAAAAACGCCGTGTTTTCAATTAAGTCAGGGCATTTTTTGTAAAAAAGTCGTAAAAATTTACAGATAGCGACGTTTCTGCGATTAAACGTCGCTAACTTAACCAAGTAACGGTGTTTTATTCTTAAAAATGCCACTATATTTTAAAATAAAGTAAAATATAAAAATATATATTTTAATTTTTTAAAAGTATATATTATAAAAAATTATTAAATAACGGTGTTTATAGAAATAAACTCCGCTATTTTATAATTAAATATATAAAATAATAAACATAAAACAAATGTTTTTGGTATAAAAAATGTTTTCGATAAAAAAAAGTTTTCTTACACAAAACTCTGGGCGAGCTTGACATTGTTCTTCTCCTTTCCTTTGACACCATTTTTCCCAAACCCATAATCTCTCTTTGATTATCACAATGCTGTTCATATTTTTTCTCTCTGATTCTAGTCTCCGATTCCTTCTTAGTGTTTAGATTTTCTCTCTTCGATTCTCTTTCTAGCCCTTCAAGCATAAGAACTTTGGCAGTGGTGGGATTCTTCGATTCTTGTCGATTCAAGGTTTAAAAAATTTGCATTTTAATACCTTCATTGGTTTCTAATTTTGACTTGGTAGCTAATTTATTGTCTTATTTTATACTTCATTTGCTTTTAATTTTGACTTGGTAGTTGATTTCTAGTTTTAATTTGGAAGCATTAGGGTTTAGCTTATTCACTTAATTTACCAGATTACACATCTTGTATTATATAATTTATTGAAAACTATCCGCATCCACATTGTGATGGTATTGTATCATAGAGGATGGATGAATTATTATTCCTTTATGTTTTACAATTGCCATGTCCATTAGTATATTAATGATTTTGAAATAATTATATAATTTCTCTTGTATTTCATAAAAATAGTTTAAATAATTTTGGATATCTAAATGGCAAGTATTATGCTTCAGGACATAACTATTATGTTACTGGATCCTAAAGCATTCAAGGACAGAGTGGATTTGTTCTTTGGAGGTACAAAGGGAAGAATATTTCAGTTGTTGTAGGTAAAAGAATGTGAAGGAAGATAAAAGAAAAGAAAATATTTTCTTTCAAATGAAAGCTTTTTTTATTTTGTTACTATTTTGGTTCTTGATGTGCCGAAGACTTGATTCATAGCTTTTTTAAGAACGTTTTCATCAGTTTTTGATTAGCACCAAGCATGAACCTTTTTTTCTACTAAGCATATACTTTGATTCATAGCTTTTTTGAGTAATTTAATATGTAATAGGGTTCGTATTAAGATCCTTTTTTTTATGTAAGTACAGGTATCCTTATCCTTTTTACAATCTAAAATTAATTTTATTCAAGCCAGAAGTGATAAACAGTAAAACTTTCCCAATAGTGAGTTCAAATGCTTTAGAAAAAAACTCATTTTCACTTCATCTAATCACTTGTTGATTTGTGTGAGTATATCAAAATATGTTTACGCTAAAAGTTTCTTTCCTCTTATTTTGTGGTTAGGGTATGGGCCTGATTCTCTTAACCCATACTAAGACCTATAGCTTGTGATCCATTTAATTTTTTACTAAATCATTCCTTTGGGCTTGGATTTAATTTTTTAAGACTACTCCATTTCATTTCTCACACAACGAATATCAGTGAACAATTCATCCCAAATCAAAACTCAAATTAAGTACTACTTATAATATAATTATAAAAAAAAGTCCTTGAAGAATTAATGAAAAAGCCTACACAGTAGGAGCATAGCTCCACCAACTTCCTTTACTTTTGTTTTGACAATCAAAGACTTATATTGCAATAATTTCTCCTCTGTTTTAGGTTGAATTAGGTATTGTAAACACAACTAAAATGAGTAAAATGAGGTTTTGCTTTTTTTAAAGTAGATGCATCTTGTCTAGGCTTGGACGACTAGCTATTGTTTACTTACTTCCTGCAGTGATTTAAATTAAATTAATTTTTAGTCAGTGCCATGGGGCACATTTCAGGTGTAGAGTGACCAATTTAAGTTTATGAACACAGCAAATTTAAGCTAGCTATTATGGTAGCTGGTTTAATTAAATGTCAAGGATTTATTGCATATCAGAAGAAGTACTCTCACACCAGGAAGCTGGAGGAGGAAAGTTCAAGTGGCAAAACATTAATCAAGATTTTCTTTTCTTTTATCTGTGATAAGATTTATATAACTACTCCATGAATTAACTTGATACTGTTCTCATTTTTTCTTTTCATGTTTCTACGTTTCTGCATGTTAGATTAGATGTGATTGGGATAAAAAATCTCCAGACAGAGTTTTTTTTTGTAAAACTTTCTATTTCTTTTGTATTTTTTTTCTAGAATACAAGAAACAACAATATGCTAATTGAAATGAACACAGAAACTTGATGATAGCAAATTAATGTAGAAAATGTGAGCTAGTGATTAATATATGAGCAGCAGCATCTTTCACACACACACACACACACTTGTTATGGTTTCGAAAATGGCAATTTATTGAAGAGAAAAACCTAATGCAACAAATGAATCAGGAAATGTAAGGAAAGACTGATATTTCTAGTCTATCCTAACAAAGTTTAGACACTCGTCATTGATCCAGCTATACTTTTCAGTAAAAGGGTTTACCAGGTTTTCCCTGGCGACGGGGTAATGATCTAAACAGTCTTCCCATATATTATGATCCATGCTTAGTAGAAAGTAGCATATGTGAAAACATGAGTATAAAGTATATGCCTCTTCAAGTTGCATGAGTTTCTGGTTGTCTTTTTGAAATGCTATTTTATAGATTATGGAATGGAAGTGACTCTGTTTTTTGCTTTAGATTTCATTTCTCATTTGATTATCATCCTTTTCTAGTGGGATGTTGTTTTTGTCTTAAGTTGAAGCAATGACCAAGAAATTTATTTGACACCATAGTGTCTAATAAATTTTTGTCAAATAAATTTCTTGGTCATTGCTTAGGTATTACTCTTTTCTAAGCAATGACCAAGAAAGCGCCTCACAGATTGTTTAAGAAATTAGAAAATTAATAGCTTTGAAAATAATTTATTGACAGATTGGACCCAGTTTTATTACTAGTCAATGAATTGTAAGCTTTTCATGCACATGTAAGATGTAACTTTGTTCCCTGTTTTTATGTCCCAATTAATAGCATTCTATGTGCCATTAAGAAGTTTGTAGCAGCCTGCAGCTAGCTTCACATTTTCCTTGAAAAAAAAGAAAAAGAAAAAGAAAAAGAAAAAGAAAAAGAAGAAGAAGAAGATAAATTAGCTTAAACCATCTATCATCACTTGAAGCAGGGGTTACATTATGGGTAGATTTTGTTTTACGTTCCATGTGAGTTAATTTGTCGTTCTCATTAAAGATTTTGTTTTAAGATATTTATCAGTTATCACCCTTAAATAGAATGATATATTTAAGTTTATCTATTTTTTTCCCTCAAGTTTGTTAACTATATAATAAGAGAAGAATGAGCTTTCCTCACCAAAGACAACAACATCTATAAATTGAAGAGTTGCATTTTGTACATGGAAAGCAGCTCGAATTTTAAACATTGTTAAGTGCCTCCCACTTCTCAACCAGGTTTGGTAATCGAAGAGTGTAACAGGTAAGTTAGAAGGTGGGTTTAAAGCTTGAACAACCTCTTCTTTCTTAAGCTAATAAGCATTTCTTACCCCAATTCTCTATGTGACCAACGCCTTTAAAATTTAAGATGTGCCTTCACTATTTTAGTTGGCTGCTGCAGTAGGTCTCCTTACCATCAGCCTCACCGTTCAACTTGTTCACTGGTTTCATAGCAGTAACATTGCACCTTCCCTACTTTGTTCTTTTTCGGCTTTAAACTCTTGTTTAGCCCCTAATTTTTCCTTTACTTAAAGCCCCCTGTTACAGCCTTCACAAACAACTATTGCTTCTGCTTTAATGGCTGTCTCCATTCAGCCCTCTTTTCCAAAATATTTCTTGGTTTTTTCTCCTTCCAAATGGTGCCGATTGCCTTAGCTTCTTTACTGCTTTGTTACTTGGTTCCAATAGCCAAAGGCATCCTTGTTTACTGCCTTTAACATAGCTCCGTGTGCCCTTCTGTTTCCAAGGAAGATATCAAGCTATCTTTTCAATATTTTGTTGTTCTTGCTGCTTACTTGGTTTTGTTGGTTTTCATGCATGGGATTAGATCATCTTTCCTTACCCAAGCAATGAATAATTTGATTTTTCTTTGAGTTTAATTTGATTTCCTCAACTACATGTGCCCAGCCTGTTCAAGGTTGGTTAGTGGTTTTTTTCTAAATGGACTAGTCATGGATATAAAGTTGGTTCTTTGAAAGATTTAGTGGGTTTTTCTTTTTTATGATATTCATGCCATAAACAAAGGGGTTCTTGAGCTTCCAATTCTGATAGAGGATAGAGTACGTGACTTGGGATGACTATTGGTCTAGGCCAATTTAATATCATGTTTAGGTTAATAGTACTAAGGCTAGAAAAGATCATTGTCATTTTTTTAAGTTTGTTCTTCTATATGCAATTAGAGGTGGGTGCATACTATTCTTTTTCCCTTAAATCTTTCCATTTTTCCTCTGAATAACTACCTATGGGCCAATTATGTCATTTTGTAAATGATCCCTAACTTTGAGTGGCTAAAAAAATAGAAGCTAAAAGATAATAATGTTAAATGGATATGCATTGGACCATCAAAACTCTGAACTTGTGGCAACTCTTGGAGAAGCTTAAGAACTCTGATTTAATATGGATGACCCTTGATTGGTGCTATAGGTGATAGTAAATGTTTTAAATGAAGTTTAACTGGATAAATTTTACTGCATGTTGCAATTGTTGGCAGTAATTCTTCACTGTAACGAAGGAAAAACAGGACTTTGTTGTTTCATCTTTAGTAAGTCCTGATATAGCATTCTTTTGAATCTGAATTTTTGTTCCCTCTTTCTTATTGTGGTAAACTTACTTTGAATTTACTCCATTTTTTTATGATTTATGTTTGGAAAACAAAAATTGTAGATAAGTTAAAATGCCCAGAAGTAAATTGTCAGGCATCAACATTCGAACTATTGATGAGTTACCACCTGCAACTGAGACAAATGCACCACCTGCAACTGATACATGTATAGAAGATGATGATATCCAGTCCAGTTCTGCAACTAATGTGAATACAGGTATTTTGAATATAATTATTTTAAAATTGACTATTCAGTTTTGAGGAATGTTTCTGAATTAGAGTTTATATTTGCACAGTTGGTAGAGATGGTCAACATAGAGTAAGAGGTTGAATCACATTAAAGGAATTATGGACACTGCCTCCACAAGATAGGATACTTGTGAGTGGAAATGATATTGGGCAACTAGTTAATGAAGAAACTAAGCTATTAGTTGGATTTTTGGGAATGGTTGCCAGGAATGGAATGAAATTGCCTCTTCAATATGAAACATGGCATAAAGTGCCGCAGAAAACAAAGGAGGAAGCTTTAAGCTTTATTAAGGTATTGTTGTAACTTGTATCAAGTTACTAAAATTTTTTTTATAAGTTGAATGTTTTATAGTCTATTTTCTTTTTGCAGCAAAGATTTGTTCTTCAAAACATCTCTAAAAAATACTTGCTTGATTCATTGGGTAAAAAATGGAGAGACCATAATTGCTCTTTGAAGGCAAAAAATTTTGATCGAAACGTGGATCCAAATATGACTATGTAAAATGTGCCTCCTGGTGCTATTAGGTCGCAATATGAAGCTTTAGTTGCATTTTGGTACTCAAAAGAAGGGGAGGTACTTATTTATATTTTTGTTAAGATATTGGTATTATTAATATAGGTAAAAGTATGAATTATTTTTTTGATTATTTTTTGTATGTACTATTTTATATCATAGAAGCGGGAAAAAAGAGGGATTTCTAGTAGAAAGCACCAAAAGTATACTCATACGAGTGGATCCAAAAGTTTCGCAAGAATTAGAAATGAACAAGTAAGAATTATTTTCCATTTCCATTTACATATATGTTTTTAGCTATACATGCCGATTGCTTACTTTGTTTATTGATTATTAGGAGAATATACGTGGTGCAAAAATTGGACGTGTGGAGTTGTTTCAAATAACTCACACAAAGAAAGACGGATCATATTTAAACGAAACATCTCAAAGAATTGTGGTAATTTTTTATCTACTTATTTGAAAAATAATGTCATTTTTTAATATAATATGATGAATTTATTAACTTATGTGGTTTAATTGATTTATAAGAGGGAACAAAAGAGAAGATGGTTGAGCTTGAAGCATTAGCCGGTGCTTCTGTTAGCAGGCAAGATTTGGAAGATCGAGCTTTTATTGAAGTTGTTGGAAAAGAGAGAAATGGACGGGTTCGAGGACTCGGGATGGATCCCACACCTTCTAGTTATTATGGACACAAAGCTCGTCAATTCTCTCAAAGTAACACACAAGAAGAGGTTGTCACATTAAGAGAAAGATTACAAACTATGGAAACATGTGTTAAGGAATTGGAAAGTGAGTGAGAAACTCAACAAGCTAAATTTCGGCAAATGCAAGAGCAGTTCTACCATATGATGAACCTTATGCAACAACAAGTTCCGGAAACTTCATCAAATCAACCACCGTAGGTATAAATGCTCTGTTTTTTTTATAATATTTTTTCTTATTGATGAATTGGATTTGGATATGGGAATTCAGGTTCAAGGCTATATTCTTCATGAATGTTTTTGTTAGTGTAAATTGGACCTTTAAGATTGCTTAGGTGAATTAATGAGCTTTCTCCAATTATAAAATAGCTTTTAACCTCTTCTTTGCTGCACTATAAGATTTCTTGTTATACCATGTTTTCAACTCTTCCTAGTCTCTTCAAATCTGGAACTGCCTTACTGTATCAGCTCTTATAACTGAATCTGTTCATCTCTTGCACTAATTCTAATGGATTCAACTACTTTTCACCTACAAACATTGTGTTATCACATGTACTGTGACTAGTATGGTATATATTAGATCGTGGCCCAGAATGCCAACTCAATTATTACTTTTATTAGGCAGGCATCTCTCCGGCTTGACCATTGTGGAATTCACTCACTAACATGATTTTAGGTTACAGGGAAATGTGCAATTGTATCTTTTTTATACATTAATTTGATACCCATGAATACTATCAGCAATTTGGATATTTCTGGTGCATTTGTTGATTTAACTTGAAGGACAATTGTAATATGTTTTCTAACTAAAGAAATCAGTTTGCATCAAATTATTTATGTATTTTCATTTGGTTGTCCTTGTTGCGCTAGTAAATGGCTTGATTTGGGAACTGAAAATTTTATTCATGGCATTTTCTCTTTCTGACAGAAATAGTTCAATTTGTCTCTTGGTTATAAAGTGAAAGGCTCATGAAAACAGAAATTTATGAGAAATGTTTGTAATTTTTTTTTTGTATTTGACCAGTTTTTTGTTTTCTTGTTTTGTGATTGTTGCTTTTTTGTGATTATATTTTTACTTATGAATTATCATTCTCATCCCCTTAACAAGTCGTATATTTGAAATTATAGATAGGATTGTAAAGGTTCTCAAGCTGTTTCTTTGTCATTTTTGCACAGAGGATAATGTAGTTTTTGATGATTTCTGGATGGAATGCATGAATTCTTTGACATTTGTTATCAAAAGGCCTTGGGCTAATGGAGCCATGTGGAGTTTGAACTTGGGACTTGGTTGCTTTGCCATTGTGCTTAGCATTTTGTTAATAGTTGCTGCTGTGTGGAACTTAGCTATTTTGTTATGCAGGTATGTTACTAAATCTTGTCTTTACACATAAAATTGTGCTCTTCTAGGATAATGCTAATTCTAATAATTGTGCTTTCTTTATTGTTTTGTAGTTGCAGAGTGGATGTTGTGGTCTTTGTTATATGAGCAACTTTTGTTAAAGAAAGAAAGGGCAACTTTTGGATGTAAAAGCTCAAGTATTCTATAACTTTAGTCTTTGTTCTATCTTTTTTCTTACATAAGTATTTTGTAAAAGCTTAGGTGTTGGAAGACTCAAATGTTTAAGATAGATAGGAGACGTATTTTATATATAAATATGTTTTTACATTTCGCTTATTTTACATGTGAATAAGTTGATCAACAGTTTATGACTCTCATATGACTAGAAGAAGTATATTTTTTTTTTTGCTGAAAGAAGAAGTCTATTTTACATTCTTAACAATTGACAACTCTTAATATTGAAGGCAAAAGCTCATAGTTTCATCATTTCCTTCTGTTCTTTTCTAAAAATATAATTAAAAATCATTAAATGTATTCAAATTGAAAAAAATATAAAATCTAATTATATAATTAAAATTTTTTTTAAAAAAGGCTAACTTAGCGGTGATTATAAACGCCGTTAATTCGCATAAAATCGCCACGAACTTAAAAACACCGCTATTTTTTCCGACACTAGAAAAGCTGACATTTTTTGCTAGTACCGTGAAATTTTAGTGGCATTTATATACGTCACTAAATAACCAAAAAAATGTCGCTAAAAGTATATTTTGCTGTAGTGGTTTAAAAAAACATAGTTAAATATATTAAATTGCGTGCACTTTCAATAACCATAATTAATATTTTTATGTAACTGTATTATCTGCTTTTTTTAATAATTTGTGTCATCCTTCAGTTTGAAAGGCATGAGCTCTCCACATCTAACTTTTGGTCCACATATGGGAACATGTAGATAGATGTTAGCGGTGCGGTGTGTGAGACAGTGAGAGAGGACGGTGGGAAGCTCAAGACAGGAGTTCTGAGTCAAGGTTGCTTTTAGGCCACCTAATGGAAAGAGAGTTGAGGAACTACGAGATAGCGACCCTTCCTCCTTTGTGCTTTCCCACATCGGACAAATCAACTCGCGGCTATTCCTACCAATAGAGAGAGAGAGAAAGAAAGAAAAAGAAGACATCCCAAAGTTTTGAAAAAGAAAAAAAAACAACCTTATTAATTACTACTTGTAGAAAGGATTAGGGTTTGTTAGGATGGTGACTTGTTTTTGACTTGTTAACACTTTTGCATTGCATGTGGTCTTACGTGTCAGTTGGGATCCCCACATCAAATTTTGGCTTATATATCCCCCAATAATCTCGATCACCCATAAACACTAGAGGAATAATATTTTGATAACATTTTTCAACTTTCAATGTTGGCATATTTAGTACGTATATATTGTCTATTTATGAATATTTTTTGATGTAATGGAGGTTTTTGATTTGAAGAAAAGAGAATATAGCATACATTATAATTCGAATTTCAGATATCCAGAATTCTAACCTATTAAAAACTAGAATATGATCATTTGAATTAATTTTCAAAATTAGCTACTTTCTATCCATAATTTTTAAAGTTGCCTAATATATTGGTGAAATCATAATAACAAAGGATAACTGTGGGACCTTTAATTTACACATTTTCATATATACTCTGGGAAAATTTTTGTTCTCCGGCCTCCAACAAGTACAGACATACATAATGGCAAATTGCACCACCCATTTGGAATTTGGACCACCTCAAGTTGCAAACCGAAGTAATGTGAGAAAGCATCAACATTCAAGACGAATTAATATAGATTCAGAAAGTAATATAAAAGTACTCTTCAGTTTTGCATTTAAAAATTTAAAAATTTAAAAATAAAGAGCTTGCTATATATAGATATTTATATATGTACAGTAAAACTTCTTTAAATTAATATTCTTAAGATTCATCATTGAGCATTAATTCAGAGAGGTTATTAATTTAGGGCTTAATACCCATATATGCCCTCCATGCTTACCACAAAATAAAATTATACCTTCAACATTTAATTGTATGAAAATCAGTCCTAAATGTTTTAAAATAACAGAATTAAGGATATTTCCGTTAACTCCCTCTAATGTCGTTAAGTTTTATTACTGTGCAAGGGTAACAAAAATTAAAGAATTTAACAAAAATGTACTTAATTATATTATTTTGAAACGTTTAAGATTAATTTTGATGCAATTAAACGTCGATGACTTAATTCTATTTTATGGCAAACGTTGATGGTATATTTGAGTATTAAGCTTTAATTTAAAGGGTTTTACCTTGTGAATTGTTATTGTCTTAAAAAACGTGTCTGTCTTCAATAATTCTATGACCTTTAATTTAATAAAAAGTCATTGCAAATATATTTTTTTCATATATTTTATACTTTTTTTAAATTCTTAAAATAAAAAAAGTTAAATATGATAGTCTTTTATGAATTAACATCTTGAACTATTTTCTAATTCTTGAATATTATGTAATATATTTTTTTAATTATTAATTTATGCAATAATTGGGATTGAAATTTACACTAAATTTTAAAATAAAATTATTAATTATTATTATAAATGGGTTTATTAAATTTTTTCATTGGCTCGAGCTGGGATCATGATTTTTTATTAATTTAGAGAGGTTATTAATTTAGAAAGCATTAATTTATAAAAATTCTACTATATATGGCTTATGATATTCAAATTAATTTCTCTAATATATTTGAAAATTGAAATAGTAATCATTTTGTTTCCCCTCAACAAAATGATTAATACTCCGATAGTGGAAAACGAGCAATATAGTTAATTGTGCCAATATATATATAGAGAGTAGGAATTCACTTACATATGTATAAAACAAATTTATTTTACACAGTTTTATATCTTCATATAGGATTAATATTTTTGGAAACCAACCATTGGATTTAACAACCTACTCATATTTATTATGTACGTAAATTTTTGAATCAATCTGCTATTTCTATCATTTTAATCGAGAATAGTATTTTTTTCAATATATATCAACGGTTGAAATTTCATTTTATGAAATAAATAATTAGACGTATTCGATTAATTTGAAATTTGGCATGCATGATCTATGTGAATAGAACATAAAATTCAACGGTTGGATTAAAAAATTATAAATCATATAAAAAGATATAAAAGTGTGTAAAACTAAATTTGTTTTACACATGTGTAATTGGATCCATCCTAATATATATATATAGGATAATTATTACATACACTGACAGTGGAGTCTTTTTATTCCACAAGCAGTGTTAAGATCATGACATGTGTCCTATAAAAATATTAAAATAAATAAAATAAGACATGTGTCACGATCTTAACGTTGCTTGTGGAATAAAAAAACTCCACTATCAGTGTATGTAATAATTATCCATATATATATATGTATGTATTATACATCAAAATCTTTTGATCCCTAATTTCCTATTTCTCAATTAGGTGTGAAAATCCATTGGGTTTGGACTACACATAGGGAGTTACTACTCCCATCCTATAAATTTCGACTCTTTTAATCAAGATTATTACATAAATTTTTCAAAAAATTGTAAATTTTAACTGAGAAAGTGTTTATCTAATTATATATTGTTAAAGTGATTTATCCTATATATGTTAAATACTAAATTTTTTGTAGTCTTATATTTAAGTTAGGTCTCTTCACTTATTGTCAATTGGTTGAATGCTTATTGTCAATTGGTTGAATGCTTAACATGATATCAAAGTTTAAGTTATGTTTTGTTATTACTTCCTACTACCGTTAGATAGTATATTCCCTATGGTCTTATAACATATCATCAGATAATTTTGTAAGCTATATATATAAGTCGTGCAGTTGCATTGAAGTATTGAAGAACCCCAAACATAAAAAAAAAAAAAAACAACCATGTTTAAATGGTCCCCCTTCCAACCCACAACCTCTGCCTCTGCGACTGTGACTTTAATGGCAAAGAAGGTGCTTGCATGAATGAGGGTTTTTAAGAGCATGTTGGGTGAGAGAAGAAGGGTCCACACTCCTGCTAACATGCATCCTTCAATCTATCAATAATCAAACAGGCCGGAGGGGGCTCTACTGTAAACTGCTTGCTACTTACTACTTCCATTAAATCCAAAACTTGAAAATCTGTGAAAATGGGGCTCAGCCAAACCTAACAGAGAAAGAAATAAAAAAAGAAGGGTGTTAACTTGATGACAGAAGTCCAAGAGAATTATAAGAGAGAGAACTAAAAAGGAAGATGATGGTGACTTGTCTTGGAATAGCAACGAAAGGTAGAATTATGAGCAAGTGAGGCAGTTGGGGCTTTGGGAATAATTGCAAAACGAGTCAAGCATGCACGAATAAAGCAGTCTGCAGCTCTTTGCAGACTCGCTCCCAAAAATCATTAAATTACTATTTCGAAATGTATAATATACAGTCAAGCAAAATCTCCCTTTCAAGTTTCAACTCATTTACAGCAACATAAATCGACTAGATCTGTGCCCAAAACTCTTCTCTTTCATGTTTAAATGGTAAATAAAAGTTGATATAGGTCTTCGAAGAGGGGAAAAATTAATAGCTAGGTTTTTATATATATATATATATATATATATATATATATATATATATATTATATCCCTTCTTTTTTGTATGCATGACAAATATAATGTAGCTGTTTGTAACCAATGGATTTCCTCTTTTTTTTTTTAATGATAGTCAAATATATTTTAATCTTTTGCACAAAATGTGTATAAGTTTTTACTGTTTTCTTGTAGAAAAATTAGTATATAAACTTTTATTATATTGTAAATTAAACCATAAACTTTGAAAATCACATAATTAAGTCTAACTTCATTAAATGGTAGTAATTGTCGTTTGTTTCCACATGTGATGGCCGACGTGGCATGCTAACGTGGGCAAATTTGTCCTTGTGGCTTGGCATGTCAACTTTTTTTTTTTGCATTTTTAATTTTTCAGAATAAAATCCAAAAATTAAAAAAATTAAAAACAAAAAAGAAAGAGTGAGAAAACACTACTAGATAAAAGCTCATAGACTACATTTAAAAAACGTAGTTTAAGACAAAATACTACATTTTTCTATACGTGGCCTATTCTAGCTCAAGAAAGTATTGAAGTATTTAAAAAGCATAGTCTAAGAAATTATTGAATTTCATCATGCTTTCATGAAGGCATTAAAAATTTAAAGGTTAAAGAATATCGACCTATTGTTCTAAATATTTGCTGCTACATTCTTAGAATCTTTCTTTGAAACCCTCTTCGCTTTTCCATAGTTTGTAAATGACATCTTTCTACTATTTTTCAGCCCTTGTAAAGGAGTTTGTTCCCAACATATTGCACAAGCATAATAACCTTTGACAGCACAATCACACAAGTCACCATATGCTGGGAAATCATTAATTATCCAAAGCAACATAGCTTTTAAAGTAAATGTATCTCGACCGTATGTGCTATAGATTTCAACACCGTTATCCCACAATAGCTTCAAATCGTCCATCAATGGTGCGAAGTAAACATCGATATCATTGCTAGATTACATAAGACTTGATATCAATTAAGGTAACATCATAAACTTCCTTTCATACATAACAATGGTGGGAGATTGTATATTACCATTATGACTGACCAACAACTATAAGTACTACCAAGAGTTTTATATAGGTCTATCCCATCAGTTGAAATGGCTAGTCGAAGAATTCTTAGGTCAGCTACAAAACTAAGCCATTGATAATCTACTAATTTTGATGATGGTGTATTCATCGAATGATGTAGAAGTCCATATGTCCTCTCATTTGCATGCCATGTCAAATCTTGAGTTATTTGTTTCATACTAAACATTTTACAAAATCTTGGAATGGGAGGTAAATACCATAAAAATTTGGCTGGCACGTGCCATTTCTTAACACTTGCATCTACATTCACCTTTGATTTGGATTCATTACACGTAAGGCATCTTTTCGCATCATCATATTCCTTCCTATACATTATGCAATCAATAGGACATGCGTGACTCTTTGCATAACCCATTCCTAGTGAAGATAACGTCTTTTTAGCCTTGTACATTAATAAAGGAAATTGATTGCTCTAGAAATATCTTTACCAGCATGCAAGGTAAATCCAAGGAACTTTGATCGCTCCACCCATATCTTACTTTTAAGTTGTAAAACTTGACCAATGTAGATAACCTTGTGAATTTCTTACAACTAGGATAAAATGGCTTCCTTGCATCTTTACGCAAATGGTCAAGTTTTTCAAAAACATCTGAACAACAATCATGTGCAACTTGTACCATTTCTATAGTTTCATCAAACGACTCGAAACTAATTTCATTAGTTCTCAGTTTTGCTTCTTTATTTATAGATGTAAATTATTCATTTTTCTTAATTTCCCTTGAAAAGTCCATTCATTATAACTTTGATCAACACCATTAAAATAAAGGTGACCTTTAACATCCTAAATCTTCAGCAAATTCATAATCCCATACCTATTTCAAGGGCAATTACATAATCCAAGCCATTTGAATTTTTTGAAGCAAACTATAATAACATTTCCACTCCTTCCTCATATTCTTTTGATTATCTATCAGCTTTTAACCAAAAGTTTCCATATTTGTCCATTTGCTAGCAAAAAAAATGCAACAATTATACCATTCAGACAAAACCACATTTTAGAAAAAAAAACAAATAATTAAAGTAATAAATATACAAAACAAACACTAACCTAAGGAGGGTGACGATAGAGATGAGAGAGCGAGATGAGGTACCAATTGACAAGTGACCATAGTCTTTTGATCAATAGTACAAGAAGGGTTGAGAGTAAACTTAGAGAATGATATTACAGTTATGATTATGATTTCAAAAAGTGCAAGGAAGAAATTAGGGAAAATAAATGTAAACTAAGACTACATTTTTGTGAAAACTGTAGTCTTTGTATTTAAAGCAAATATAGTATAGACTATGATTCAACATTAACCATAATCTTTGGTATAAAAAATGACTATTAAAATAAAAATAGATAATCATGAAAGACATAAACGTAGTCTATATATAATTGATTTGGTTTTAGAAAGCATGAGAAAAAAAGACAGAAGGTAAATTTAAACTAAGATTACATTTTTATGAAAATCGTAGTCAATATAAAGAAATGTCTATTTAAATAAAAATAGATAACAGTTAAAGACAAAATCGTAGTTTATATACAATTGATCTGTTAGAGAGAGTGAAACCTTTCTACTCATCGTAGAATTAACGCAAAGAATAAAAAGATGAAGTGAGTAAAAAAGTACACATAGATTTTACGTGGTTCGAAGAAAACCCTCTTACGTCCACAGTTACACTAAGTTCTTATTATATTTGAGAGTCATATAATACAAGAGGTGGCTAGCAACCCTTTTTAAACATGAAAATTAGGGAACCACTCTTTAATAGAGAAATTACAAAAGTACCCTTAATAAAGAATTAAGCTCTACCACTAACAATCTCTCACTTGGAGACTAATTCACCAACAAAATCATGTAACATGCTCATCTTCTAGTCCACCACTCAGTGTGGTGCCCCTTCAACAATTATCCATAGATGCTAGCTAAGGTTGTACATAACCTTAGCTTTTCAGTTGTAACTGCTTTTGTCAACATGTCTACAGGATTTGCTATTCCACGTATCTTCTCAAGAGTCAACGTCCCATCATCCAACAACCCACAAATGAAAGGATGCTTCAATTGAATGTGCCTCTTTCTTGCATGAAACACTTGATTCCTTGCCAAATGAATTGCACTTTGACTATCATAGAAAAGAATGCTACTTCCTTAGTTCTTACCAATTCCCCAATGAAAATTTTCAACCAGGTCATCTCTTTGCTTGCTTCAGTCATAGCAATATACTTAACTTTAGTGGTTGAAAGAGTAACAACCTTTTGCAGTTGAGATACCCAACTCACAGCAGTTCCACCCAAAGTGTATACATAACCGATAGTGGTTCTTCCATTATCAATATCACCACCTAAGTTTGCATCAACAAAACCTTACAAAGTCACACCACCCTATTCGAAACAAAGTGATAAAGATGTGATACCTCTCAAATACAAAAGAATCCACTTAATAGCCTCTCAATGTTGCTTTCCAAGATTAGCCATGAGCCTACTCATAACTCCCAAAGCATGTGCTATGTCAGGTCTAGTAGAAACCATTGCATACATTAGACTATCAACAGTTGAAGCATAAGGCACTCGAGACATAAACTCATGCTTTTCCTCTATCTTAGGTGATTATTCCTTAAAAAGCATAAAATGACTTGCTAAAGGGGTGCTAACGGGTTTAACATCTTATATCCTAAATCTGTTTAACACCTTTTTGATGTAATTAGCTTGTGAAAGCTTTCAAGTACTAGCCACTCTATCTCAAATAATTCTCATCCCAAGAATCTCTTTCGCTGTTCCTAGATCTTTCATTCCAAATTCATTTTATAATTTTTGTTTCAACTTATTGATCTCTTAACTGTCAGATCCAACAATAAGCATGTAATCTACATCCAACAGTAGAATAATATAACAACTATCAAACATTTTAAAGTAGCAACAATGATCCATGTCATATCTGTTGAAATTGTTTTTGCACATTAATTAAACAAATTTCTTGTACCACTACCTTGGGGCTTACTTCAGACTTTACAAACTCTTATTAGGCTTGCACACAACATTTTCCTTTCCAAAAAGTGAAAGTCCTTCTGGTTGAACCATATATATGTGTTAGCTTTAAATTGCAATATATATTTTGAAATGACAAAAACTTAAGTAAGCTTTAATGTTTTAATTCATATTGTAAATTTGCCTTATCACACATGATTCTCTCAATACATTTCAAGTGTTCATATCAAACATTAAGACCATGATTTAATTATGCATATTCTTATTGGTCTTAATTCTTTATAAATGTTTTGAATATTTTAGAAAATCAATTGATGATTTCTTGGACAATATTTTCATTTGAGAAAGTCAAGAAAAACTCCCTTAAAGCTTATAAATGTTTTGGGTTGAATTAGGATCAAAGGTCATATCATTTATAACCCAAAAGTGCAGGAAAAATGCCCTCTGGAAGAAAAGGATCGATCCCCACTGTAGCAGGATCGATCCCTTTTTGGCAGAATGTCTTCCCAAGGTCCCTGAAGCCAAGAATGAAGATTCTGGACAAAAGGGATCTATCCCTTTGGGAATGGGATCGATCCCTCGGGACAAAAATAGCCTATAACGGCTAGTTTCTATGAGACAACAGTAATATTCGAGATTTGGCTCCACCCAACGGCTAGAATACATCCAATGGACTATAAATAGAGGCTTAGAAACTAAAGGAAGCAAGAGGAACTACTCAGCAACTCCATAACACATATTCCTCAAATCCTCAAGCCTCAAACAACAAATCAAGAGCTCCAAAGTCTTCATCATCTATCATTCTCTTATTCCTTGTAGTGCTTAGCACAAATCTTGTATAGGCTTTTATTTGTGCTTAATCTTTGTAATCACTTGCCTAACTAGAGGCCTTTTTTGATTACTTCTCTTGTAAACCAATTCATTCCTTGTAAAAGGGGAGGTTTCTCTTTAGCCTAAGAAAAAGAGGGAGGTTACTCTTTAGCCTAAGAAAAAGAGGGAGGTTTCTCTTAAGCCTAGAAAAAGAGAGAGGTTTCTCTTTAGCATAGAAAAAAAGGGAGTGTAACAAATTCAAGGATAGTGAATTTGGGAAAATCCTTGGGAGCATCTCAAGGTAGAGGACGTAGGCAAGGTTGCCGAACCTCTATAAATCGCTTGCGTACATTTCTCTATCCTTACTCTCTTTACTTATTTGCAATTATATTTGTGTTTATTGTTTTGAATTTATATTGCATAATTGAGTAGCCTAGAGAACTTAGAAAATATCAATATAGGCTAGAGAATTTAGAGAAACCGAAAAACGAACTTTAGCTTAGTGAAAAATCGATTCACCCCCCCTCTCGATATAGCCTATAGAGCCAACAAT
Organism: Heritiera littoralis; assembly: GCA_031772115.1. NCBI lineage: Eukaryota > Viridiplantae > Streptophyta > Magnoliopsida > Malvales > Malvaceae > Heritiera > Heritiera littoralis. The sequence continues at coordinate 797,134 of JAPDPK010000158.1, forward strand.
TGGTATCAGAGCTTGGGCTCGAGATTGATTTAGACTAACCTCTATCGAGCAAAACGATCATAAATGGCTCTAGGTGATGATTTTGAGACTAGCTCACAAACTTTAGAAGAATATTCATTTGATGAGCTTCAAGATGCATTTAATGAGCTAAGTAATGAATATAAATCAATGCATGCAAAATATAACAAAAAGTTAAATAAATTTAGAAAAGAGAATGAAATTTTGATGAATACTAATGTTGAGTTGGAGGAGAAAATAAAAGATCTAGGCTCAAAGAATGATGAACTCACCAAGGTGAAATTAGAGCTAGAAAAGAAATTAGAAGACATTAAAGATAAATTGGCAAATCCTAGCTCTTTGACTATTGAGGATGAAAAGGAGAAACCTAGCTCTAGTGAATGCAATGACCATTCTTATGATGATTTACAAAATGCTTTTGATGAGCTAGCTAGTGAATTTGAATGCATGAATTCAAAATACAAGAAAATGATTACAAAACTAGAAATGGAAAATGATGAGTTATTGAATGCCAAGCTTGATTTTGAAAAGAAATTAGAAGAAGCAAATCTAGAAATTGATGAAGTAAATAAAAAGAACTTAAATTTGCACAATTCATTTTCTAGATTCTACATGGGTCAACAAAAGCTAGATCATATGTTAGAGACCCAAAGAGCTTTCTTTGACAAAGATGGGTTAGGCTATAATGAAAAACAAAAAGAAACTCATCTTAGGAATTTCTTATTGAGCAAAAATTCTATGCATGATTTATCTCTCACATGTTCACTTTGCAATAGAATAGGACACTCTTCACAAGCATGCACTTATAGGAAAACCACATTTAGAGGAAGAGTAGTTAGGAAAATATGGGTGCCAAAGCATGCTGTAAATAATGTTGAATTGTACTTGAAATGGATCCCAAAAGGATCAAAAATTATTTGCACTAACTCTCATGGACCCAAGAAAATTTAGGTACCAAAGCATGCTTGAATTTGTTTGTTGTAAAATTGTTAGAGCATGGGAATACAATGAAACAATGGAGTTCAATTGCTCTACACACCTCTATGGAGTTTGCTTGTGCCAATGAGAGAGAGAAAGAGCTTGAGGATCCACCCTTGGCAAAGTCACAAAAATTCTTCAAAGGATAGCTCAAAGTGGACTCAACACATCAAGGCAAAGCATTCTCTAGCAAAGGAGTTTTGTAAGCTTAAATCCTATCTCTTCAAAACTCATTTTTGCTAAAATTATTTATGTCTTATTGAGGCACTTAGTTGATGACTCTTGATGCATTATGAATTGTGATTGAGCAAAAAGGCATGATAATTGATTGTTGAGTGGTTTGATGGATAGTACTTGAGGCATTGAATGAATGAATGAAAGGCATGATATATGATTTTGAAATAATTATTGAATTTCTGTAGTTTGAGCAAGTTTTCTATGTGTTGATAATGTATTTACTTGCCTCAAATTGACAAATATGTCATATATGCAAAATTCCATGTCATGAGCTTTAATGAAGAATATGTATGTTGAAAATCATGGCATGTTGTTCACAAGATGTATGCTTTGATGATATATGTGCTTAAAACCTTTGTGAACAAGTTTGTTTTGACATATTTATGTAATTCAATGCATTAGTGTTGCCAAAACATGCATAACTTTCAAAATGACCTCCTTTGAGGCCAAAAATGCATTTCATGGTGAAAATCCTTCCAAAATTGCAAAATCTTTTGTAAAATGGTTTTTGATTCATGTTTTTCATTCATACAAGTCCAAAATCATGTTTCACAAATGTTTAAACCTTTACTTGGACTTAAAATCCTCAAAAACGAAGTTTTGGCACCTCACAAGTTGGATTTTCTGTCAAAAATCTGCAGAACCAGGATGAGGGATCGATCCCTCTACATATAGGATCGATCCCTTTGGAAAAACATGCAGGAAACTTGATTCTGGAGTTTAGGGATCGATCCCTTTGCTCATAGGATCGATCCCTCTAGGCAATTTATGCCCTTTTCTGCATTTTTAAGCCTTAGTTGAGAAGTTTTCTTAATTCTCTTGATATCTTCTTTCTTCTCAACTTAAAATTCAATATTTTAACTTCCTTTTGATGATATTTAGAATATGAAAAATCATTTGTAATTGATATCATGCCTCAACTTCATCAATTAATATCATTTCCAACAAATGGTATCATCTTCAACAATCAATATCATTTTTATTGAACTCACAAGTGCAAAATCATTCTTCTTGTTGAAAACATTCATGAATTGCATAAATCTTGAAATAATCTTGAAATATATTTTCAATGAATGCTTAAACATAATTTTTAAGATTTATTTCAATGATTTATGGATATATTTGAGAATTTGATGAACTTGTGCATAATGAATATTTTTTTTCTTTTTGTTCATCTTAGTCAAGCATGCTTATAGGATTATGTCTATTAGCTTGACTCAATTACCCCACTCTAGGTTTCATGATCATTATACATCTAGTGAATTGATTCCAAATGTAAATTCAACAATTGGTAATGGTCATTGGCCTATAATTTGTGATGGTAAATGGATCCTAAATGTCTAAATGCATGAAACTTTATCATCCTTGTACTTAAAGAACTAGGGATATGGCTATTAATTGATTAAAATGGTAATTTTGAATCATTCCTTGCTCATAATTGGTTAAAGATTTGAATTGGAAAATGAGCATAGGATTTTTGTGCTTAAAAACATGGAAGAAAATGTGTTTGCTTGAATACTTTGATTTTATGAATCTTCCATATGGTATAACTTTGTGAATATGAATATGGATTAATACTTTATGATAGTATGCTTATGTTTAATTAATCCATATGCATATTTGATGGTGTGTGATTGTGTTCTTGCATATTTAGAATGATTATTTTCTTGACATGAACACACTACATAGATATTGGATTCATGCAAAATGCCTAAGTCAACCATTAGTAACAATTGGTATTTAGATTGAAATAACAATTAGTATCATTGGCAACCATATTTTCAATAATTGGTAAGCCAAAACTAAATTGCCAATTGCTATGAGCTTTAAATTGACAATTCTTCTTGTGCTCTTTAGTTTGAAATGACAAATAAAGAAGAATTCTCTTAGGATATTTTTGCATGAAACTCTTGTGTGCTAGAATTTGAAGTTAATTGATATATGTCTTGATTCTATGCACACTCTTGCTTGAACGTGATTTATGAGCACATGCATATGATATGTTATATAATTTCAGCTCATAATCATGATGTATTGCCATGCACCTTAGTTGGACCTTAGAGAACAATTGATATACTTAGGTGCTTGCTTAACTTCTTACCAATTGGAACCTTCTTGCAAAATTACTTATCAACAATTGGTATCAAATTTATTTATAAACAATTGGTATAGGAAAATAAGCCTTGTCCTTTGCATGCCTAAACATTTCATACTCTTTATGGACATTGTCTTATGAATTTGTGCTATGAGTCCCATGTACTAACATGTTTCTTGTTGGATGGAGCATATTTATCTTTTTTCACATAAGCCATATTTTTAGGGGGAGCATATTTTTTATTATTTTTCCTTCTTTTTACTATGACAAAAAGGGGGAGAGATAGATATTAAAAAAGGAGAGATATTAAGGGGGAGAGATAATGGGAGAGAAAGAGTTTGAAAATTCATTTTCAAAACCCATGCTTATATTAAGGGGGAGCTTTGTAAAATCCTGCTTTATTTGAGGGGGAGTATTTTATCAAAGAATTTTCAAAGCAAATTTACATTAAGTTTTGTCATATCAAAAAGGGGGAGATTGTTAGCTTTAAATTGCAATATATATTTTGAAATGACAAAAACTTAAGTAAGCTTTAATGTTTTAATTCATATTGTAAATTTGCCTTATCACACATGATTCTCTCAATACATTTCAAGTGTTCATATCAAACATTAAGACCATGATTTAATGATGCATATTCTTATTGGTCTTAATTCTTTATAAATGTTTTGAATATTTTAGAAAATCAATTGATGATTTCTTGGACAATATTTTCATTTGAGAAAGTCAAGAAAAACTCCCTTAAAGCTTATAAATGTTTTAGGTTGAATTAGGATCAAAGGTCATATCATTTCTAACCCAAAAGTGTAGGAAAAATGTCCTCTGGAAGAAAAGGATCGATCCCCACTGTAGCAGGATCGATCCTTTTTTGGCAGAATGTCTTCCCAAGGTCCCTGAAGCCAAGAATGAAGATTCTGGACAAAAGGGATTGATCCCTTTGGGAATGGGATCGATCCCTCGGGACAAAAATAACCTATAACGGCTAGTTTCTGTGAGACAACGGTAATATTCGAGATTTGGCTCCACCCAACGGCTAGAATACATCCAAGGGACTATAAATAGAGGCTTAGAAGCTAAAGGAAGTAAGAGGAACTACTCAACAACTCCATAACACATATTCCTCAAATCCTCAAGCCTCAAACAACAAATCAAAAGCTCCAAAGTCTTCATCATCTATCATTCTCTTATTCCTTGTAATGCTTAGCACAAATCTTGTATAGGCTTTTATTTGTGCTTAATCTTTGTAATCACTTGCCTATCTAGAGGCCTTCTTTGATTACTTCTCTTGTAAACCAATTCATTCCTTGTAAAAGGGGAGGTTTCTCTTTAGCCTAAGAAAAAGAGGGAGGTTACTCTTTAGCCTAAGAAAAAGAGGGAGGTTTCTCTTGAGCCTAGAAAAAGAGAGAGGTTTCTCTTTAGCATAGAAAAAAAGGGAGTGTAACAAATTCAAGGATAGTGAATTTGGGAAAATCCTTGGGAGCATCTCAAGGTAGAGGACGTAGGCAAGGTTGTCGAACCTCTATAAATCGCTTGCATACATTTCTCTATCCTTACTCTCTTTACTTATTTGCAATTATATTTGTGTTTATTGTTTTGAATTTATATTGCATAATTGAGTAGCCTAGAGAACTTAGAAAATATCAATATAGGCTAGAGAATTTAGAGAAACCGAAAAACGAACTTTAGCTTAGTGAAAAACCGAGTCACCCCCCTCTCGGTATAGCCTATAGAGCCAACAATATGTCTTCTTTAAGATCTCTATGAAGAAAAGCTATCTATACATCTAACTGTTCAAGATGTAAATCTTCAGAAGCTACTACACTCAGCACTAATCTGATTGTAGTTATTTTGACAACGGGAGAGAAAATCTCAGCATAATCAATAACTTGCCATTATTGAAAGCCCTTCACAACTAATCTAGCATTGTATCTCTTGCTACCATCATGTTCTTCCTTAACCCGATAAACCCATTTATTTTGCAATGCCTTTTTACCTATAGGTAATTGAGTTAACTCTCAAGTATGACTTTTTTGCAATGAGCCCATTTCATCTTTCATGGCAAACTTTTACTTCACATAATCAACAACTTGCATTGCTTTATCAAAGCATTCTGGTTCAACTCAACTTGTCAACAACAAATAATGTAGAGAAGGGGAGTATCGTTAGGCTTACGTACTGTACTTGACTTTCTCAATTGAGATAAATGTGTAAAAGATTCTAATTGTGATGGAATATTTTTAGGATTTTCCTACACCCTGTTTGAAACATTGCTTTTCGTGATTTCCTCTAATTCAGCTTGTTCACATTTTTTTGTAATTTTTTCTACACTGTTAGATTTTAAAACATGCTTATTTTTATAGTTAACACATTCATTGAACACAACATTTCTACTTCTAATGATTTTTTTTATTTTCATCATCCCAGAAATGATAGCCAAAATCATTAGAACCACAGCCAATGAAAAAGCATTTTCTTAACTTCGTATTAAGTTTCTCTTTATCAACAAAATCAATGTGCACATATGAAACACAACAAAAAATTCTCATATGTGAAAGATTTACTTGTTTACCACTCCAAGCTTCTTCAGGTAGTTTCATATCCAAATGAATATATGGTCATCTATTAATCAAATAGACTATTGTGTTAACTGCATCTACCCAAAAAGTTTTCGGCAACCCATCATGTATCTTCATGCTCCTCGCATGCCCATTCAAAGTTCTGTTCATATGCTAGGTAACATTGTTTTGCTGTAGTGTTTTAGGAATAGTCTTTTCTATTCGAATTCCATTTGTTGCATAGAAATCTTTAAATCCGTCATCGCTATACTCACCACCATTATCAAATCTCAAGCGCTTTATCTTTTTACCATAATCATTCTATACCTGAGCTTTCCACTTCTTAAAAACATTAAAAATATTATATTTATTTTTAAAAAAATAAATCCATACCTTACGAGTGGAATCATCAATGAACGAGACATAATAATGTGATCCACCAAGAGATAAAATCCATGAGGGACCCCATACATCTGTATGAACAAGTTTCAACCTTTCTGTCTTAGGTTCCTTCCAGCCTTGAAGAAACTGACCTTTTTCTATTTGTCAAAGATATAATCCTCATAGATAACTACATCTATAGACTTCAAACCAAAAAATTTTCCCTTGATGCCATTACTTTCATCCTTTTCTCGCTCATATGCCCAAGTTGACAAAGCTAGATATTTCAATCAATTTCAGAATTAGCCATTACTACAGTATCCTATGTTTGTGACGTCATGTAAAGAGCACCAGACTTATTTCCACATGCCACAACCATAGAACCTTTAGTGATTTTTCATGAATTGCTAACAAAAGTTGTTGAATGTCCATAATTATCAAGTTGTCCTATAGAAATCAAATTTCTTCTTAATCCAGGAACATGCCTAACATTTTTTAACTTCCATATAGTTCCATTGGATATTCTTATAAGAACTTCACCCTTTCGCATAATACTAAGAGGCTCATTATCTACAAGATGAAAATTTTCAAAATTATCAGGTACATAATTTTTGAAGCACTTTCTTTGTGACGTCGTGTGAAAAGATGCACCAAATCTAAAACCAAGATTCAATTAGACCGTCAACACTCAAAATTAGAGCATCTGCAATATCTTTTGTTGTCGCATTTGCAAAATCATTATCATTCTGCTGCTCCTTCTTCCTTTTCTACTTATAGTCCCTTTTAAGATGCCTTCTTACCACAATTCTAGCAAGAAACACCACTAGGCCTAGATTGACTTCTCTTCTTAGACTTAAACTGTCTTTTATTTTCACCATGTTGAGCAGTTCTTCCCTTACCTTCAGTATTCAAGGCAGACCCGGATGATTCACTAGTTGATTTCTTGCGGATGTCTTCGCTTAAAATCAAATCTTGAATGTCATCATATTTTAATTTATTTGATTTATAAGAACTATTAATTGCAGCCATAGTTGCATCCCAACTATCTATTAAAGAAGACAACAACAATAAAGCTTGAATCTCATCATCAAAATTAATTTCAACTGAATTTAAGTGACTGATAATTATATTAAATTCATAGATGTGATCAGCAACAGAAAAACCTTCACCTATTTTTAAATTAAGTAAGCAACGCATTAGTTATACATTATTTGAAGTCGATGGCTTCTAATATGTATTTAACAGTGCCTTAATTAGATCTGTAGTCGTCTTTTCTTTCTTGATGTTAAAAGCGACATTTTTGGCTAATGTCAATCGAATGATACCTAGCGCTTGTCTATCAAGCAACTCCCAATCTACTACAGGCATAGACTCGTGAATTTGTTCCCAGCAAAGGTTGATGCAACTTTTTTTATATAGGTAATCTTCAATCTGCATCTTCCAAAAGCTAAAATTGTTACCGTGGAACTTGTCAATCTTTACTTTTCCTTCTTCTGCTGCCATCGCTCTCACTCTTAATCACTTCAACCAAAGCTCTAATACTAGTTGCTAAGGAGAGCAAAACCTTTCTACGTACTGTAGAATTAACACAAAGAATAAAAAGATAAAGAGACACAAAAGAACACACAAATTTTACGTGGTTCGAAGAAAAACCTCATACATCCACAGTCGCACTAGGTTCTTATTATGTTTGAAAGTTACACAATCCATGAGGTGGCTAGCAACCCTTTTTAAACATGAGAATTAGAGCAACACTCTTTAATAAGAAATTATAAGAGTACCCTTAATAAAGAATTAGGCTCCACCATTAACAGTGATATGATTTCAAAAAGCGCGATAAAAAATGAGAGAAAATGAATATAAACTAAGACTATGTTTTAAAGAAAACCTAATCTTTGTATCTAAAGCAAATAATATAAACTACAGTCAACATTAACCGTAGTCTTTAGTATAAAGAAATGTCTATTTAAATAAAAATAGATAAAGGTTAAAGACATAAACGTAGTCTATATAAAATTGATTTGGTTTCAGAAAGCATGATAAGAAAACTAGGGAAAATAATTATAAACTAATATTATGTTTTTAAGAAAACCGTAGTCTTTGTATCCAAATCAAATATAGAATAGATTGTGATTCAATATTAATCGTAGTATTTAGTATAAAGAAACGTCTATTTTTTCAAATTAGATGACAATCAAAGATATATTTGTAGTCTATATAAAATTAATGCAGTTTCAGAAAGCGAGATGAAATATTGAGAGAAAATAAATATAAACTAAGACTATGTTTTTAAGAAAATCATAGTTAGATCTATGATATTTGAAAGCTAAAAACTTGATTATAATTTAAAACTGTAGTTAAAAATATTAGACTGCACGTGCTTTCAATAATCCTAGTTAATGTTCTTATGTAACTATAGTTTCTGCCTTTTTTCTAGTAGTGCACGCATGTTTCATTAAATTATATTTAAGAAAATTAATACATACATATATATATATATATATCCTTGCAAAAAAAAAAGAATACTATTATACATATATAAATATATTAATATATAATAACAAAGGATATGTGACAATATTTTATTTTTATTTTAAAAATTTAAAAACTTCACTGCCGACATACAGAATATTCATCCAATTTTTTTTCTAGTCAGATAAGAGGAATTTAGTATCATTATTCATTGCAAAGGATGATTTGAAATGGTTTTGTAAACCCTAACATTTTGGAGATGGCTATTAATATTGATGCTGATATTAAAGAAAAAAAAGCTGAGAAATTAAAGAATACTATATACATATACACGTTGAGAGACTAAATGGCCTAGCTTAATTTTTGTTGCTCTATTTAGTTTTCATCTTACATTTGTTTTAATGAGTTGGAATAAGATGGATATATTGAATTACTATAAGCTGATGTAGAAAGAGAGCTATCGGATATGAATTTCAAGAAACAATTAAGTGCGACAAGTTCTTTTTATTCTTGTAAATTAGATAAATGTTGTAATGTGGTCCAATCTCCAATCACTGTCTACACATAATGAAAAATGTGAGAACAAAAAAAAATTATTAGTTTTTTTTTTGGCAAAGTATGAAGACAAATATTTAAAATGTTATTAGGTTATAATGTTGATAATGAGAGTTGCTGTGTCAATACATTGGCACAAATATATATATATATATATATATATATATATATATATATATATATATATATAAAAACAACTATTACATGAATTATTGTTTCAAGAGAGAAAAAAAAAGGCTTAAGACTAGACTTACTCAAGGGTCGAGCTATTCACCCAAGCTCAAAGATCCGCTCGATATTTGGTCAGGTTTTAACAAAAATATCATATGAAATTAACAGGTTTGAGCAAAATTTTTAGGCTCAATCAAATATTGGGCCGGGCTTGAGCTTGATCATTCGAAGCCGGAACCTGTCCCGAACATAATTAAATTTAAAAATTTTTTAAATTTATTTACTAAGTATAATATAATTATATGTATATAAAACATTTATTTATTAATAAAAATGATTATGTATATTTAATATGAAAATTGACATGCAAATTTTGACAAATCAAATTAAACTTCAAATAAACTAAAAGAATAAAAATAAATAAACAAAAAATTAAAATAAAAAATAAATAAATAATATTTGGTTGGTCGGGCTAAGCCTGGCCTTTGCATTATAAAATAAAAATGAGTCTGAAAAAAAAAAGTCAAGCTCAAATTTGCAAGACAGCTCAGGCTTGAACTTTTACCTAAGTTAATATTATATAGTGCAGCTTGGTTCGTGCTTGACTGGAGCCTGCTCATGATCAAGTCTGCTTATGACCCTTTTAATTTTAATTTATTTTTTATTTTTCATAAGGCAGATAACTTAATTGGAAAACTAAAAACAAGGGTTTTTATTATTATTAAAAGTTAAAAAAACAATTTCAAACAATTCTAGTTTTCTTCCATAAAAGAGTTGTAATATTCTAAAAGTTTATAAATTAGAAAACAAGAGTTGTGGAATTTAACTATTACTCTTATTTGTTTATTTATTTATTTTTGTTTATAGGGAGGTTAAATAAGAAAGGAGAATCGAACTTTAGATCCAATTCCTCTTAAAAGGAGATGACATCCATTAAACCAAACCTTGATTGTTACTATTACCCTTATTTCATTGATAACATATGATAAAAAATGGAAATAGAAAATTGAAAGTATTTTTTAAAGTTAAGGTACCCTTAGTATTAACACTATGATTTACTTTCTTTTAATTGCATTAACTTGCCATATATCATAAGATATAGCAATCCACATATAGTTGAAAAATATAGCTGGTGGTTATTGCATAAATATTGCATTAATTATTTATAGAGAAGGGATTGTATAAAATAGTTACTCTATGTTAGCATATAATATATATCTTTTATTTAAATCATGCTATGTACGTAGCTTATTGAAAAAAGTCAATAATATATTATCATAATTATTAGTAAGTCCCATGAAATAAATATTCACCACTTAATTATCACATTTAGTGCATACATTACTAGAAAAAGTTTATAGACTACGGTTACGTAAAAGAATATTAACTATGATTTTTGAAAGTGCGTATAGTCTAATATCTTTAACTACAATTTTGAAATCTTAACCGCTTTTTCAATTTTCAGACATCATGGCTCTAACTAAACTTATATAAAAAGCGCACTTTAAGAAAATAAAAGACTACTTCTTACTTAAACGTAATTAAAAAAAAAACTATGGTTTCCAACAAACTTTATTTTTTTAATTATTAAAAGTATATAAATTTTTATAAAAGTTATTGTAAAAAAAAACTATGACTTTATTGTTAATTGTAGTTAATATTATTAATTGTATTTAAAACTTGTTTTCCCTATTAAACGCCGTCTTATTATATGTGAATAGACTACAATTTTTTGTGGTGTAACCATGAGTATCTTTATCCGTTTTATGATATAAGACTAATCATGTTTAGACCGAGAGTAGTAAATGGTAAAGCCATCCCAAAAGTGGTGACTCTAGAATTCGAACCATGTTCAAATGCCTGGAGAAGAAGTCCACTTTCACTTCTTGCAACCACTTGTTGGTAGACTATAGTTTTATTTAAACATAGTTTTTTGTGGCTTGATGTTTCGTCTCTTAAAATTGAAGATTCAAGTACATTGAAAATCATTAGTTTCATATTATAAGGCTACAATGTTATTTATGAACAAGCATTTTGTAGTTTCAATAATTTAAACTACAGTTCTTATTTATTAATAGACTACAATTTAGATTTTAAATGTAGTCTTCTGTGTCTAATACTTTTTCATTTGAGATTCATGAACCTACAATATTGAAAAGGTCAATTTACTAATATAACGTTTCAAGCCAAGCATCCTACAATACTTAAAGTTTGGAGAGACATCCATCATTCATCACTCACTCTGCACTTTATCTTTCTCTCTATCTTTTTCTCCAAAAATATTGGCTCTCTTCCTTCTCACTCTCAAAATTAACTATGAAGAACAAAACTATCAAATTGTGACAGTATTATTGAATCTCTTCCAATGGTGATCTTGTATTTGATTCTTAGACATGTGACTTCCATTTCAATTACTGATTTCATGAATGAAAGCATGAGTTATGAGGCTTTTAATAAAACTGCAAAAGACGATGATATCTTTAAGAATGTTTCGTCGAATAAAATCAGCTTCTCACCATAGTTTAAAAAAGAGGATCTTTTTTAAAAGATGCAAAGATGCCGGGAATGTAATGGCATTATATAAGAAAAGAATGATCAATTACTTTAGTTGAAGGAAAGCTGAGTCAATACTGGGTTACTTAAAGTTAGCAGTCGAAAATGGTCATGCTTTAAAGCCATATATGTGTATGGTATTATAATGGTTTTCTTAAGGAGTGAAAAAAGTGAAAAAAAAAAGGGCCTCAAATTTTGTCTTCTTTGATCTGAAAAATTCTAACAAAAGAAGTTTCGACACTATTAGATATGTACAAACACATAAAAGTTCTTGAGCAGCATGTCGGTGTATGTATCATTGTTTAAACTAAAAGAATTTTGTGATAATGCCCATGACATTATGCCAATACAAAATAAAGCAACAAAGTTGATAACTTTTGGATCTGGCCTTGTTCTTACTCATGCTTTTAGGACAATGAAGCAGCTTTCTTCTGTAGTATGCTTAAAAAATACCTAATACTTTAATGTACATTTAGTTTTAATTATTAATTAGAAGTTAATTTATATTTCTATGATTGATTTTACATCATATAAGATTAAATTAATTAGATGTTGCAATGCAAAGTAAATAATGCACATTAGGTGATGCAAACCCCAAAGAAAACAATGAGACCCATAAGCAAAACAAGGAATTCAAACCCTAAGAAAGCTAAATCAAACTTATCAAAGTAAAACCTTGGCCTAATGTTTATTAAGAAAACACAAACCAAAGGTATAAGAAAAAGATCTTAATACGTTCGCAAAGTTCTCAAAAGAACCAAAGAGAAAAGTCTCTCAATATTATAACTCAAATCAATTGTTGTTCTACCCAAAGGGTTATATAGCTAAAGAACTAGAATTAAAAAGGAAATAGCAATCTTGCAAAATAAGAAATTGCAAGTCCTGTAAAATAAGAAATTGCAATTCTATTTAATAACTTATTAAATAAAAAGGAATTGGGCTTAAATTAAATTGAGACAATGTTCAGTCCAACACGACATAACTAAATAACACAGCCTAATAGCATGTGGCCCAAGTGGTGCGTTCAACCCAACTCCTTAAATTAGCTAATCTCGAACATGAACGAAGTTTATGAAAGTTTGTCGTTCCTTTAAGTTCTGACTCCCTTGTTGTGCGATAGCCTAACTATCTTCAATAAGCCCATGTAAAGCTTCACGCATCCCCTTAGCTCTAGCTCTTGTCATTGGGCATCCTTGCATGCTCAATGGATCACTTGATGTGCTGCCTTGATTCCTATCATTCCTCCTCTTCTTAAAAGGATTTGTCCTCAAATCGTCACCTACTTCAAAAGGAAAAAGATCAAAAACATTAAAAGTAACACTAACATTATACTCAGCAAGAAGATCCAATTTGTAGGCATTGTCATTAGTCATTGCATCATTTCGAATGGTTAATCTCCTTTTAGTTGCAACTTAAAACACCTTTGTGCATGGAATCTTTCTTTGTGCATATGAACCTAAACCTAATCACTAGGTTCAAAGACAACTTTCTTTCACCCTTTATTGGCTTGAGTTGCATATTGCTCAATCCTTATTTCTGTGTTGTCGCATCTTCTTATGTATTTGCTTAACTATTTTAGCTTTCTTCTTACCATCCAAACTAGCTCATTTCTCAACTGGTAAAGGCAATAAATCCAAATGAGTAAGTAGATTAAAGCCATAAACAACTTCACATGGTGAATAATTAGTTATTGAGTGGATGCTTCTATTATAAGCAAACTCAACATGCAGCAAACACTGTTCTTAATTCTTTAAGTTCTTTTGAATGATAGAACACAACAAGGCTGACAATATTCTATTAACCACTTCAGTTTGTCCATCCATTTAGGGATGACATGTAATCAAAAACAATAACTTAGTTCCCAACTTTCTTCACAAAGTCTTCCAAAAGTATCTTAAGAACTTAACATCTTAGTCAGAAACAATAATCCTTGGAACACCATGTAAACAGACAATCTCCTTAAAGAACGAATTTGCTATGTTGGTTGCATTATCAGTCTTATGGCAAGGAATGAAAAGTGCCACCCTTGAAAACTTGTCAACCAAAAAAAACCGAATCCCTACTCCTTTTTAACCTAGGTAAACCTAAAACAAAGTCCATAGATATGTCAACCTAAGGTTTGCTAGGTATAGGTAAATGAGTATAAAGACTATGGGGTAAAACTTTAAGTTTAGCTTGTTTGCACGTAATACATTCTCACACAAATTCCCAACATCTCTATTCATGTGGCCAAAAGAAGTGATCATTCAAAATATTTAAAGTTTTCCTAACACCAAAGTGTCCCATTAAACCACCCCCATAAGCTTCTCTGACCAACAATTCTCTTAAAGAATTTTTAAGCACATATTACCTATTTTCTTTAAACAAGAACCCATCATGCCTATAAAATTTTCCAAAGGCAGCCTTCTCACATGCATTAAACACATTAGCAAAGTAAAACACATAAATATTTAATATGCTCAAATCCTAACAATTTTGCATTAAAAGTATAGATAAGCGCATACCTTCGAGATAATGCATTAACTACAACATTTTCCTTGCCTTGTTTATATTTGATTATATAAAACATCTCAAGGAATTCTACCCATTTAGCATGTCATTTATAGAACTTACCTTGTCCTTTCAAATGCTTTAAGGACTTATGGTCAATATAAATCATGAACTTCTTAGGCCAAAGATAATGTTGCCATGTTTCCAAAGCCCTTACTAATACATACATCTCTTTATCATAAGTTAGATAGTTAAGCATTGCCTCATTTAACTTTTCACTAAAGATCGAAATGGGTTGCTGCTTCTGCATCAAAACTACCCCTGTGCCAATAGCTACACTCAAAAGTTTTGAGCAAAGTTTAGTAAAAGAAGTAATGGTGTGGAACTTAATTTTTCCTTAAATAAATTAAATGCATTCTCTTGTTCACTTCCCCACTTAAAACCTACACTCTTTTTCACAACCTTAGTCAATGCTACGACTATTATGCTAAAATCCTTAACAAACTTCCTATAGAAACCAGCCAAACTGTGAAAGCTTTGTACCTCCGAAATACTGCTAGGTGTCAGCCACTCTCAGTGGGCTTAACCTTATCTTCATCTATTGTTATTCCTTTAGCCAAAACTAAATATCTTAGAAACACAATCTGATCTGTGCAAAAAGAACACTTTTTAAGGTGAGTAAACAATCTTTCCTTTCTTAAGACATCTAGCACACTTCGCAAATGTTTAATATGATCATCTAAATTCTTCTCATAGATCAAAATAT
Source organism: Heritiera littoralis (assembly GCA_031772115.1). Classification (NCBI taxonomy): domain Eukaryota; kingdom Viridiplantae; phylum Streptophyta; class Magnoliopsida; order Malvales; family Malvaceae; genus Heritiera; species Heritiera littoralis. Next base: position 812,405 of record JAPDPK010000158.1, read on the forward strand.
CATCAAAATAAATAACTACAAATATGCCTACAAAATCACAGAAAACATGATTCATTAATCTCATGAAAGTACTAGGTGCATTAGTTAAACCAGGCTGCATAACTAACCACTCATATAAACCATGTTTTGTTTTAAAAGTCATCACTTTCCCTCATCCTAATTTTATGATACCCACTCTTTAAATCAATTTTAGATAAAATGCAAGAACATGCAATTCATCTAACATGTCATCTAATCTAAGAATAGGATGTCTACATTTTTCAGCGATTTTGTTGATGACACAACAATCAATGAACATTTGCCAAGTTCCATCCTTTTTAGGCACAAGTAATACTGGAATCGCAACAAACTCATGTTTTCTCTCACATATCCCTTCTTAATAAGTTCCTCAGCCTACCTTTGAAGTTTCTTAGTCTCCTCGGGATTACTTCTATATGCGAGTTGGTTTGTGGCTCTAGGGATTAAATCAATTTGATGCTCAATTTCTCTTATAGGTGGTAAACCATCAGGAATGTCCTTAGACACATCCTCAAAATCCTACAAAAGAGATTTAAAAACACTAGGAAAAAAAGGGTTAAGCTCGTTTGTATCGAAATAAGTATCTTTGTACAAAAGCACAAATATAGGATGTTTTTCTAGAAACGCAGCCTTGACGTCACTTTCTTTTGCATAAATGCCCACTGATCTTCTCTGTGAGACCCAGTTATTTTGTACTGTACATGTACCATTATTCATTTATTTATTAATAAATGATTTATTTCTAAAGATTTTATAAATTGTGAATATAAAAGGATGTGGGCCCCTCTTGAGATTTTTGCACCCAGATATTATTATGAAAGTGGAAACAATGTACTGACAGTGTAATAATGATGAGGAGGAAATTTTAAAGACTTGAAATTATCTTATTTTCATTATTTGGAGTTGTTGCCAAACAAATTTGGGAAATGACGGTTATGTCCTGAAACTATTTTCGATAATTGTGCCCAAATTTAAAATGAGTTGTGATGAAGCAAAAATACCATGTTATTCTACATGAAAAGGACTTTAAAATAGTGGCCTTGGAATAGTTAAAACGGTGGTGTAATTGGAAATTTACGCGATTTACCCGGTAAGTGTAAAATAGTAATTTCTCACAATTCGTGCACCGCGTGTGGATGAAACCACCTCCATTCATCAAAACACATCCATTATGAATTTTTGGTGATAAAAGCCGAATTTTTTGAGCACAAGTACATAGTTTTTATGGTTACAGAAGCTTAAGGGCAAGAAATGTCCGAAAGTTTATAACCATGGGCAAAATGGTAATTTCTCAATAGTGTAGAAATTTCTACAAATTTCCTATGGATGGCCAGCCACTATTCACTCTCTTCTTCCTCACTTCTCACGACACCAAGAAAGAAAAGAGAACAAAAAGAAAGAAAAAAAGTCAACAAAAACAACTAAAAGCTAGATTTTCTCACCAAACCATTGACTAGGAAATTTCTCTACTCTCTCTCCTCTACCTACCTATACCAATAGATCATAGAAAAAGTGGCAAAATAAGGAGAAAGGGGACCTCAAAGTTTCGGTCAAGGTATGTGTGTTACTATGCATTTTGTTTCTTTGGAATTTAATGGTGTAGGAAAATTAATCCAAGCTTGCTAAACATGTTTATAGTATTGGATTTGGTCAAAAGTGAATAAATGAAATTTTTCCATGGAAGGGAGCATTCAGCCAACATGGGTTCCTTATGGATTCATGGGTTTTCATGCATGAAATGCATGCCAAAATGAAGGTCAAGCATGATAGAACATGATTTAAGCATTAAATTGTTGAAAATCCTATGAATCACCATCTACCAGTTTCAGCCAAATGAAGGGGATACCATCCATGGCTGATTTTGATAAGTTAAGGGTAGATTTAGACTGTGGAAAATGCAAGGAGTCTACCGGTATGCTCGGATTTAAATTCCGACTCAAAAGAGGAAGTTATGCTATGTTACCAGTAAAAGTCATACTACAAAAGTATTGGCAGTGTTTAAAGAGGCTACATTTAGATTTAAACAATAGCTTAAAATAAGTATTTAATTAGTTAATAATTTTGATGGAATTATTTGCAGCACGGGATTAACGAATTTCGTGTAGTGCGCATAAAGAGACCGAATACGCTACACAGGTAAGGGATGTGTATGTAAGCTGTAGCGATATTTCGAATGCATATTTATTATGCAAATAATTTATTATGAATATTCTTGAACTAAGTTGCATGAAAATCTGTGGAATTGAGGCTGTTTGTGAAAACTGAAATTGTGTTTAATTTGCAGGAGGGCTAAGGTAATAGCAGCCGTTATGCTGTTGAAAATTTATAGAATAATTTCTAAAAATATTAGAAAATATTTACTTATATGATTTGATGAGTTCCTAGCCTTGAAAAAGAGGAATTTATTATTTTTCATAAAACATGAATATACCGAAAAAATATTTTTTAAATATTCATGTTACTACTTTTGATGAAATCGAGATTACTGAAAATTCCTCTTATATGTTCTACAGTAAATGAAATGGTTTCCATGATGAAATGGTGACAAGTGAATAGTTTATAAATTATTTTCATAAATATTCACTATATGATTCAATAAAATCCTTTATGACTGATTGAAGAATTACTGGTTTTATTTATTTCCATAAATGTGAAATGATTGTGAAAATACTGTTTTAAGACTGCTAGGCCCCATATCATGCCGATATGTGATATGTGATATGCGATATGTATGCAGTTCCTGTTGACACCTGATCAATGTTCGACTGAGGACTACCCTAGACTATGGCCATAGATCTTACATGATTATTATTGCCATTGTAAGACCTGAATCTACACTACTGTAGACCCTAATTTCATAAAATTTGATAATGGAAATTAAATAAATAAAGAATGTTGATTTCCACTTGAGTGAAAAGCTCCTTAACTTCAGATGTAAATGGAGCAATTTCTGTGAAATACTCTATGGGGGAGTATTATAGTGGAACAGCTCGCCAATAGGCGAGCAAGAAAAAGGCTGATCGCCAATGGATGAGGGTGAGTATGATTTAATGGCCTTATGGGCGAATAGGGAAGTTCGCCATGTCAGTTGATTAAGAGGATAGCCCGAATGAGGCGAGGACTCTGATCATCCAAATGAACCTAGTGATGATCACCCAAAGAGTGAGTATGGCGAGTAACATAATATCCCATATCGAAGATGATAGCCTAGTACGCAATTAAGGCAATAAGGTACTCGCCAAATTTAAAATGCTAAAAGTGATCGCCAACTTGTGGTATGAATCATAGCAAAGTGGCGAGTAGAGCAATACCCGGTGATCGCCTACAATGTAACAATGGTTGTGATCACCAAACCTCTCTGTGATCACCAAGTAAAGGAAATCATCTCGTAATTGCCAAATCTTAAGTTGGCATCAAGACAAAGTGGCGATACCCAGGTGCAAGCAGAGGCGAGCTTGAAAATCCGCATAGGCGAGCCTGAGAATGTTGGCGAGATCAAGGGTTGACGAATTGAAATAGAGTTGGCGAACTAAGGTCTCATGTAGAGTAAGCGAACTGGAATTAGCACGTGTGGACAAAATGAAAATAAATTCAAACCATTGCAGCAAAAATTGACTTTGTACGCCACACAGCTGAAGAAAATTAAGAGAGGATGCTAAAGTCAATAAAGGAATTAACCTTATTGGTTGAGGAATAAAACAAAGAAGGCAAATAAGTCAAGAACGGTGCAGAAAAGATTGGCACGCCGTTTCTTTGGCCACAGGTGTCTTCATCCATTAATGATGGTTGAAAATTAACCCTAACTGTCTCTTTCATCTATTTAATGCATGAAAGACGTGAAATGATGAAAGAAGCGGAATAAAGGCCAAGTGATAAGTTCTGATTGGATTAGCATGGCTATATAAGAAGAAACACTTGAGGAAAACCGACTTAGCAAACTCCATCTTCTTTACGAAAACTATCCTACTGCAAGTTTATGTTCTGTTCCTTCTATTTCTGCCATGCTTGATCTACTAAACTTCATCCTTAAAATGACTAAACAAGTAAACTTGCTTACAAAACCTTTCCTCCATCGTTTGATGAGCTAAAGGAATAAGCAAAATGAGGCCAACGTAAGACAGAAAGTGATTTGTTCTGGAAGTGCAGTTGGTTAAGGTGAGTTCCATATTTCTATGGTTCTCTTGATATTCAATGGTAGATTTCTATGTTTTACAAAATAATAAACATAGATGCAGCCTTGTTTTTAGTTAAATCCTTAGAGAATATGAAAACTAGAAACAAGATGTAGTCTTGGAAATAGACAAAAATAAATAAGGAAAATACTGGAAAAGTGACGAGAATGGCGACTATTGTGATCGCCCATGTTGAATGTTAGTGATCGCCAATGAGACGAGTAGGAAATAAAGAACTCGCCAAGTTAAAATTTCTTGTTCAAGTGGGCGAGGTCGCCCAATGCTAGTTTAATCCATAGGCGAGCCCATCTCTGAATAAAAAGACGTGTATGGCAAACTCACATGCATAGGCAATGGCGAGTTGAATTCTGGGCGAACTCCCACATTTAAGCCAATATAGGCATGGCGAGTTGATTGTTGGGCGAGCTCCCACGAATGAGCCAATATGGGAATGGTGAGAATGTTGGGCGAGCTCCCACGTGTAAGCCATTTGACGAATGGCGAGCTCGGTTGGGTGAGCTAGTAAGTGCTTTGTTAGGCGAGCTAGTGGGATCTCTATGGGCGAGCTAGTTGATTTGTTTCAAGTCTCGCCCAAGTGATGGAAATATATAAAAAGAAAATATTAATAGTTTTAATAAATTATTTTGCAGTTAGGAATTAAGGATTCGGTAAAAACAATCGGGAAGGCGAGCAGGAAGCTAGGCTTCGTAATACCAGGTAAGGGAGTTGTATGTGAAGTAAATGCATGTCCTGTGGAGTAAAAATATTATGAAAATATTGAGAAATTGGTTTGGTTTATGACATGCATTTATTTGATAAATTATTTTGACTTGGGCGAGCTACACAAATAGCTGACCCTTATGTTGTTTTCTGGGCGAACTGGTAAAAGGGCGGGCGAGCCAATGGAAGGCAACCCCTTTTATGTTGTTTTGGGCGAACGACATTGTTTTAATTGAAATCTGGGCGAGCCAATGGAAGGCGACCCCTGTTATTATATTTTGGGGCGGGCAACCCCTTTGTTAAGAAAATTTCGGGCGAGCCAAAGTGGGCGAACCCTTTTGTAATGTTTTGGGCGGGCGACCCTGTTTTAATAAATTCCAAGCGAGCTATAAAGCCGACCCTTTATGATGTTTTGGGCGAGCCAATTATAGGCAACCCATGTTTTAATAAAAAGCCGAGCGAGCCACAAAATAGGCGATCTCTTTTTGTAACAATAGGCAAACTGGCCATGGACAAGCCATAGTGGGCGAGTTGACCATGGGCGAGTTGACTATGGGTGAGTTGACCATGGGCGAGTTGCTGTGGGCGAGCCAGTTTAATTTGTTTTTAAAAGCTAATGTTGGCGGGCGAACACTAGTTCACCGTGTTGGGCAAGCCATGATGGACGAGCTGACCATGGGCGAGCAGGTTTTAAATGTGTTTTCTCATAAGGAAACCAAAGAAAAGAACTGGCTGTTTTATTGCCTTTTGTAAACAGAGAATATAAAACCTTTTTGGAAAACAAATCATTTTGAGGAAATGATGAAATTATGAAATATTCCTTAAAGGTTAGTTATGAGATATAAAGTGATTTTAAGACTTTAGGCCCCTAGTTTCATGCATTATGATTTGCGAGGCTGATGGACCCGCCAAGTCATCAGCGGTCTCGAGGTCACTTGGCAACTGGACCTGAGGACCACCTATAGATTATGGCCATAGATCTAGCCGAGATAGCCGTGAGGGGCGATGGCCTATGGGTGCACCCCAAAAGCAGACGACTTGTGTTCCTGGAAAAGGGTAGGGAATGATGAGAGCATGATTTATTTAAAGGGTGATGCCTTGTCTCAATTTATTGATTTCTATTTACTGAGGGGATTTACTGAATCCTATTTACTATTTACTACATTTTAATGTAAATTGTTTAACCAATGATTGGAATGGTGTATCGAGAGTATTGTTTACTATATACACTGTTTTCCTACTTGATATGATTTTAAGAAAAATAAATACTTTGTGGCATATAGTTTTGCTTTCTTTAAAGCAGCATACGTCTCCTTTACTGAGCGCGTAATTCGCTCACCCATTTGTTTTAACTCCACGGATAAAAAGACACGGAGTTAGAGAATTAGCGTCCAGATGGATATAACTACATATAAAGTGTTGGAGCAAACTATGTCAAATATGACAGGTACAGCCGCTTCTCTTTTACATTTCAGACATAAGTATATAGTACTACTTTATTGAAACAAGGACAATAGAGGATGTCAGATGTAAGGAATAATGAAAAAAAAATTCATATTCCGTATTTGTTAAATAAATGTTTATCATTTATTACTATCACTGTAGAATGTAAATGGCATCACAGACAGTCCAACCGGAAAAGTTGTATAGAAATACGTGAAAAATGTGGTAACGGGTTGTTACAGCCTTACAGGGTACTTTCTCTCTAGCATCATATATTCTGGGTGATGCCTTAGTCTCCACTTTTATGAGATATGAAATGATATGTGATATGGAAAAATGTATTTAAATGAAAAAGTATATGCATATGTTTTTATATGGATAAAAGAATGATTTCTAACAGTTTAATGTACTACATTGAGTACCATACTGTTTATGATTTATACAGTAACATGTGAAATGAGTTTAAATGAGAATTATGATTATTTAAACTAATATTCTTTTAAAGAAATTATGAAAATTAGTTTATTTTATTTAAATGCTTTATTTATAAAAGCATTATATTGACAGGAGATGAAATGAAATGGAAAATGATTGATCTCAACAATAGTATTTACTCCCTATAGTCGCTTCTAGGTTTCGGGACAAGACAGGTATTTCAAAATACCTTCCTTACTCCATCCAGATCCCTAGCCGACTATAGTATTCTTCCTATTTTGATCCTTAGAGCACCTATAGGAAAATAAAGATTTTATTGCATATAGTTTTCGGAATATCTAGTTTTACATACAATTCTCTTACTCAGTCGTAGTTTGCTCACCCTTTCATTTTAACATTTACAAAGTACTTCCAGTGACTGCGTGATTAGCATCTGAGGATTATTGGCTGCACATTTAGTGCCTTGAGGCAACGAGCTTATATCCTGGAGGTATAATCATTAATGTTATATGTTCAGACATATTTTTACAGTACTATTTTGTTGTAAATTTAACAGGGGATGTAAACGATAAATAAATTCTCAATATATAAATATTTCTTAATTATAAACTTAAATTTTAAATAGTTATCAAATAAAGGAAAAGAGGAAAGTAAGGCATCACGGATAGCCCAACCATATAAAATGTGTGGAAAAGTATGTAATACGCTATATACAGGATGTGACATTCTCTCTTTCTTTTAAATACTCTCGACCTTTTTTCGACCTTTTTTCTTTTTCTTAACTCTTTTTTTGTTGTTCTCTTTTTTTTTATGTTGACCTTGCTTTCTCTTTTTGACTCACTCTCTTTTTCAACTCTCCATTGATCATCATAAACCTTCCTTGGACTTAATGGAACAATAGTGATCAGTTTCCCTTTTATAAAATGAATACCGACTTTTAAAACCATCATAATCACCTTTTTATCATATTGCCACGATCTCCCCAATAGTAAGTGACCAGCATGCACGGGAACTACATCGCATTGTACTTCATCTTTGTACCTTCCAATAGTGAATGAAACAAGCACCTGTTTATATATTAAGATGTTATTTATGTGGATGTAATTGGTTTTATTTGTCATGTCATTATAAGGGTCTTTTGTTTGGATTTAGAAAGGAATTTGGATTTATGAATCCAAGTTTGACCTTTATTATTTTTTGGGTTATCTTGTGTAAGAGACCTTGAATTCCTCGTGAAACTATTAGTGTTCATGTAATAAAAAAAATTACAATGAACTTCAACAGATTCATATAGGCATTTGAGATCTTTGACACAGGATAACCTACAAAGTAATGAAGGTCAAGCTTGGGTCCATAAATTTGAGTCCCTTTCTAAATCTAGATAAAATACCCTAATGATGGCATGGTAAAAATCAATTACATGCACATAAACAACATCCTAATTTATAATAACACACTTAGTGTTAGTGAAATTAATGGAACAAGATCACAATTTAGCTCATCTATAGTAGGCGAGGTATTAGTAATATTTGTATTTTATGTTATGATGTTGTTTATATGCATCTACTTTTTATTTGACACATGATTGTTAAGGGTTTTCGTTGCTCAATAATTCTAATAAGTAACTTGGATTTCAAGTTATAGTCGAACATTAACCTAAACTTGATATATATTTTCTAAAGAAGTTTTTGTGTAGGAGACATTTTGAATGCTGCCACGAAATTATTGGCGTTCATGTAATCAATAAACTACAATGAACTTCAATTGATTTATGATGATATTCGAGATGTCTTTTAAACAGGAACTCATTCAGAAAATAGATATCAAATTTAGTTTGATGTTTGACTATAACCTTAAATCCAAGTTACTTTGTAGAATAATAGAGTAGATGAAAACCCTTAAAAATCATGTGCCAAATAAAAAGTAGGTTCATATAATGATATAAACAACATCATAATATATAATACAAATATGATTAATAACTCGCCTAGTATAAATGAATTAAATTGCAATCTTCCTCCATTAAATTTGACAATTAGCTCTTCCAACCATCCACAACTTTCATCCCCAATAGGTACACAATTTCGTTAATTAATTGACCTAGTTCTATTCATTATTCATATTGTTGGATCTCTTGTTACTTATTCCCTAAAAAGTCTTATATTTTAATTGATTATGTTGAAATTTAATTGTTGTTGAAGTAATGTGATTGTTCTTTTATATACAGATTGATCACATCAATGTGTGAATTAAAGCTAGGCTTTTTGGTTGCTACCTATTGGTAATGAAGTTCAAGGGAGAATGTATACATTACTTTAAATTTGCACATTATATATTGTGTTCAAAACAGTAACTTATATGAAAATGTGAGATTTGATCAATTAATGTTATAATTGTTACAAGAGTTGTTAATGACATGGTTGATGAAATTTAATTTTTTTAGTTTTTTTATAATTTGTGCAATAAAATTAAACAGATGAATAATAGATTAATATTTTCGTAAATAATTATTTTATAATTATTGATATATAACAAAAGACCATTGTTTTAAATTAGAAAGCATAGTCTAATTAATAGATGAAAAGACTATAGTTTTTCCTAACCATAGTGTAATATTATAGGGTATATCTCGATTATAATTGTAATATTATATCATAAATTATACCACAATCATAACCGTAGTCTAATATCACGTATTAGATTACGCACAAAAAAAACGGTAGGCTATAATATTTAAGAAAAGACTAAGTTAGAATATGCTATAATTAGAAAAAACATAGTATTTTGTCTTAGACTATACTTTTTAAATATAGTCTATGAGCTTTTTTCTAGCAACGATTATAAATGTTTGACTTTTTTCAATAATAAAATTATGTAACATAATCTAAACAAAAACGATATATGCTAACATGAAATAATTGTTTTATACAATCTTATCTCCCATTTTTAAAGAGATATGTTTGAATAATTCCTACCATTCCTCAAACTAAATTATACTTTAATCTGTAACCAAAAAAAAAATTGTACTAAATTATACTTTAATCTGTAACAAAAAAAAAATTGTACTTTAATCAAATAAAGTAAAAAGGATCGATGGTAGCCCTTCATTACCTTAATATATATATATATATATATATATATAGATAAAAAAAAATTTAGTTCTTCCTGCAACTTAAGTTAACAAAAACCTTGAAAGTAAATATAATTAGGATAATAAATAATATGTACCTCATAATAAAATAATAGTTATTACTATAATATTGTTTAATTCGTAGCCTAAACCATTTGAACTTTTTGTGGTCTCAAAGTAATTTGTTTATCCATTGAATTGACATAGGTGGGTTTTTATAATTAACCATGTTCTACATATGTTTAGGTTATTATTCATCATGTTTTATGTTCCAAACATGTATAAAAGATTTCTCCCATATATGCTATTAGTAAAGTTTTTAAACTCAAGTGTGTGAACCGTGAATTGCTACATACATACCTGGTTAGATTATATATAAATACAAGAGAAAAAATAGAGGGGGACAAAGAAAAGGAGAATGCATGGAGTTTAGAAAATGTTAGTAGCTAGCTAGGCGGAGGTGGAAGGGTGATGACTACAAATGTGTTCTCCATTCGTGTAAGTCTGGTTAACATTTCATTGAGGACCACTTTGCAGAATCCTGCAGCAGATATAAAACAGCCAACAGCTATAAAGAACCAACACCAACTAATTGTACACTCTGCTGGTCCTGGAGAGAGAGACAGAGAGAGAGAAGTGCTTGCCTCAAATCTCAATGCCCTTGCCTTTGCCTCTCTCTCGATCGCTTTGTCTCTTGCTGGCTAATTTGCTTGATGAGAAAGAGAAAAAGATAGAGAGCAAAGCAGAGAAACAAAAAGAGAGAGATAAATGCTTACCAACGAATTGAAAGTCGAGTCATATCTCTTTTACAAGTTACTAACCTGGTGTTGACTGATGGATGCGCTTACAATACATATTGGGGCAATTTGGAGCTTCAGACGAAGAGAGAGATTTTTTTTTTTTACCGATAAAAAAATAAAAAATAACAAGAAGAAGAAAAATGAAACGTGGTGCACCTTCGCTATCCCTGCAGATAATACTTTTAAAGAGGGATTTCTTTTTGGATACATTCACAGATAATAACGATGACAAAAACATATAGCAATTACGACCATGGAGGTGATGGTGATTACAATTAATTTCATCATCTATGCATTCTTTCTCTTTGTCCTTTGCCTTTTTTTTTTATCTTCGTCTTAGGATTCGCTCCTTGCTCCACCAAATCTATTAATTTCATTTAGGATTTATATAAATATATTGTTTGAATAAATTAATAAATCATAAATCTCTGTGTCAAATTTAATTCAGATTCGTAAAATTTTTTTAAATATCCTTAAACAATTAAGTAATTAGTAAGGCATCTGATATTGTTTATGTTTAATAATTAGGAAAAAAAAAAGATGACCTTAATTATGACACAAAGAAAGAATGCAAATCAATATGAAAATAATAAGATGCATAATTAATTATAGTGAATGTACTTACGATGAGAGATCAAATCTAAGAAAAAAAATAAAAATATAATTAAACAATAATCCACGGGAGCATAGGAGGTTGATGTGTGCTTTTCCGCACAATAGATACATATGTAAGCTGCCTCATCTATACTCCAAGAAGCTGTCAATTTGGGAATTGAAAACTAGCTCTCTTGTTAACATCACAATAAGTACTGAGGGGAACATGTGTTTATATGATCGAGATATATCGTAAAGAAAGAAAAATACCCTCCCATGCATTTATATTTTGAAAACAGCATTGAGAGCAATGTGATTAATAATATCCTTCATTTTGTTAACTCAGTAAGTAATTTTCCTTTGAAATATTGAGACTGGTCAATAGATATATAATTTTTTTTGTCTTATATGGTGTTTCCGAATTAGTTTGTACGTATCTCGAAATTAATTTCTTTTAAGATCATCTTAAGAGCATACCCCTCAAATCAACTTGATGTATTCAAAAAAATTAATTTCCTTGAATGCTGACTCCAAAACTAGAAATGCAACCTACAAGGTATATATGTATAATTTAAATCTTCTCCACCTCACACTTTGGCATCATCTAGTATTTATTGCGCAAGGGATTATTCTGGAATTATTGTTAATGGGTTTTAATTATTTGGCTTCATTTTAAGAGAACTGGTCAACTAAAAATAGACTAATCATTCTTTTAACACCATCTAATTATAAGTAATTAATCACTACAAGTGAACAAACTTTTAGCCATGAAATATTTTTGAAGAAAAAATTTTCGTCCGTAAAGATAACTCAATACTGATTGATTTTTGATAGAATTCATGGCAACAGGATTTTGTCTTTTCCCACAAATTTCTCTTGAAAATTCATTGGTAATTTTCAAATAAAATTTCGTCACAAAGATTTGCTGTTGTGATTTTTTTTTGTGTGTGATTTTTTGACGGTGATTTTCGTTGTTAAAAGCCTATTGTCTTGTAATGAATTAAATTTTACCTCAAATTTTACTCGATTAATAAAAAAATGTAGTAGTATGTGCATTATAACAAATAATATTACAGATGTTTATAAAAAAAATTAAGTAATAGTACGAAAGATAATGAATTGAATTACATTAGAAGCTGAGATAAAACTTGTTTGGTAATGGCGCATTTCTTTTCAGTGTAAACTTACATTATTTCTCTTGTTAACGATTAAGAAAAATGCTTTGTATCTTCTTAGGTCTAGTTTTAATTTTTATCCAACTGAGATGTAAAACATCCTAATTGCCGCATTCTTTGAGTACATTAAATTATACAATACGATATTATAAATTAAAACAATTCGCAGAAGTTTTTAAAATAGTGAAAGCATGTTTCAATATACTTTGAAAAATTCAAAATCAAAGTTTCAAATCTCAGTCATTAAACAATTAATAAGTGGTTGAAAAGAAATAAAATAGACTTTTTTTCAAGTATTTGAACATGATTCGAATATAAGAATTGTCACAGTTTGGAGATTTTACTGATTATCACTTCGATCCAAATAAAATCAGTTTCAAACCGTAAAATAATGAGAATACATGTGATTATACAGGAAAAACTCCGTTGTTAAACATTTTAATTGATCATCTGTGATCATATATTCTATAAAATAACAATATAAGAAAGATTTGTCCTAAAAATCAGCATGCATGCGTGTGTCTACATATTCCTCTCCTCCATAAAATTAAAAAGATAAGAAAGAAAAGAAAAGAAGATAAAAGAAAACCAGGGTAAAATAAATTTTCAAGAACTTAGGAAGAACAGCAGAACTTTCCAAAACAAACCAAAAATTAAGTGAAAGGAAGCAAAGGTAGTACTTTGACAACCCAAACTGCCAAAGCCACTCTCATCTGACCAGAACTTGTGGCCTAGTCAGTCCTCACTCTCAGATCATGGGTCATCCCCATTTGTCCATGCTAATGCTTCACTCCTCCATCCCATCTTTATAGGCCCCACCTCTCCCCTCGTAGCTACCTCCCTTCCATTCTCTTCCTTTCCTCTGCTTTTCCCTTCCCTTCGTTTTGCATTTCCTTTGACAATAACTTCAATTCTCAGCTCCAGAGAAAAACACCCCCACCGCCCTTTCTTGTTCTTTTTCTCTTCTTCATGGAGAAGAATGAAAGGGAAACACACGATTTCATGAACGTAGAATCCTTCTCTCAGCTTCCCTTTATCCGTCCTGCCCCTATTAAAGAAAAGGGTATTCGTTTATTTGGCAAAGAATTCGGTGGTAACTCAGCTATGGCGAGCAGTGAGTCTGAATCAGCCGAGAACAACGGAGATATGACCAAGGAGAACGAGAATGGAGATAACAGCAGAAGATTTGAGTGTCACTATTGTTGCAGAAACTTCCCCACATCCCAAGCTTTAGGCGGTCACCAAAACGCTCACAAAAGGGAACGCCAACATGCGAAACGAGCTCATCTTCAGTCGGCAATGATGCACAACTCTTTATCCGATGCTCATATGTATGGGCTTGTTAACTACAGCCTAGGCTCAGCTCCAACACCAGCTATGACTTACCCTTCATGGAACAGTAGCATTAGCAGTAATAGCAGTAGGTTTTATGGGAACCACAGCTCGTTTTCTCAGCCACCCATCAATGGCAGCCCACTGGGGTTATGGAGAATCCCCGCTACGGTTCAAAGTAACTCATCTTTCAATCGTGACCGTTCATCATCCCATCCGTTGCCTTTGTTTGCTGGTGATGAGTTGAAGCCGTCGCAGGTTGTCGGAGGTGGTTCAAGTTCCCAGAGTCGGTACGTTTATGAAACGAAGCCAAGCGTGCAAGACCATGTGAGTTTGGATCTACATCTGTAATAACTCGGTAATGACCTGATTTAAACGAGAAAAACAAAATCTTTGCTGTGCACGGCGATTATATATTCCAAGCACACCAAATCTTCACTTGTTCTTTGTTCTTTTTTTAACAACTTGGATTTTACCTTTTTTTAGTATGATTTCATATGTAAATGAATGAATTTCGAGCTCTTCATTAATCTCAAAAAGCATATGGTGTAACTTACGTCAAAACAAAAACTCTTTTAATCTCATTCTCCTTGCTAGTTTTTTTCTCTTAGGGTATATTCATAATTTGGTTAGAATTTCGGAAACGTTTTCTCTTGCTTTCGAAAGCAAAACAAAAATAAATCTGTGCTGATTTGGCCTTCAAAAGCAAAACAAGGTCATCGTGTTTTGTTGATCCTGTTCTTTTTGGCCATTTTTCTTATTAATCTTTTATTTTTCAAGATTTATGAAATTTAGTTTATGTCATCTCTTGAGCTATTAGGAATCATGTTACAGTTGGAAGCTATTCTTCCCCAGAAAAATTTTCACACGTGTGAGGAATTTTGTCTTCGAACTGAATATCGGTGAGGAGCAAACGAACGTCTCTGTAGCTACACACGTGTACATAAATCTGCATGTTGTCTGTCTACAACAAGAGTAGTGGGTGAGAGAAAGAGAAAGAGATTTAGGGTATGGGTTTTTATTCAGTACAGATATAATCAGAGATGATGATGATGATAAGGTTCTTTTACACATATATGCCTCTTTTCTCTGCATGAAAATGCAAAAAGAAATGATACGTATACTTTTTCAAGGCAATTTCAGGCATAGGATAAGACATAGGTCGCCAAAATTTATTACATATGTTCATCTTTTTCTTTGGTCTTTCTGATAGTGTTCAATCAAAATAATGCACTATGAACAGAGAGAAAGAGAGACAGAAGATTTTTTTTTAATTGTTTAGGTTTATTTAAATGTTTGGCAATCAAACTTTAAATGATGTCTGATGATCTGCATAAAGATCTTCGGTGGAACCTCCTGTCATGAGACCAAAAGCTGAAGGAATAAAGGTGGCAATTTTAAGGCCACAACCTGATTTATGAAAAAACCCACCCAATACATTCATATAACTGTTTGCAAGCAGCAACTAGTGAATGAATATAAAAAAAAAAATGTCATCCATCAGATTTGAAATCATATGGTTTTTCTGGGCTTAATTCGTGGGACCCATCTTCGAAAATGCAATAAAAATAAATCATAGATGAAAGAGAGAGAGTATAGCTAGAGGGGGAGACATGACATTCTTATAAAAGGTAAACTGATGAATGATTTGTTTTGTTGATGAAAAAATGTAGGGGCTTGGAAGGGGAGGGGTCACTGCAAGCACATTCATTTTTTTAGTTCACGGAGGGACAACAGTACAATCCCACCCAAAGCTTTCATGGCTTTTAAAAATGGTGGAAGAACCAAACCTTCCCCTCTCACAAAAGGCTTTTGTCTTTGGTTTTGCAGTAGCAGAGACTTTGAAGAGTTAAGAGAAGGGAACATACTAACATGGCAGTTAAGTCTGCCATCTTTATTTTCTCACCTTTTCTTTGTACCTTGGCTTTTATGTCTGCAAAAGAGAGAGGGAGGGAAGTTAGGTGGGTTGGTTTTTATGGGTGAATCCAGAGAGGGAAATGCTGTAGAATTTGAAGATTCATACCCAATGCCAAGGGGAATGCACAGCAAAAAGAAAAGACATTTTCTTTTCTTTCTTAGCGAAACAAATACAAGTAACAATAATTCAGTGAGAGTAGGAACTGCTGCTTTGTGTCTTCTTGTTTTTCCTTTTTACTCTCCAATCTATCTGGCAATTGTGGCAGCAATTAAGCAGCAATATTCACAGGGGATCATTCAATGAATTTCTAATTACAGATCAGAGAGAAAGGCATCCCATTTTATAAAACTTAGTATCTAGTTCTCATGTTGGGATTTGTGTTTTGTCTGTCTCACACCAGTTTTGCAAGAGAAAAAGTGTGCCCAGAAAACAGTAGTACTATTACTTTTTCTTTTCTTAAGTTCCTTCCAGCCATAGCTCTTTTGAACAGGTGAAATATGTTGACTAGCTACATGCATGTTTTTTAAATAACCACAGCTAGGGTTTGAAAGGAAAAACAAAAATGGACCAATCCAAAATCCCATCCAAGAAACCCAACAATGAAGAAAAATTGAGATTCTTTTCTTTTTGTTACATTGGGGTTTTTCCAAAAGGCCAAGATTGCAAATTTGCAAAACCAATAACATTAAATGTGAATATCACTTCATGAAGTATTAAAATATTAGATGGTGATGCTGAACTACTAGAGTGAGCAGCTGCATGCATAAAAAAATAAACATTTAATTTCATGCAAAAAATTAAACCTGCAGGTTTCATCAACTGGATTATTTTGAGAAAACCACTATAGTTTATCTGCCTAACAGATTCAGCAAAATGACAGAATCGGTTAGTGTAGCTCACTGCAAAATAGCTGCAATGAGGCTTTCTTGCTTTGAGATATGATTTGAAGATTGCATGTCAATTTTACAGCTTCGCGTAACTCCATTGTTGAAGGAATTCCTAAAGGTGTTAAGAAGCCCTTTCAAGCAAGTGCTAACTTATCGATGAAATCTAATCGTTTAGCACCTAATTTCGAGTCCTAAACACCTGATGTTGATGACACAAAGTTATTTGCGTTGCTTTTCTCGTTCATAATTACTCAAAGGATTGGTGAAGTTAAAACTTCGCTCATAATCAAACAAGGTGATGCTCATTCAAGAAATCAAAGAGATAATCCTAAGTTCCTCCAAAAATTCTATTATCATTTGTTTTCTTATAATTTTTGGGTTCTAAACATGGGTTTTTCTTTTTTTAGTTTTTAATCTAAAAATCCCACAAATTTTACCTAAAATTTATATATCCATATATATATATATATATATATATATATATATATATATATATATGTGTGTATGTGTGTGTGTGGAAGTTGCCATATCAGTATGTTAAGGTAGTTCCTTATCTCTTTCCAAGCAGAGCTTAATCGGGACATGCATCCTTTTCAAAGATATCTTGAAAAGCTCTCAAAAGGAATTACATATCCTAAATCACCATCACTATGTTCTTCTTTTACCCTTTTTTCTCTTATTTTTGGAAGAGTATAATGCTAATCTTTCCCATATCGAAATCGAATTAACAGCAATTAAGTGCATTTTATGCGATGGAAACAACTCAAATTATTAAGAAATTTGTAAGAGAAGTCATCAACATTATTAAGAAATTTTCATGTTTGATTGTCTACAAGTATAAAAATAATCGGGTTGCAAGGTAATAGGCATGAAAAGCATTCCATTTTTTGACTTATATCTTTGGCTTTCTTTTTTTTTTTTTTTTTTAAATGTTCTTTTTTTCTTTTTCAATGCACTATACTAATAAAACATTAAATTGCATCTTGAAATCTTATTTCTAACGTTTCCTTTGAATAGCTCGATTTGTTTGAATCATAGATCTTTACCGATTGAAGTCAGTAATCGTACATCATCTTATAACGAAGAAAATTATTGTCCGAATCAAGATCATCAACGGATACATGTCCATCATTAGTTAACGTCACATCAAGTAACTTTTGCATAAACGCAATTTTAATTTGAAAAGAACTTAATTATACTGGACAAAAGATGATACAAAAAATTTAAAAAATTGAACATCAAAGAAAGTTTTTAAAGTTATGGACGAAATCTCCATTTGCAAGCAAAAAGGGTGTTAATTACTAATTAAGCAATGAACAACGAATTGCTTTTGAGAGGCAAAACAGATGCAAAAGCTATGTAAAGAGGTTACCACCATTTAAGGAAACCCTCGAAAAATTAGTCATAATAAATAATGTGATTTTAACAGATCTTTAAAGATTGAAATAAGCTTCAATAGTATCAGTTAGGTGGGAGATGAGTTGCCCTCAGAGACCGATAAGAGAAATTCTTATCTTTCTCGAAGACTCTCTATCTACTAATGTCTTAGATAAGAACAATAATGAGATGGTCACCACTGTTTTTCCACCTATGCTTTTCTTTTTCAATATTCCAATCTGACTAACCCCTCTACTGTCTATAACTATATATGCTCCATTGCCAGGAAAATGCATTTCTCCAAAATCCCAAATTGGGAGGGAGAAAAAAATATACCAATACTACTATATCTTACTATTTTTAGAATCACAATGATTTTAAGGAGATCTAAACCTAATTTTTTGGTGTAAACCACATGTATTTTCATCCGTTTTAACGGTCTGAGACTAATCCTGCTCGGGACTTAGTCACAGTTAAGGCTCCTCACCCCTCCCCAAAGGTGTGTTTAGTGAGAATCGAACCCGATGCTCGATCAGTAGACCTAATTAACTCAAGCACCAAGTTAATCTAGTAATAATTAATATGGGTTTATATATTTGATAATTGACAATATATAGTCTCTATACATTATCAATACACTAAAAGTTGGCATATCATTAATATGCAAACTAAAAAAATGCCAAACCCTTAAACATAAACACAAATAATTTTTTTTCAATTTGCTCATAAGGGCTAATTGATAAAGTGTCAACCTCTTATATATTGATAATGTATAGAAATTATACATTATCAGTGCATCATATATAAATCCAATTAATATCCAAGTACTGATATAGGAAAACATAAAGGATTTATTTATAATGCATTGACAATACTATAAATGCACCAAAAGTTAACATCTCATCAATAAGCCCTTATAAGCAAATTGAAAAAAAATTTGTATTTATTTTTAAGGGTTTGATATTTTTTTTAGTTTGTTTATTGATAAAGTGTCAACCTCTGGTACATTGATATTATATAGAGATTATACACTGTCAGTGTATCATATACAAACCCAAACATAAAAATACAAAAACAATATATAATATAAAGTTTATATTTGACGCACACTCAGTGGATAACTATTAAATATAATAATATTTATTTTTAAAAATTTTATTTTAAAATTTATGAATTAATGAGATAACATGTTATGATTCGATTAGAGTGTATGAGATTTATACACTTACAGTACATTTAGTATAAAATCAATATATATATGTGTGTGTGAGTTTACATATGATAAACTAATAGTGTATAGTTTCTATACACTATCAGTCAACCATAAGATGACACCTCATATGCAGGTTCTTAAATATAAATATTAATAAAGTTTTTAAATTTAGTTTTGAGGGCTTATGCAATTTTAAACTTTGCTCATTAATGATGTGTCATCCTATGATTGACTGACAATGTATAGAAATTATACATTGTCAGTGCATCATATATAAACTCATATATATTCTATATAAACTCATGTATAGTTTCTAACACTGACAGTCAACCATAGGATGACACACCATTAATAAGTCTAAAATTGCATAAGCCTTCAAAACTAAATTTAAAAACTCTATTAATATTTATTTTTAAGAACCTGCATATAAGTTATCATACTAATGTTGACTGACAATGTATAAAAACATATACACTGTCAATGTATCATAGATACATATATATATATATATATAAAGTACTGTTTGAGAAAAACTAAGTGTACCAATGAATTCTAATTAATGCAGTTTCGGAAGGCAACAGCCCCCTATGTTTTGTTAGGAAAACAGCAACCCTGATGAGGTACTCCAAGTTCACCGTATGGTAGCAAGCATCTAAAGGGCAATAGTAAGAATAAGGCATTTATGGTGGCATTAGGACAAAACATTGATGAAAGGATGCTTGGAAAGACAGTGCATATAAAGACATTGCGACTCACTGACATCCAGTAATTGAAAACTGTAAATACTACTACCACATCTACCTCCCTAACTTGGTTAGGGCACACCCGACCGACCAACGTGCATGGTGGAAAGACCTTTCTACCCTAGTATTAAGTTGGATGATCCACTCAACTAACATGCAACAAAGGGGCAAATCGGACCATAACTAGATAATTTCAGGATATAGGAAGCAGGTGCCTTTTTTTTTCTTTTTTCCTGCTTTGAATGAGAAATCAAAGGGCACCCCCAAATTTCACCAAAAAAAAAAAGGCACCCCCTAAGAAAACACAGTCAACAGTGTTAACATCAACTCCAACTATCTGGGACCCACGAGTAAATGCAGAAGAGGGGGCATGTGATGAGGAGGGATGATAAAAAGAGGCAAATACAATAAAGACGATTGAGGAGTACACACATTATCATTAGGACCACTTTTTTTTCTTCCATTGCTCTATTTTTAATAGCAGAGAAAGAGAGTGAGAGCAGTGGAATTTAAGAAACATCGGCCCACACCCCTATAAAGCTTGAAACGAGTATGACAGTTTATACAGTATCCAACCTTATGCTAACCTGCGCTTGTAGGTGCAAACTGCAAACCTCACACAACAACTGGAGTCCCCCCTTCCTTCCCATTTCAAAGTGTCCGGTGGGTGGCGAGCCTTGGGATGTAGCCATGTAGGGTTAGCATTTTGCAATAAATGCCACCAAACTTATAGGCCATGTGGGAGGATCCAAAGGCTTTGTTTGGCTAGCTACCTCCGTACCTGTAAAGGCTGCATTTGGTTTAGGGAAAATTGAGGAAATAGATATGTAACTTCTTTTGAATATCCAAGTCACATTCTCAGTCAATAATATCTGACAACAAGATAACCAAACATGTCTTCTGATATCTATTCCTTTCAGCCTATAAATTTATTTGGATAAATCTTCAGACACTTTTGTATCTTGTTTCTTAAGATGCTCATCCTTTTAAGAAATGAAATTCTCAGTCAAAAGGGATATGTGAACTAAGTAGATGATATTACTGCAAAATCAAAACCCAGTTAAAAGATACAAGTTTGCCCACAAAAATCACTAGTAATCCTTCAGAATCTCCTAATTAAAAGAAACTATTAATTTCCCATTATTTCTTACTTTTATTCTCTCCTCTTGCTTTTATACCCTTGCTTTATTTCTACTCAACATTGTTTCCAATAGCTTTCTAGCCATTCAAATTGATTAGGATCCATGTTTTTCTGTTAATTGCAAACTGTTGAGTTCGACCCAATAACAGAAGCATCTAACTCATAAATTGCACAAGTTTCAGTCAATTAACCTGGAATGCAGCATAAAGGGCATGCATAACCAAAATAATCAACATCACTATAAATTATAACAGAAGTCAGACCTATCTTACACTGCAAGGCCCTCCAACTGTCATTAATGAACTTGTTCCAAGGCACATACCTAATATTAATCAACCATAACAAAAGCCTCAAACCTGCTATAACTATTGCTGATTGTAATAACATCTGAAACCAATTAAATTCTGCACTTGCTTATACAACAGAAAAAGCCCAGCACGTATTACTGAATCTACATCTTCTGAAAATTTGACAATTTCTCCTTTTTATTTTGTTTTGTAAGTTTTCTAAGCCAGCGTCCTAATAAATGTAATACACATCGGAAAGTAATGTAAGCCACTTGCCTTGGCACGAGCAATGACTAAAATTTCACATTCACTATATGCCTAGCAAGACGGGGCCTACAGATCCCTACTTGGGTGGCTTCTGCATAAATATGATCTGCCTAATAATATATTTTTTTTATCTAAAATATTTCTAGGAGTCATTTTATTTATGAAAAAAAAAAACCTAAAGTCTAACACAAGAACAAGACTAGTAAATTGCCATCACTTCACTCCAAAAGGTTTAAATGCATGAACTCCATAATAAAACTAAGTTCACAACTCATTGAATCTGGTCTGATCCACTGCCAAAGCCTGTTGCCAGAGTGCACAAGTAAAATTTTCTTCCACTTCCACATCAATTTTTGTTGTACAATGATAAAAGTAACTGCAAGTTGTCACTGTAAGGACTAGATACATTTATAAGATGACTACCATGCAAATCAAGTAGCACCTGTGACTTCCACATTCATTTACTATACAATCCTGACTAAAGTTTATACTAAACTTGTAAGCTTACACAAGCATCTTCTATGCAACTCTGATAATAAACTTGTAAGCATACACATGCATTT
The DNA here is from genome assembly GCA_031772115.1 of Heritiera littoralis. Lineage (NCBI taxonomy): Eukaryota > Viridiplantae > Streptophyta > Magnoliopsida > Malvales > Malvaceae > Heritiera > Heritiera littoralis. Next base: position 834,620 of record JAPDPK010000158.1, read on the forward strand.
AACTGTGGCAGTTGCTGCTTGTACCAATGCAAAAGGAAACTGGCATCAACTGAGACTTCTTCACAGTAGTTCCCATAGTTCTCCAATTTAATAAAGATGGTAACTCTTTTCCAAGGCACCCAGGTTAATAGTAAAAAATCAACTATATGCTCACAATTTCAACAGAAATTTAGAAGCTTTTGGATATAGAAATTGGAGACCAAAATATGTGAACAGTTTTAGCATCATCTCTATATTTTTTAGCAGGAAAATTCAGTACATAAAATCTTAAAAGAAAAGCCTATGAAAACGATGAAATTTTAAATATGTTTAGCAAATTCTGGTGATACAGCCAGCGAGAACTAAATCCTGACTTTGCATTATCATCTCTTAACAACCCTGAAATTTCCCACTGAGATGGCAACAGAGTTGAGCTGTTTATATCACTGCCCAATCTAGCCCAGCATAAGTTTGGCAATATGCTCAATTAGCTATTATTATGAATTTACTAAACTACAGCAAAAATCAGTAATAGATTCATCCACATCTGATAAGCTCTGCTTGTTGTTTAGAACATATTTTCTAAATCTATCTTAAAACATATAGCTCCCTGTGGGCATAATATACCACCAAAGATGGATGTGATGGTACTGAGTTCTTTGGTAAGATATCAAGAGAGACTTAGTTTTTCTTTCAGTCAATGATATCGATACACCAATAAATTCCACAAGATAAGTCAGTATGATGTAATTAGGATGTTACTAACCTCACATAAAACCAACAATGCTACCAAATGAAAATAAAAAAAACCTTAATAAGATACTATAACTATTATATATTAACTTTAGAAGTATACAAATATGTCACTCAAAGGGGGGAAAAAACACCAAAAAAGCAAATTTCATCCAAAAGTTCTATGCACACAGGTATTATATTGGTTACACAACTGATAAAAGTAGAATCTTTAGAAAATGCACCAGCAAGGTGTCATCTTAGCCTTTCTTGTTGGCTCCGAGTAGTGTAGGTCTCCTCAATGTGTCGAGTGAGGAGTGAAATTCCATAATGTGAGGCACTTGAGGCAGCATAATAGGATGTCACAGTGAGTTGTGCAAACTTTGGAAGTGCATAACCTACAAATTAACATATCAATGGCAAATTACAGTCTATAGATCACATTAACACACAAAGTGATAATCATTAAAAAACACATTCTAGTTCTCAAGATTGATGCTGACAGTAGTCATTGAGACTTAAATGCACTTGTAAACCCAGTCTTACGCATAAATTACCTAGACTGCCAAATTGAGTCACTACAAGAGAAAACATACCTTCAAAACAAGACATGAAGCTAAAACCAAGTAGTCAACAACGTTTTGACCAAGTGGTTAAGGAGGAGTTGTGGCATATTGTAAAACTTAGATTCGAATCAAAGCAACCCCACCCCCATTCCCATTTATCAAATATTTCCCTTGTGACCAAAAAACAAAAGTAGCCTTGTCTCTCAGATTTCACAAGAAAACAAATAGATAAATAGGGTGATATAAATGTGTCTTCTAAAAATCTTTAAGGTAATAAAAATAGGTTATATATATATGTGTCTTCTAAAAATCTTTAAGGTAATAATAGGTTAAGGCTAGAAAGGTAAGAGACTGACTTAAGACTCAAGTAGTAACTGCAAGAAACCACTTGCTAAATGCTTTGACTGAAAACAGCAGCCTACTACCTATTTAGCTTTTCAACTAAATATCCAATGACATGGTGTACTCATAGACAAAAATTGCAAGTTCTACTTATGGGCATGATGTGCAAGGGAAGTGTGCTGTTTAAATGGGGGTGTGAATGGCAGGGCAATTCATAAAAGAGAAAATATAATTTACATATTACCAATTACATCAATTATATAACAAAGGAATTAGAATTACCTTTTGCTGATACTGACGATATAAATTTATTGTAATCAGGTATGATTAATGGGTTAACTATTGTAAATCTTTTGATAAGTTTATTTCTAAATTAATATGTTTCTAAATTATCTGCAATTGCTCTTTTTTACTTGGAGCGGAAGGTAAAAACATGAAAAAGGAAAGAAGTTTGTACAAATAAGATCAAGCTCTGCTATCCAAATTGACAATTATCTTATAAGTTATAACTACTTCACATCTGGACTGAAAAAGCACACTTATACCTCCAAGTGCAGCACTGGCACCTGAAAACATTAGCAGCAGAGGAATCTGTCAACAAAGAAGATAAAAGAATTCAATTAAGTTCTAGAAGATACAAAGGGAAAAAAGTGTTAGTGAATTGCCGCAGATTGAAGGCGTTGATATTGCAATTAGAACATAGAAGAGGCATACCCCAGTTGCAAAAGGGAGCCACTTTGGTCCCTTAATGCGATTCTGAAGGAATGGGATCCCTGAAAATAGAAAATCATAAGAGACGTCCATGCAAAATCCAAAATCTTATGAAGGCAAAGGAGTTCAAATTATACCCGTGTTGAAACCATGTACTGCACTAAGCATTCCCCCGATACCAGAGCCAGCCTATATACAAACAAATACACATAAGATTAGCTAATCAGTAAACACTATTGACAAAAAAAATTAAATTGAAGTATTTAAAGACAAGGTAAACAAGAAAATATATGCATGACATGTCATAATAATCTACAATCTTTCTGCATGCTAACTTATTTCACAAACAGTCCACCATAAAATGATTGTCATTTTCCGGTTAGGGTCTGCAATATGATGATCTAGAGCACAAAGCAGCGTACTAGACCGGACTAAAAGCAACCATAGTTTTTCCCACCTCTAAATATGTAGATATTCTAAAATGAGACATCACCACAATCTACAATTTTCAATTATTATACATACTTTCTTACTAAAATTAGGATTAAAGGATACCATCACTATAAGACCAAATTCATTACTAAAGATATCTAGAAAATAGAACAATAATGATCCAATAGCAGAAACATATATTTTATCTTCAAATCTCAAAAGGCATATCCCAACTTGCATAGACACCAACTACTTATACAAAACCATTAGGCTTGAGCTACACATTGAGTGTTAGGGGCCTCACATCCCATAAACCCCAAATTCCATCTCCTCAAGACTCAAACATGAAACCTACAGTGAAAATTCAACCATTGGGGGTATATTTAAAAAAAAAATTGTGGCTAGTAGAAGAATCCTATTAGATGGTAACATTTTCTAACTAGTTCAGAGCTTTCCAGTGCAAAAACAAAGAGCCATAAACCTTTTACTAAACCAAAAGAACAATTCACAGGCAAATAGCCTCTAAACTACAAATGAGAACACAAGGTTTTTTATATATTTTTCTTCCTTTTTAGCTTTTCCTTTGCATGTAAAACAAAAGAAAGAGAATTCAATTAAAGAAAAGATGATCAAAAGAGGAGGAAAAGAACTGACCACTGCAGTGGCATCATGTAAAACAGAAGTAATAGTCCATTCAGCTTTGTCCTGCTAAAGATAAATAAAAACAGAATCCAATAGTCAAATCTTTGAGTAAGCAAACAGAAAGAAAAAGAAAAGAGAGAGAGAGAGAGAGAGATGAAGCAATTACGGAATCAGGGCTTAAGAGAGAGAGGCAACGAGGGCAACGAGCGGAACCCAAGCCAGGGTTGATGGTAGGATCATGGTAGAGATTCCCATTCCTTAGTTTTTCCTCGTATACCTGCCTTGTCCCCATTCTCCCGAACTCCCAAACCCTCTCTTCTAAAACTCTGCCCGTTCTCCGCAGTCCGCTCCCAACTCAACCGCAGAAGTCAGAAGTCAGAACTCAGAACAGAACAGATTGCCTTGTATCTTCGTGCTGTGTTGAAGCTCGAGAGCGGCTGCGACTATTTCTCAATTTTATTAACCAAGTTTTCCTATAGATCTCCTAGGCCCAAGGCCAAGGGTGTGGGCCGCTGAGTAGACCCAACTACGAGAACCCAAACCAAGGCTAGGTTAAAATCGTCATTCTAGTTAGCAATTTACATATGCTACTCATATAATTTTTTTTATTTATATAGAAAAATAATAATTGAGTTTATTATTATGTCTCAAATGATTGTTTTGATTTTTTCTTTATTATATAATAATTAATAATTAAGAAAACATGATGAAAAGTAGTTAACAGGTTGTTTTCAATTCAATATTTGATAAAGACATAAATATTAAAACTGTACTTATTTTATAGAAATTGACTTTTAAAGTAATTTTCAGTATTTATTTGATAAAAATTAATTGATCAAAGAAAAATAATTTTACTCATATTTAAAAATGAGGCCTTTTTTATTTTTTACGTCATAACGAAAAGACAATTTTCATTAAAAAAAAAAAGAAACTGTTTATGTGTAAAATTGTTTTGTCTTCCAGTGTTTTAATTTTAAATATTTATATTTTATATATTACTAGACATAAAAAATTCAGTAATAGTATTATAAAAATTCATAATATTTTTCAATTTAAATATAGTATTTATATTTGAAGCATTAATAATTCATAAATGCTATACACTTTCAATAAACCACATAATTTCATCTTATTAATGAGCAAAGTTAAATAATATGCAAAACCTTAAAAAAGTTAATTTTTTATTGATATCTACTTTTAAGGCTTACCTTTTTTTTTATATTTTGTGGTTGTATAGCTGTTATTCACTGTTAACACATCAAATACATATGTGTAGGGCTATTTATCAAGTTTTTGATCATAGTTTTGTGCAAATTTCGATTTTGGAAATAATCTTTTTATGTTCAGGCTTTATTTGATCCGATTGAAATATTATTTTATTAATAAAAAATCTTTATTTAACTTTCATTTTAAAATTTTTATATTAAAAGTCTTTTGATATTTTAATGTTAAATATTTTATTTTATATATTGTTGAACATAAATATTTTTAATATTTCAATAATAATAATAACATTATTATATCATTATTTTGATAATAAATAATAAATATTCATATAATTAATAGTATTTAATATAAAATTATATTATTTTAATAATATGATTATTTTAATTATTTTTAATATTTTTCAATTTAAAATATATTTTTTATTTTTTTATAAATGTATTTATATTATTATTTTAATAATAAATATAAATCAATAATACTTTTTTGTTAGTTCAAGTGTAAATAAGCAATCAAATAAAGGGTTGATTTTCAATGAATCTAAGTGGGAAAATAACAAATTTCTTTTTTGTTACAAGGAAAATATTTGATAATTGTAGGATAGGGTGAGATTGATTGGATTCGAATCCAAATTTTACAATATGCCACAACTCTTCTTTAACCATTCAGTGAATAGGTTGTTGGCTCTTCTTATATATAAATGTATATAAATAAAACTAAATCACATATGATTATGCATTTTAATATGCATTTAAAATAACAATTCAATATATATAAATGTATGTATATATATAAATATATATATATATATATATATATATATATATATATATGAATATTAAACTAAATGCATATTAAAACCAATTATATTAAGTTTGAATAAGATAAGTTTCTTATTAGAATCAATTGGACTTGTACTTTCAAATTAAGCTCCTAGAAGATAACTTTTGAAGACAATTTTTTAGTTTGTGAAATACTTAAATATCAAAAACAAATTAAGTTTGTAACAACACATTTAAACACACTTAGGTTTTTGTTTTTTCAAATATTTATCAATTTAAAGGTAACACTTTTGTTTTATTTTAATACTAAATACTTTCAATATAAAATATAATGATTTTAAAAATATAAATATTTTTAATCTTTTAATAATAAACTTTAATATTATTATATTAATATAAATAAAATATATTTTAAAATATTAATATAAATAATAAATAGTTTTATTTTTAGTGTTTAATTTTAATATACTATTTTAATTTTAAAAATGACTAAAATATATTTATTTTAGAATTTTAATAATTTTAATAGCAAATAATTGCAATATGCTACGAATAAACAATTTTGAATATTTTTAATAATTATATTAGTATTATTTAAGAAATAAATAAATATTAAAAAAAACAACCCCATGACATAAAATTTTTCCCTGTTGATTCATCCAAATAATAGAAACTCCTTATTTTTCTAAAAAATATGAACATTATCAAAAAGGAAATATTTTCGAAAGCGAATTTTCGAATAATAAGTGGACCCTAAATTGCTAAAGTTGAAACCAATTTTCAACTTCTACGTATTTATAAATATCATTAGTTGATTGTAACCAAAAAAAAAATATCATTAGTTGATTTTAACTAATCCATTTATATAATTTTTTTACCAAATTGGCCTCTATATATATTATTTTACAAAGGTTAGTTCATTAGGTACAACTAAACCAACTTTACCAAGTCAATGTTGACATTAGTACTAGATACCACCGCATCCATGTAAATAAATATCCGTGTCATCTTCCCCAACAAACATATGTCCTCCATCCACAGCTCCATCGTTCAGTCATGGCGAAGATTCTGCTAAAACACTTCTCCACCGTCCCCTTCCTCCTCACAATTCTCTTATTCTTCTCAAGCTTTGCCGCTGTAGAATCAAAGTCTTTCTCCCAAAACCTATCGCCACTATCCCTAGGGTTGAAGCGACAGAAACTAAGCCACCTCCACTTCTACTTTCACGACATAGTCGTTGGCAAAAACCCAACCGCTATCCGTGTAGCGCAAGCACCCACAACAAGCGCCTCCTCGCCCTTTGGTGCGCTGGTGATGATTGATGACCCTTTGACGATCAACCCCGATATCAACTCCAAACTTGTTGGAAAAGCTCAAGGGATCTATGCTATAGCATCACAATCCGATGCTAGCTTGTTAATGGCATATAATTTTGCTTTCACCGAAGGCAAATATAATGGCAGCAATCTTAGCGTTTTGGGGCGCAACTCGGTGTTTTCTTCAGCCAGAGAATTGCCGGTCATTGGTGGGAGCGGGGTGTTCAGGTTTGCACGTGGCTATGCTGAAGCAAAGACTCGTACGTATGATTTCAAGACTGGGAACGCTGTTGTGGAATATGATGTCTATGTTTTCCATTATTAATAAACAAGTACAATTTAATTTTCAGTATTAGCTTCAATAATCATATTATTATTTTTAAAATGTTATAGTAGCAAGTTTGAAATTGAATTTAAGCATTTATATTTTTTTTTCCAAGTTAGAAATCTCTATTATAAAAAAAATAAAATTTGTTTGCTCTTTAATTAATTTTTTTTCTCTTTTTAGAGCATCAACTTTGCCGAGGTTTTTATCTTCATGTTGTCATTTAAAATCTTATTGTCTAAACTACCACAAACAAACTTTACTCTTTGTAACTAAGAGGAAAAAGAAAAAACTTTACTCTTTCTTTTTGTTCGTGGGCCGTAAGAATTGACAAGCAATCTAAATTGGTGGTGACATATCAATTATTCTTAGACTTTCTGATGCTATTGAGGTTTGTGTGACTTTTGAAAATGACTTATGACATATCAACTTACCTACTAACTTTGCCGAATCTTTTTATGTTCTTGTTTTGGATTTAATATTGCTATAAACTGAACATTTTGCTTTTGGAGAGAAATTTAAATTTCAGTTTGAGATATTCACTTTTGGTTTTCATCTGCTTAACATATAAAAGTATGCCTCAGCGGTTTTGTTTTGTAAAACTTCCAGGCATGTTAGGAAATATGACACACCTTAATACAAGAATGACTCCAGACTGATTATAATTAATTTAGGGCAAAGCTCCCTTGTGCTGGGATATGGTAGCCTAGATGCATTCGCTGGACTGCGTACCTGTAAAAATATATATATTTTATGATTTAAAAAAATGGAGCTATTATGGAAGAATAGAAGGAACAGAAATGCTAGTAAAAGCATGTAAAGTGCACATTGGGCTTTGAAAGAAAGAAGTAGAAGCTAAAAGAAATAATTAGGCCATGCAGTGATTTAATAGCAAGAACCAGGTAATGATAATAGAAATTTTATTTTTTTGATGTCTTAATTTTTATTTTTTCTAATAGAATTGGTTGCGATATCCGTTTTGATATATACTGGTTCTCTAATATATGATTTACTTGTTTCTGTAATAATAGAAATTTTATCTTTTTGATGTCTTAATTTTATTTCTTGTAGAATTGGTTGCGATATCAATTTTTATATATACTGATTCTCTAATATATTATTAACTTGCTTGTGAAGTATATTTGAAAATTCTTGATATTAAATCATTAATTTAGGGACTATGAGAACAAGGAGAGCTTATAGCTACTCCACTCCAGAAACAAGAACTTCCCTTTATACAGGATTGATGGGTTCTTGGGATGGGATAGGGTTACCAGAAGCACAATTGGTTATCATTGTTTTACATTTTCCCATTCATTGATGAGTATGTGATTAGATTTAACTTAGCGATTGTAATTTTTCTAACAAAGGATCAATGTTCAAGATTCAAATCCAATCTCTTGTCCTTTTAACCTTATTCAATAGTAACCAAACATAATTTCCCTTTTCTCCTTTTATTTTCTTACATTTGGTTTATCTATATGCTTTTACAGCAACACTTGGAGCAACTTTGGTTAGACATCGGTCCAAGCCTAGGGTTTATATTGGTTGCACAAAATCTCATACAGTTATTGCTCAAAAGTAAGTCAAGCATGTTCAACGTTATGTTTTTTGAATAAAAGTTTGGACTTATAACTTTTGTTTAAATTTTCTCTTTTTATTTGGAAACAAGCATTTAGCTGGAACCACTTTCCTATTATATGGATGATAAATTATAAACTTTGATCATCGATTCTAGCTTAAATCATCTTATTAAGGAATTGTTATCAAATAAGTGGCTCTTACTAGTTATATGCTTTATGTTATGACCACCTGGGCTGGTCAATATTTTCAACCTTGCAATATGATTTCATCAATTTAACATGGAAAATTTCTTATATATTTGTGTTTAACTAGTGTTTTGTCAATCATATTAGAGGATAAAAATTGTAACTTTTTAGGTAACTTTCGATAGAAACTATTTTGGTAGATCAAGAACTGAAATTATGGATTTTTCGATTCATATTTTTAGTGGCTTTTAAGTGCTAGAGAATTGACTTGTGATGCATGTGACAAAAGATACCAAAAGAATGGTAGTTTATTAAATCTCTCTCTTGTGATAGAAATAAGTACCAAGAAAAATCTATTAAAATTAAGTACCAAGAAATATAGTCATTCCTATGTCACTTTCTCACAAAGCGATGTTCACCTATAAATGAAAATAGTAGCCAATTTTAAATTTCCATTCTTCTTAACTTGAATCCAATTAAAAACAATCATCCTTCAAGGAATGTTTATAGTTCACCTATAAATCAAAACAATAGCCAAATTTAGAACTTGCATCCATAGTTTAAATGTTCTAAAATAAAATAGAAATAAATAAACACACACGCATATTATATTTACTAGAACATATTCATAGTAAAATACTTAACTGTGTAGGTAAACAAAATGTGAAGAAAGAAAAGTGCAAGAATCTAATCGTGTAGCTTCCGTTGAAACTTTTCGAAGTCTACTTGAGCATTATCTTCTATCATGAAGTTGTGCTTTACATATTCCAAAATTAATCAATGTACACCCTTCCTTGATATCCATCTCATTTCGAAGTCTTGTAAAACGTGATTGATCTTTCTTTGAACGTTTAAGACTATAATCTAGAACCAACTTGATTGTAGGCTCTAGCCAATATGCTTCATGATAGAGAGGGAAAAATTGAGAAGCCTAAGTCATGCAATATTCTTCAATAGAATAATACTTTTGAACATGTTGCCAACTATTTAGTGAAAGCTTACCATATACACTTAAAACATGAGATCATGGGTATTTATTAATCTCTCATTTACAACATGAATAGGTACCTTTCTCCAAATTAACAATCTAAACATTTTTACCTTTCTATGTCACCACTTCAAGTAATCCCTTGCCTCTATTAAAGGATTTGAGAGTGTGAGCAATTGCCTTTAACATCATAGTTGCTTGTGTTGAAATAACATGCAGTGTGTACAATTCACCTTTTTTTCTGAGCACCAATATCCAAAGAACATCTAACATCAAAGTAGTTAACTAACCTATAAAAGGTAAGCTGAACACATACAGTAATAGGTAGATATCGAGAGCTCCTTTTAAGACACTATTGAAAATCTTTGACAAATTTGTGGTCATTATTCCGTAGCACCTACCACCATCATGTGAAAATGCCCATCTAATAAGACTCTATTTTCCCAATCATCCATAAGCTCTAGGATTGATTTTTCCAATCTCATCAATTATGGCATTAAATTTTCGAACTTGATTCTAACAACCAACTTGGTAAGCTAATATTTTCAAATGCAAGTATTAAAACTACTAATAAAATGCCTCAAACAATAACGATGAAAACCATATGGCTCTATCCATGGTGATCTGTTCTCGTTAACAGCCTTAAGATACCATTGTGGCGATCTAATATGAAGCAAATACCTTGGCACTCCTGTACAACATAATTTTTTACATGATGAGGAAACCAATACCAAGAACTGAAATTTTCTTCTTCCACAATAGCAAATGCAAGAGGTAGTATTTGATTATTCCCATCAATTAGTACGTATTCTAATCAATCCATTTGGTTTTCCATTGGTACCATAAAACATCTTTTTGTGAAATTGAAGCAATTATGCATATGGCCTATTTTAGATAAAAACTATGTTTTCTAACTGGATTTACAGTTTTATGAGATTTTTACTATGCTTTGACTAATGCCTTGATCCTGCTTTCATATGTAAATGATAAGGCCATGTATGCATATTGATTTGACAGCTTATATGTGTTTTGTATGAACTTGCGATCCCTGCTGTGATTTTATAAACTTTGCTTTTGTGAACTCTAGATCCCTTTGGGGATATTATGTCTTGATATGGAGATTTGGACGCTCCATTAGAACTGTGTAAGAATTTTATGATCGATGACTGGGATACATTTTACGAGATTATGAGGATTGATTGTCTAATGACATCGGGTTGATCTATGGTTCGCAGCCATAAAAATGAGGATCGATCGAGGCATCGGCAGGTAGTGGGATACCCAATCAGATTTGGGACCCATTGTAGTAAGTATATTATTATTTTGTGTGTTCCCAGCAAGGAACGTGTTACTAGAATGTCTATGTGACTTAAGTAGTGCTTGACCAGTGATTAGATTGGTTGTATATGCTCCATGAGGATATACGGATAGCTACCCATGCAATAACGAGTTTTGTGAGCTACCACAGTAGTTCTATGAAATTACTAGTCCATGTATTACCCACTTTATCAGGATCAAGATTTTTTTTCAATGATTTATACACTAACGTTTTGCTTTTTGCTGAAGCAATTATGATGGGATTCCATAACTGTTTTCGAGACAAACTGCGACATGTGTACCTTTAGTTTTCTTACAATTGTTTTTAATGTATGCACACATTACAATCATGACATGTACTTATTTAGTTTTGTTTTATAAATAATACTAGCCATTTTAATTACTTGATTTTAATAACATATGTCATGATACTTTTATAACTAAACTTGATTTAGAATATCTTTATGTTTTTTATACCTATCTGCCTATTAAATATTTTAGATTGAACAACCTACAGGTCATCTTTGAGAAGCATCTGTCTTACACAATTTCTTCCATTGCTACTTGAAAGGTATATGTAAAGGTGATTTATGTGTGTAATTGTATTATTTTAGGAGACGTTTATTGGGATGTAAGCTAAGTTTGGGATGCATTTGAGATTTCAATTTCATGTGTACACGTAGAGTATGATGTAAGATTTGATTTAGTATAATTTGATGAGTATGGATAAAACCTTTAGTATGTATGTCTTGCTAAGAAAAATTTTATAGAGAACAATGATCTTCTCTTAGGCAAGTTGTGTGTACCATGTAACATGACTTGAGATATAGGTGTTGAAGTAAAATAAAAAAATAAAAAAAACTTTATTGTTTATCAAATCTGTGACAAACGTGAATTGCATGTTAATTAAGATAAGTCTTCTGCATATACGTGCGTTTATGGTTGTGACATCAAAAATGATATCATTAATTTAAAAAGCATATAAAAAACAATGAGTGATAAATGTAATTAGTAATTTTGATGAAATGTCATAAAAAATACAAAAAAATAAATACATTTTCTTGAAAAGATATGTTACATAAGATGTCACAATCATAATCAAATATTGCATTTTTTATAACTTGTAATAATATGTAAATAGCTTAAGTACACAATTAACTAAACTAATATTAACTATTGTGTATTTTGAAGCTTTCGACTTCAAAATGCCAAGCTCTCTTTTCACCACTAAGCCAAGGTCTCCTTGGTAATTTCTTCTCCGATTTCTTGCCAATTGACAACACAAAGGTGGTGGATAGATAAATTACAAAAAGGTAGTGGTTACAACCACTTTTGTAATGACTTTTTCTTTAACTTTCCTCGCTGATAAGAAAATTACAAAAAAAAAAGGTAGTGTTATATCAACTTTGTGTAATTTCTTTTTCATACTTTTTCTCGTATAGGTTTTTGTTAGTTGTGTGATTTCATTTGTATTTTGTTGTTTTAATGGTGGGTCTTCTATTGTTCTGATGTTCTACTGGTTTGTCTCACGCTGTTCTGATGTCCCGCTAGTTTTTCTTTCTTTTTATTGTATTTTTTTTATTTCTTTTCCTTTTTTATGTCTTTGAATTAGATATACAAATTTTTAATTTGTATTTAGGGCTATATTTAGAAAATAAGATCCAGGAATAAAGTTCAAATTAATTAATAAGGTGTTTCCATAAATTGTAAATATTTTCTTCTCATTTATCACATATATATATATATATTACATTAGATATATGTGAGAATTTTTCATCTTAATTCAAGTAATTATAATAAATTTAAAATGAATAAAAATCATATATAAAAACTAGTAAACATAATTAAATAATTTCTTATTTTATATAAAAAAATATTATGATTTCAAATAATTAAAAATATTTGAAAATTTAAATATTAACTATTGTTTTTATTGAGAATGTGCAAATTCAAATTTTTTTTAATAAAAAATACATATTTCTTATTAAATTAAAAACTTAAATAATTATATTTTATAAAAAAAAAGTCTCGAACCTAGCCGGGGTAGTTTTCTAGTTTATGTTAATTACATGTCATGAGCATCCAGCCATAAACATAACAAATTATGTTTATATTTAACAGTGTGTATAAGGTATAAATATTTAAAAGGAAGTAAATGGAAAAAATTTGTAAATTACGCGAATAAAAATAAATACTGCAAAAAAAAAAAGAAAACACAAACTTGTGACTCATGATACAATTTAATTACTTTACTAAGTCTAACAATTATTGAAATAATAAACTTTATTTTAATCTGATTTTAAGAAAAATATTTAGATCAATATAAAGATTTCAGCTAAGTGTCACGTCTCGTGTACAAGCCCAAAGCCTGATAGACGGAAGCAGACCCAATTAGGTCCCAGCCAAGGGGATGAGAGGCTGGAGGCCCCAACCAAGGCGGCCCAAAGTAGTGGAAGTGACGTGGATGTTGGCCAGAGGGTGTGCGGAGAGATGGCACACGGGTGCGCGAGACTGAAGCTAACCAGGCAAGCTAGACAGCTGGGCGAGGCTCCAGGTGTAGGCGAAGGCGAGGGTGAACGCACCAGGCAGGTAGGCGAGCAAGAGGAATAGGCGAGCTCAGGGGTGCAGCTGAGAGAGATTCTCGGGCAGAACAATGTCAGCAAGGCTCAGTGTGCACCAGCTGCCATAGATTCAGGAAAGGTTCCCAAAGCAGTCTGTCAGCCTCACACTTGGCCTAACCACTACCACACACCTGTATGAGGGCTTGCCTATATAAAGGGGTGTCTTCCCCACATTGGAGAGAGAGGTATAAAGATACACTGAGTGTTGAGAGAGGCTTAGGGGAGAGTCTCTACGTTTGTGGGTAAGGGTGAGCTGTGCGATAGGTTGAGACCCCTTGTGGGAACCTCCTAGGAAGCCAAGGCAAGTGTGCCGGCTATGATAGTTGAGGCCATAGGCTGTGCCTTCTTATTGTAAAAGCTCCTGTACATTGTAGAGTTGAGTGAATACAAGTGTATAGTTCCCCACATCGTGTGCCCCTGCGTTTGTGCCTTGAGTGCGTGTGTCTGCTAGCTTGTTGGCTTGTGTGCTTGGTTGTATGCAGCAGGGTGTTGAGATTTCTGCTATGCAGAAGCATCCTGGGTAAGGAATAGGCTGACTTAGGGACGTGGACGTGAGTTTCCCGCCTAAAACCGCACGGTTGTTGGGCTAAAGCCCTTGGCACGTGACAAGTGGTATCAGAGTCGACGATCAGTGTTCGGTGGTGATCAGTGATCAGGGGTCAGTCCAGCCTGATTGCAGTTCTAGCAGGTCCTAGTGCAGGTTGAGACACGATGCGAACCAAGTTAGCTGAAGAGAGCAGACAAGTGTGCAGCCCAGACTGAGCAGAGATGGTGAGTTCGGAAGCAGGACAGCACGTCGAAGGACAGGAGGCACGAGAGACTTAAGCCGGGAGGGGGAAAAAGGTTAGTAACTCCAGAGATGATGCAATGTCCGCCCTTGAAGCGAGGCTCGCCAAGGTAGAGTTGGCGATGGGCGAGACAGAGGACAGACTCCAAGACAGCCTCGTTGAAATTCACTCTGAGGGGAAGGAGTTAAGGCTTAAAGTGCGGGAAAAGCTCGTCGAGATAAAGCAGCTCGCCCAGAAGAATGCAGCCCTGGAGGCGATGGTTGAAGAAATGCTAGTAGAGCTAGACCAACTACGTGCCAAGGTCAGTATATATGAGAGCTCCGTGGCAAGTCGCCTACTGACTTTTGCTCCCCAATTCAGGACAGATGTCCCCAAGCCGAAGGAATTCAGAGGGACGCGATCGGCTAAGGATGTGGACAACTTTCTTTGGGGCTTAGAGCAATATTTTCAAGTTGTTGGCATTGAGGAGGAAGCTACTAAGGTGAGCACTACCTCTATGTACTTGGTTGATATTGCCTTGCTGTGGTGGTGACGCAGGTGCGAGGATGCCAGGCAAGTAGGTGCTGCCATAAGCACTTGGGCAGAATTCCAGAGGGAGTTCAGGCAGCAGTTCTATCCCGAGTACGTAGCTAAGGAGGCTAGGTCCAAGCTGAGAAGGTTGACGCAGCGAGGAGAAGTGCGGGACTATGTGCGCGAGTTTTTAAAGCTGATGCTGCAGATACCGAAACTTGGTGAGGAAGAAGCTCTATTTTCCTTTCTAGATGGACTCAGGTCGTGGGCGAGACAGGAACTGAAGAGAATGGGCGTTCAGACACTGTTAAGGGCCATAGCAGCTGCAGAGTCCTTAGTTGATCTCAGCAGGTCAGAGTCATCCAAGCCAAAGGGGAAAGGCTTGTGGGAGAGTGATGACTCCGACAGTGAAGGTGTGTCTGAGTCTGATGCTTTACAGCCCGAGGGGAAGGGCGATGGCAAGGAAGATCGTGACAGTAGAGGCAGGAGGTCACCATATTTTGCCGAGCGAAAGTCCTCAAAGGGTAAGGACCGACCAAGGAGACCGATGGAGTGTTTCTGTGCAGTGGACAGCACAGAGCATGGGAGTGCCCGACCAGAGAGAAGCTCGTAGCGATCGCCAGGGGTGACAAGTAGTCGAAGGCGAAAGAACCGTGAGTGGTTCGCCAACTTGGTGTCCTGCAGTCAGTGGAAGAACCAGGGGAGGTTCAAAGACTAGGCGCCATACGAGTTGACAATTGGGTGCTCGGCTCTTAGCCTGGGGGAGGGCTAGGTCAGTGGTCGAGAAAAAGAGCCAGACTTCTCTAGCAAAGGCGAGCAGCAGAGGGCTCAGAGCAATAGGAGGAAGCATTGGCCCCGCTCGAAGAGAAAGGTAAGAGGTGTGCAAAAGGGGGACAGACGTTCCCCTAGCAACGAGGGCGTTGCTAGAACAGGTGGGGGAGAATGTTACGTCCGGCGCACAAGCCCAAGGCCTGATAGACGGAAGTAGGCCCAATTAGGTCCCAACCAAGGGGATGAGAGGCTGGAGGCCCAAACCAAGGCAGCCCAAAGTAGTGGAAGTGACGTGGATGTTGGCCAGAGGTTGTGCAAAGAGATAGGCACACGGGTGCGCGAGACTGAAGCTAACCAGGCGAGCCAAACAACTGGGCGAGGCTCCAGGTGTAGGCGAAGGCGAGGGCGAACGCACCAGGCAAGTAGGCGAGCTCAGGGGCGCAGTTGAGAGAGATTCTCGGGCAGAACAATGTCAGCAAGGCTCAATGCGCACCAGCTACCATACACTCAGGAAAGATTCCCAAAGTAGTTTGCCAGCCTCACACTTGGCCTAACCACTACCACACACCTATATGAGGGCTTGCCTATATAAAGGGGTGTCTTCCCCACATTGGAGAGAGAGGTATAGAGATACATTGAGTGTTGAGAGAGGCTTAAGGGAGAGTCTCTACGTTTGTGGGTGAGGGTGAGCTGTGTAATAGGTTGAGGCCCCTTATGGGAACCTCCTAGGAAGCCAAGGCAAGTGTGCCGACTACGATAGTTGAGGCCATAGGATGTGCCTCCCTATTGTAAAAGCTCCTGTACATTGTAGAGTTGAGTGAATACAAGTGTACAGTTCCCCACATCGTGTGCCCCTACGTTTGTGCCTTGAGTGCGTGTGTGTTGCGTGTGTCTGCTAGCGTGTTGGCCTGTGTGCTTGGTTGTATGCTGCAGGGTGTTGAGATTTCTGTTATGCAGAAGCATCCTAGGCAAGGAATATGCTGACTTAGGGACGTGGGACGTGAGTTTCCCGCCTAAGCCCGCACGGTTGTTGGGCTAAAGCCCGCGGCACGTGTAAGATTCGATTCTACACTACTGTAGACTCTAATTACATAAAAAAATGGAAAATAGAAATTAAAGAAATAATGAATGTTAATTTCCAAAAGGGTGAAAAGTTCCATAACTTGAAATATGAACGGAGCAAATTAAGTGAAATACTCTACGGGCAAGTAATAAGACAGCTCGCCAATGGGCGAGCTAGAGGACAATCGCCAATGATGATGGCGAGTTGATTTAATGGCCTTTTGTGAATAGTTGAGTTCGCCAGAAAGTTGTTTGGGATGATCGCCCAATTGGGGTAAGGGCTTGTGATCACCCATATTTATTGAGTAAGTTGAGATGTTGAAGGTGATCGCCAACTGTATGTCTAAATCATAGCAAAGTAGGCAATTTAAGAACTAATTGGCGAACAGGAGAATACTTGCGAGATGAAAAGTTGGCGAGCAAAAATTGTAATAGAATGGGCGAGCTGAGTACTCTAGTTGAATAGGCAAACTGGAACTGGAATCAGCACGTGACCATCGCAGACAAAATTGACTTTGTAAGTCATACGGTTGAAGACAATAAATTGAGAAAGAATAAAGTCAATAAAGAAAGTAACCTCATTGGTTGAGGAATAAGACAAAAGGTGTAATAAGTCAAGAAAAGAGGCTGTGGACTTCACGCCATTGGCTTCTCGGTTTAGATAATTAATGGCAAGTGAAGTAAGTCAAAATGTGCAAAGAATAGCTTCTCATAGCCGTTCCTTTTGCTGCAGTTTTTCTTCTGTTTTAAATGAATGAAAGATGTGAAATAAATGAAGGAAATGTGATAAGGCCAAGTGATGAGTTCTGATTGTATAGCATGGCTATATAAGAAGAAACATTTGAGGAAAATCGATTTAGCCATATTCATCTTTTTCACGAGAGCTATGCAACTGCAAGTTTATGTTTTGATTTTCTCTCATTTCTACCATGCCGATTTACCACACTTCACCCTTACGTTGGCTAAACAACTAAACCAGCTTGCAAAACCTTTCCTTCATAGTTGATGAGCTAAAGCAATTGTCAAAGCCAATTTTTTAACAGAAAGTGTTTCTTTCTTTATTCCTTACTTTAATTCATACTTTCAAAATTTTATTTTCTTGACACATACACATCATAAATAAATTTAAAAACATGCTTTCTCTTGAAATAATATTTTTTTGATAAAATATACAACAATTAAATTAGGTTGGATTTCAATAATCGTATGTATTTTATTTGACTATAGCCTATAATTTTTTTTTAATAGTCGAGCAAAGGTAAAGTTGCTGTCATCAACTCATCAGGCATGTGTTTTCTTTCCTATGTCGTGTATTACGTTGTTGATAAAATTAGTGTAGCTTCATGGAGAAAAAGTGATGGGAATATCAAAACAAGCAGTAATAATAAGGAAAAGAGAGTAATCTAGGATAGCTGGAAACTGAAGCAAAGTGAAAAGAATAGTGCTAAACTTGACATTTTAGCAAAGCCCAAAGACCGATGCTTCACTTTCCAGATAAAATCAGCAGTCAAGCGATGATATACATAACCAACTTAACTAACCTTTTCGTGTCCACTACCTTATCAAGGTTGCCCTTGTAAATTCCAGATCAATTGTCCGGAATACATCACCTTGTTTAGACACAAAAGCTGAAAATGCCCGGAAGGGAAGAGCCATCACAGGAAATCCGACTTCCAATATCTGACGACAATGAAGAGGAGTTGCATTCGATGAGCTACCGTGAGATAGAAAATTTCCGTTCTTTCAGAGCTTTGAAGGAATCCTCAAATGACAACAGTACTCTTCGAGCTCAATCTTCCAAACCCAAACCATTAATACGAAGGGTTCCCTCCACTCTAATAAGTGAAAACAAGGATAGGAAGAAATATTTTGAGCCAAGGGTGGTTGCAATAGGCCCTCTCCACCATGGTAGCCCTAGGCTCCAGCCAGCGGAGAGGACGAAGCTTGAACTTGCAGTGCTCTTCACAAAAAAGAGTGGAGTTAGAGAACAAGTCTTATACCAAAAGATTAAGGGGGACATAGAATATCTGAAAAAGTGTTATAGGTCAGAGGATATAGAAGATTATGATGAGGAGGAGCTCGCTTGGATGTTCTTTGTGGACGGGTGTGCAGTGCTGCATACCATATACTGCATTCAGCGAAAAACGCAGAAATCATTGAATATTAAAGTTGATCTCCTGGTGTTTGCCCAAGTCGACATGTTCATGCTGGAGAACCAACTTCCTATTCGAGTCCTCGAGTTATTGATAAGCTCAGTCTCAGTCGATGAAGGAAACGACTTGAGAGAATCAATCCGCAAGTTCATTGATGAGAATATTAAGAAGGCAATAGCAGCAGGGAAGGAGCAAGCAGTAGCAGCGGGGAAGAAGCAAGCAGTAGCAGCGGGGAAGAAGCAAGCAATAGCAGCGGGGAAGGAGCAACCACCGTCACTAGAAGAAGAACACCATCTTCTGGGACTTTTGCGGAAAAGACTCTTGGCCAACCACAAACCAAACAACAACAATAAAAGTAGCACGGCCATGGAGGGTCATGAGGCACCTTCGATTCATGAACCTGCAGCATTACCAAAAAAGATAGTTCGTAGCATCAATGAGATGAAAGAAGCAGGGATTCATGTAAGTCCAAGCGAGACAAGCGGCCTCCGAGATGTTAAATTCAATGTCAGAATTTTGGCAACTCTGGAGTTTCCTCGCATCGTGGTAGACGACTCAACCGGCTCCAAGTTCATGAACTTGATAGCGTATGAAATGTGTCCTGATTTCGATAATGATTTCGAGGTCACCTCTTACTTATGCTTCCTTGATTCTCTCATTGACACAGCACAAGATGTGAAGGAGTTGAGACATGCAGGAATGCTACTGAATTGCATGGGCAGTGATGAAGAAGTAGCTGATCTTTTCAATAAGATAACCACCGATTTGGTGCCTGATGTCGGGATGTACGGACGAGTAACCGAAGAGATCCTTAATTACTGCAACAATCAATGGAGGACCTCCATAGCGAAGGCATATTACACTCATTTCAGCACTCCCTGGAGCATCGTTGGATTTTTGGGAGCCTTAATGGGTCTTATTTTTACTGCTATTCAATCATATTACTCGATAAAAAGAAACATCGACTAGAAGAAAAAGAAAAATAGCAATATCAGGAAAATGTTATCCTTCAACACTCTTCCTTAAGATTTTTCTTTGATACTCCAAGCTTTGTTCTCAAAAATTCAAACTTGGCCTTAGGCTGAGCTTTAGTCATTATGTCTGCAATATGATTCAGATTTGCAATATATAGTTAACTCTCCAACTTCTTGCATAAAATTTCACATTGATGTGCTTTGTTCTTCCACCGACTTAAAACCTATATGAAAAACAACTCTTATAGAACAATATTTCACAAACTATAGAATGTATCAGCTTTCAGAGGTGATATTCAGAAGAGAATAAAGCAGAAAAATAGTACAGTAAAATCCTCTAAATTAATATTTTTGGTACTTATTATTAAATATTAATTTAGAGGTTATTATTTTAGAAGATTTATCTTGTAAATTTTTATTTATTTTAAAAAAATATGCCTGTTTAATCTTTACATTTATTAGAATCATTTAGTAACTACATAACATATATTTAATTTTTTTTAATCTCATTTGATTGATAAACTGCACAAAAATTTACTTGGAAATATTTTTTATGTAATATATTAAGCACTTTTCTAGTTCTTGAAATAAAAAATCTCATGGTGTATTAATATCTTGAAATGTTTTTCTAGTTCTAAATATTAGGTAATATGTTTTGTATTTTATCGAATTATTAATTTAATGAGAGTTGAACAAAAGTTTACATTAAGTTTTAAAAGAATCATTAATTATTACAATAATGGGGTTTATTAATTTTCCATATTGGCCCAACTCAAGATCATGATTTTTTATTAATTTTAAAGATTATTGATTTAAAAAAATTAATTTAAAGAGATTTTACTGTATTTGACTATTTGAGAAACTTAAAACATCTTCAAATGCCGCCATCAAACTTAAGAGAGCCAACAATTTCCTACCCGAATGCTGGAACAAAAGTTGTAACACAATTAAATGTTTGAATTCAAATTTAAATAACTTTATCATTTACCCTCGATTAAAAAGGAAAATTGTTGGAAGGTGTTGAAATTAATTATACCAGCTGAAGTTGTAATTTCCAGTCAACAGCCATGCATGCGCTGAAGTTGCCTGTCTTTTCCACACCAGTATTTGTATATTTTTTTCATGTGCCAATTTATGCGTTTATTGAAATTTCTAGTACCAAAATTATATTTAACTTAACCCTAAGGGTTGGATCTGCTACTAAGTAGAGTTGCTTATTTGGCCGGGTTGACTTGATTCGGTTATGCCGGGTTGACTTGATCCAGTTCATAACCGGATCGAATCAACCCGACCCAATACTCGAACTGGCACTGTGTCGGTTCGGAACCGTATCAGCCCGGTAAAATATCGGACTGGGCCGGTTCTTATAAAATGGAACCGGGCCCGTTAAGGGCTCGGTCCATTTAAGGACGGGACCCGATAAGGGCCCGGCCTAGAACAGGTCCCGTTCAACCCGAACCGGTCCGGTTCAAATTTAAAAAATAAAAATAAAAAAATAAAAAAGAAAGGGAAGGCCTCTGGCACTGCATAGTGCGTAGTGCCAGGCCTTCCCTGGCTTGCAGTGGCAAGTCACACTGCTGTGTGACTTGCCCATCAATCTTTTTTTTTTTTTAAAAAATTTTAATTTTTTTCCTATAAATACCTCTATTCTATCTTCTATTTTTCTTTACATTTCTTCTACATTTTCTCTCAAATCTACTATCTACATTCATCTACTCTTATTCTCTTCGCTCACATACTCTCTCAATATTCACTCAAACTCTCTCAAATTCACTTAAATTCCCTTATTTGAAATTTATAATATCATTATTTCCTTTCTAAATTTCATTTTTCTTTTTATTTTATAATTTTACAAATTTTACTTTTAATTTTTAAGTTTCAATTTCCAAATTCCAATATATTATATATATCCTACATCTATTTTTTTAATTTTTAACAAATATTTATTTTCAAAAGAATATAAAAATGTCAAATTTCTTTCGTCGTTCGTGCTCTGTTTCTCGACCTTTTGGTTCCACTGAAATTCCTAATTTGGGTGACGAATCATTTAATGAAATCGAACCCGATATTCATCTCGAGGAGGAGGAGCTTCCTTTGGCACCATCGTTTGGTCGTGATCGTAGAGGAAGCCATGCTCAAACACAACCATCAGCTGCCACCACTGCTGCTACATCATCAAGATCGAAGTTTAATCGAAAAAAAACAAGCCGAGTATGGGAGTATTTCGACATTGTAGCAAAAGAAGGTAAGACAAATAAATATTGTGCTATCTGTAAATTGTGCAAAGGCGTTTACTCTTATAACTCCGGTGGAGGTGGTGGCGGTACAGGTACGTATAAAAGACATTTAATTTCTGCACATAAAATTAATTCTGATGCCGAAGAAAATGAAATTTTAGGAGGTAAACAATCTCAAATTAATACACATGATGGTGGAAAAAATTTTAATTTTAATAATGTTCAAGCTAGACGTTGTTTAGTTAGATTTGTAGTTAGGACTGAACAACTATTCAAATTTGTGAAAAAACAGGATATTTAGAATTTGTTTGTAAATGTAGACACCTAATTTTGTCATGACTTAACCATGTTGAAAGTTTAAAGATTTTTATTTTTTTATTTTTTTCATTTATTTATTTTATTATTCTATTCTATTTTATTTTATTTATTTATTTTTATCTTCATTTTTATTTTTTATTTTCATTTTTTTATTTTTATTTATTTCCATTATTTTGATTTTTTTATTATTATTTAATTAATGTTTAAAAAAAAGGGACAGAACTGGTGCCCAACACCCTTTCCTGCCAGGCCAGCCACCTCTCATAGCCGAGACAACCACCCCTCTGCTAACCCATCTCCTCTCCACCAGCCGCCACCAACTCTGTAACTCCCTCCTCTCATAAGCAATCAATCACTCAAACCCTGGGGGGAACTCTCAACCATTGCTACCCATTCGTCCAGAGCTCTATCCTTTTTTCTCCGCCGACTCAAGATCATCACTCACCAACCCTACACCTTCGTCGAAATCATCACCATATGCCATCACCGAAACCTTCACCACCATGGCTAGCAACCTAAACACACCCAAAACAAACCCCCTAACCCAGATCTGGAAAACCTAGAACCCGAGACCCCCAAAACAACCTAAAGCCTAAACCCAAAACCGACCTTCGAACACCTGCAAGAAAAATCACAACAAACCCCGCCCAAGAACAGCCAAGCATCCACCAAAAATAAACAAAGCAAAACGCAAAAAAAAAAAGGGTGAGGAGGCTTTCGGCCTAGGCAGATCTAAGGAGTTAGGGAGTGTTTTTGGTTAAACGGAGGTCGGATCGGAAGAAAGGGAGACGAGGGGACTGTTTTTAGGCTTTCGGGAGTACTACCGGCGACCGACGTACGGCGGTGCACAGCGACCGGCAGTCGTCGGGTGAAGGCAAGGTTGAGAGGATTTTGGGAAAATTTTTTTTGGGAAGCCGACTAAAAATGAAAGAAAAAAAAAGGGGGGGCTATTTAAATACGAGCAAAATGGTGCGTTTTGAACCCCTGGGATCCACGTGCCACCCCTGACCTGACCCGGGATACGTCCAACCCGCTCTTAACCCGGCTCCACCTTCTTCCTTGCGACCCGCGAGACACGCCCGACCCGCTCGCGACCCGTTTCCGTCAACCGACTTGGGCCTCTACTGTTTGGGCTCTATTTTTGGGCTCCTTGGGTTTCAAGCCCAATCCGTCTTGGGTATATATTTTATTTTTTATTTGTTATTATTTATTTATTTATTTATTCAGTATTTATTTATTTATTCATTCTATTAAATAATTTATTTTTTGCATGTCTTAATATATTTTCATAATAAAACTAAATATTTATTCATACATGAAATTCTCTAAGTTTTATAAATTTTAAATCTAAATATAGAAGATATGCATAGTTTTAATAGAGGTGGTAAATGGACGAGTCAGATCGGGTTTGGGTTGGATCATTTTAGATCGAATCATTTCGGGTTAAGAAAAAATCAGATCATTTTGGATTCGGATAATTTCGGGTTCGGATAAGGTCGGGTTTGGGTCAAGGAAAAATCGATCTATTTTGGGTTTGGATCATTTCGGGTTCGAATCATTTCGGTTCGGATAAGGTCGGGTTTGGGTCAAGGAAAAATCAGTCTATTTCGGGTTTGGATAAGGTCGGGTTTGGGTCAAGGAAAAAACGGCCTATTTCGGATTTGGATCATTTTGGGTTCGGATAAGGTCGGGTTTGGGTCGTTGACTTTTTTAGTCAATTCGGGTTGGTCGGATTTGGATTCGGGTCGGTCGGATTTGGATTCGGGTCGATTTGACAGATTTATTGATTAAGCTTTGGTCATCTTGATGTGATTTATCTGGTATAAAAATCAACTGAAAATCATATTTCTAAGAACTACAAAACTCATGAAAATAAATTTTCTTCTTACATGACCTATAGTACAATTGGGATTGAAATAATCAAAATATTTACTAATCTGTATGATAGTTTTCTTTATAATATATTTACCAATATTCATAAATTAATTACATTTTTTTCATTTTATTTTTATTATCTACAATAATTAGTAACTTTTGAATCAAAGTGATTTAATAATTTATACTAAATATCATAAAACAATACTATATATCTCTTTGATTTAGTTTGATTTTTTATAGAATAATTGGAGATATTAGTATAGATGATATAGCTTCTATACTCTAATATAGATTAATCATTAAATAATTATACATTATGTTCAAATGAATGCAATATAAAAGTGAATATTTAAATTTAACTATATTAAAAAAATATATAATACTCATATTATTGAAAAAAATTATATTTTTACTATATTAAAATACTTTGATATTTAATTTTAACATTTAAATATTTATTGATAATATTAAATTTAAGTTTGAATCTTTTTAGGTTTGGGTAAATTTGGATTCGAATCAATTTGAATTCGGGTTAATTTGGGCTCGGATCAATTCGGGTTTGGGTTAATATAAATTTGAATGAATTTGGGTTCGGATCCGGTCGGGTTTGGATCAATGTAAATTCGGATAAATTTGGTTTCAGATCAATTCGGATTCGGATCGGGTTGGATTTGGGTTGTTGACTTTTTTAGTCAAATCGGATCGGTCGGGTTTGGATTCGAGTTAATCGGACGGATTTTTCGGGTCGGGTCAATTTTTGCCACCTCTAGTTTTAAGATATGTGTATATGTAAATAGATAAACAAAATATAAATAAATATATAAAGTATACATAGAACACATAATTTTAAAAATAAATAAAGTTTTATTAAACAACTTGCTAAAAAAATGATGTAAGCTTTAGTAAAAATAAGTAAATGGATCAATAAATAAATAAATAATAAGCATGGATTCCCGATGATAAGTTTTCGTAGAAGTCGCAAATAGCGATTCTTCGAAAAACTTTAGGTGAGGTGAATTTATCGAATGTCGCCAAAAGTATTGGGATACTCGATATAATTCCTCAATATTCAAACTCATGTTTATTTTGTAATGGCAAATGAAGAATGTAAAAAAAAAAATGTTAATTAAATAAAGATTAATAAGAACAAAATAAATAATGAAATAATTAGAAAAATTAATTAAAAGAGGTCAGAGAAATATATAATAATAAAATAATTGAACCAATAAGAGTTGACAATAGTAAATTGTCAAAAGGTAGAGAGTAGTGATTAAAAATTAATTAAAATAAAAACAAGTGAAAAATATATGATAATAGAGTTTTAATAAAGAAGAATAACCAAAGGATTTAAGCTAACAAGACTCAACGAAAACAAAAATTAAAAAAGGAGAAACTATCAAGATACTCACACAAGATTAAACAATTTCCGATGATGGGATGTTACGGAAGTCACAAATAGTGATTCCTAACTGATCCCTAGGTGAGAAGAGTTGTACTAAACGTTGCCAAAAGTATTGGAATATTTAGTATTAATTTTTTAATAATTTAATTTTTTGTTAAAAATAAAAATAAGTTTTTAAAAGAAAATTAATAATAAATTTAATTAAATAATGTCCGATGATGGGATGTTACAGAAGTCACAAGTAGTGATTCTTAGCTGATCCCTATGTGAGAAGAGTCGTACTAAATGTTGCCAAAAGTATTGGAATATTTAGTATGATTTTTCAATAATTTAAATTTCTAATAAAAATGAAAATGAATAAGTTTTTTTAAAACAAAGAAATATAAATAAATCAACAAATAAATAATGGAATTTAAAATTAAAAAATTCATTTGCATCATATATTATTTGTTTGCATCATATGCATTCATTTAATTTCCAAATAAACGTGAATCTACCGAGGATGAGATTCTATAGAAGTCACAAGTAGTGATTCTTTAGAAATCTCTAGGTGAGGAGAATTGTTTCAAATGTTGCCAAAAGTATTGAAATATTTGATTTAATTTTTTAATAAAAGGGATTCATATTTATTTTCAAAGTAAAACTTATTTTAATATATATGATAATTTTCGAAATGGGTGTGAGCCCTTCCGAGGATGGGATTCTGTAGAAGTCACAAGTAGTGATTCTTAAGAAATCTCTAGGTGAGGAAAATTATTTCAAATGTTGCCAAAAGTATTGGAGTATTTGATTTAATTATTCAATACAAAAAGGTTCACATTCATTTTCGAAAATAAAATTTAACTTTTTAAAATAAAACAAAATAATTTCTTATACAAATAAAAAAAGATTTTGAATAAAAAGAATAAAATTGATTGCAATAAAATAGGAATTATTTTTAAATATTAATTCAAGATCATTTTATTAAAATTAAAGGATAACACATGATTACTATGGTACCGTTTTTTAAACGGGCGTCGTGGGGGTGTTAATCCTTCCCCACGCGTAACCATACTCCCGAACCCGATTTTTGTTTTCGCAGACCAAAAAAATTGTCTTTTTAATAAAACTTAATTAATTTTGAGATTTTGTTAAAAAGATAAATATTTTTAGGTGATCAATCACACCTAGTAAAAAAAGATTGGTGGCGACTCCCTTTGTTTTTTAAAAGTTTTCAAAATTGTCGAGCGCGAAGCCATTACGATAGTAAATATTTACAACCTGCATATAAATTTGTTTCTAGACATACATTAAAAAAAGATTGCATGGATATGTTTAAAGAATATAGACAAGCTTTAATTGATAAACTTAGTAATATTTCATCTAAGGTTAGTTTAACTAGTGACATATAGACTAGTACTAATGGTATAAGTTATCTTGTTATAACTTGTAATTGGATAGATGAAGATTGGTCCATGCAAAAACGAATTTTATCTTTAGATGTAATAGAAGAAGCACATAATTCATATACTATTCATAAATATATTACTAAAGTTTGTAAATTATATGGACTAGAAAATAATAGAGTTTTTGCTATTACTTTTGATAATGCTTCGAGTAATACTGCAGTTATTCCTCATTTAATTAAAAGTTTAAATCATGTTATGCAAAGCATATTTTTTCATGCAAGATGTGCATGTCATATTATAAATTTATGTGTTTAAAGTGGTTTTAGTTCTAGTGGTACTGGTACTAGCATAGGTCCAATTGATAAAATTAAAATTTTAGCCAAATGGATTCGCACACCAAGTAATAAACGTGAATGGAAGCAAATTTGTATAACAAATAATATACCTGTTAAAGCGTTTCTACTTCCCGTGGAAATAAGATGGAATTCACTTCATCGTTTGCTTTCTTCTATTTTACCTTATAAAGAATTTGTTACTCCTTTTTATAACAATTATACAAGTAGCACGCATTTAGCACTTTTTGAAGAGGATTGGACTTTTATTGAATATTGTGTTGATTTATTATCTACTTTTAAAGATGCAACCGAAAGATTTTCAACTCAATTTTATCCAACTACACCATATTTTGTTCCTATTATCTATACAATGTTTGACAAATTTGTAAAATTTAGGAATCATGAAACTTTAAGTTCTTTTGTATATGATATGGAGGAAAAATTTTAAAAATATTGGGAAATAATTTCTCCTATTTATTGTATTGCAACTTTACTAGATCCTAGTGAAGGTGAGGTAAATATAGAAATTTTTTTTGATTGTTATAAAGAATTTCTTGGTCTTGATTCTATTTAGGATCAAAAGTCCTTAATTGACAATCTTTTTCGAGAATTGTTTAATGTTTATGAAACAGAACAGGAGCAATTCAACTTTAATCGAGGAGAAGAAGATTCATACGAAGAAACCGAAAGTAGCAAAAAAGGAAAAGGAATTTTAAACGCAATTAAGGAAGCAGCAAAGAAGAGAATGAAGCTAAAAGGAAAAGCGAGCGGATCGGGATCGAGATCAACAACTCGACGAAGTTCTAGCTTCAATGAGCTAGGATTTTTCTTAAATCAAGATTTTTCTGTAGATGAAAACTTTGATCTTCTCCAATGGTGGAAAGAAAACCAAAAACAATTTCCAGTTTTAGCTTCCATGGCCCGAGATGTTTTTGCGATGCAAGTTTTTTCTGTTGCTTCGGAATCCGCATTCTCGATGTATGGAAGAATTATTGGAGACCATCGAACCACTCTTAATCCGGATTCATTGTGCATGTTAACATGCCTTAAAGATTGGTTTGATGCGGAATCGTGCAATGTCGAACTTGGAATTGCCAATGAATTCGCTGATAATAATTCAGAAGAGGAGGAAGAAATTTCCAAGGCAATCCGTATAAATTATGAAGAGTAGAGAATAATCTTTTTTTTTTGTAAATTATATGTAAAATTGTAAATAAGTTTAGTCATAGTGAATATTTTTTTGGAATACGGTCCTGTGGTTTTTACCGTTCTAACTTTTGAAGGGGTTTTCCACATAAAAAATCTTTGGTCTCCTACTCTCTCCTTTTTCTCCTTTGTTGTTGTTGTTGTTGTTGTTGTTGTTGTTGTTGTTTTTTATTATTATTATTATTATTATATTATTATATTATTATTATTATTATTATTATTATATATCAAATTAATTAATGTTATCCTTATCTATGTTTAAAATAAATAAATATTTAAAATACAAAATGAATTAATATTTTAAAAACATATTAAATAAATGAATAAATAAATAAATGAATAAATATTAAGTAAATGATATTTCAAATATAATAAATTATTTTAAATGCAAAATAAATATAATAAATGAATATAAATAAAGATATGCAAAATGATATTGCAAAATGAATATAATAATATTCATAATATCATTATTTATATTTTAAATCAAATATCATTTTATCATAATAACTTTATTATAATATTATATTCATAATATAACTTTATTTTATTATAACAATAATTTTATTAGATAATTTTATAGTAATTTATTTTTACATTATTGTTACATTAATTAAATAAATTATAATATAACTTTATAATAAATTATTGTTAAATTAAACTATTAACATTATTTATTATAAAAATAAATTTATTACATTAAATTATTAAAATATATTAATATATATTAAAATAAATTAATATAAATTTTAAACAATAAAAATTTTAAAAGTATTCAAAAAAAAAAAACTAGACCTAACCGGTTTAAACCGGTTCGGTCCAGTTTTTGAGTGAACCGATCCAACGAACCGAGCCAGTTCACACCATTAATACCTATGAATCGGCCCGGTCCGGACCGATTCTCTACCGGTTCAGACCGGTTTTCATTTCATATAGGCCAGAACCTGTAAAAACCGGTCCGAAATCGACCCGATCCAGCCTGTCTTGTAGACCAGGTTCAAGATTCAAGTCTTGGGACTGGTACTCAAAGAAAATTAATTTCTTTGAATGCACCAGACTAATATGGGAGTATGCTCTTAAAATCGTTTGATGAAAGAATAATCTCGAAGTACGTTCAAACTGACCTAAAAACACCTTGATCGTAAAACTATATATATGTACACACTTAAATAAAATACTACTAAAGAGATGGAAAGTTGGACTATCATTTTTTTTTGCATATTATATTAAGATAAAATAAAATAAAAAAGAAAGGATTTACTTACCTATCTAAAATCTTTCATATCTTTTTAAACAATTATTATATTGTTAATCCAATCCTTAAATTTCATGTACGCTATTCTATGCATACATACCATCCAAAAATAGCAAAACCGGTAGACTTGCACGCCCAGACAGGCCCCCAATAATGTGGACATCTACGGGCTGGGGTCGAAGGACAAACTAAATAGGAACCAAAGCCCAACCCAATAAAACCCAAAAATCTAAAACAAAAAAAGAAATTAATAATAATCATATAGGAAGAAGCGGCTATAAAAGGGCTACATTAGCGTTTAGGGTTTTGCTTCTCTCGCCAGTCGCAGTACTCTCATCTTCAACCGGTAGAGAGAAAGAAAGCCCGAGAGAGTGAAAAAATGCCAGCCGGTCACGGTGTTCGCTCTCGGACAAGGGATCTGTTCGCCAGACCCTTCAGAAAGAAGGGTTACATTCCTTTGTCGACTTATCTTAGGACCTACAAGATCGGTCAGTATGTTGACGTCAAGGTAAACGGCGCCGTTCACAAGGGTATGCCCCACAAGTTCTACCATGGCCGCACTGGTCGTGTCTGGAACGTTACCAAACGCGCCATCGGCGTTGAGGTCAACAAGCAGGTATAAAAACGATGGTTTTTTTTCCTTTTATTTTCGGTTCTCTTGTTTTGGTCGAGAGATTTGTATTTTTTCTGGGTTTTTTATTGGGTTTTGGTTTATGATATTTGTGGTTTTCCTGTTTCATTTTGCTTGATGTATTATTTTGATTTGTATTTGTGTTTTGATGTATTTCATGTCTTGCTATGAATCTCTGTTTGATTTCATGTGTTCAAATGTTGATTACTGATATTTGATAGTCTGTTTTTCGTTTAGATAATGGATATCTTGTATTAGACATAGAATACAGGTTCTGCTTCTGACAACCCGATTGGATATGTTTCTTAACTTACGGTTTTCTGTTCTGCTATGTCTAATATTGAATTAGATTTTGATGTAGTAAGATTTCTGCTATCTTAAGATTATATTTGCTCAGTTAAATGATAATAAATATGAATGCATTGGCGGTTGGAGATCATTAGTGTAGCTTTTGTTAATTTTGTATGCCGGGGTTGGTTTTGACAAATAAAAAATCTAAATTCAATCTTCAGGATGAGCTATAATTTTATATTTCAATACGATGAGTTACAATTTAACATCATCATTTTGATTGGATGGGCTGTAATGTTCCCCAGGATTTGCGGTTGTGTTCCTGTTAGTAATCGTGCCATAGTGCCTTTTGGATATGTTGCTTGACAGAATTTTTTTAACACTGTGCCTTACTCATGCGATCTCTGCATGCTTCATATATGGTAGATTGGACATTTGTGTACTTGTATAAATATGCTTCTGGATTTCAGGTGGGTAACAGGATTATTAGGAAGAGGATTCATGTGCGAGTGGAGCATGTTCAGCCTTCAAGGTGCGCCGAGGAATTCAAGCTCAGGAAGGTAAAGAATGATCAATTGAAGGCAGAGGCTAAGGCAAGGGGTGAGGTCATTAGCACAAAGAGGCAGCCAGCGGGCCCTAAACCAGGATTCATGGTGGAGGGTGCCACATTGGAAACCGTTACACCCATCCCATATGATGTTGTTAATGACCTCAAGGGTGGTTACTAGATCTACTCTCTTTTTGTGGTCATGTTGTTTTGGTATTTTTTGGCAAACCATAAGTAGACTGGATTAGTTATTTGATGTGCTGTTTTCATTTAGTATATTTTGAGGAGGTGCTGCTTCAGCAGAGATTTTAATATTATCAATCATTTTAGTGACTATGAATGCCTTTAAATGCGAACTGTTAATTTGTTTATGCATTGTGTTCAAGTTCCAAAACCCTAATTTTCTATCAGGGTGTTAAACCTTGCTTCAGGTTGGAGGTTTTGTTTTTCATAATTTAACTCTATTTGGTTTATTTAACAACTATAGTTGGGTTGTTAACCTTTCTTAAGATGAATAACCTATAAGGACTTTCAAATTATCAAAGAATTAGATAGTCTACATTAGCATTAATTCTTTGTTGCTATGGGTCTTCTGGCCCATGAAAACAAGCAAAATTTGAAATCTAAAATTATGATTGTTCAAGGTTTCTGGCCTTCTGCACTTATTTTAGTTCTTTACTTCTTTACCTGCAGCAGTTTTTGGCATTGGAAACTTGTTTATTCAGTGTTGGCCTGATAAGTGATGCCCTTTTTCCTAAAAACCAACTATTCTGAGTATGGACACTGCTCACAGTCAGTCACTAATGTTTGATGTCTTTCCCCATCATCTTGATGGTAAATAAGCACTAAACAAAATATATATTGGAATTTTGCTCTAATTTCCCGGAAACTACCCAAAGCTTCAGTTTCTGCTCATTTTCATTGGGGAAGTCTACATTAAGGTCATAGAAATTGTAAGGTTATTGTAAAAAACATATGATTAAATATAAATTTAAAGTCATTAAACGTAAAATATGTGAAAAATATCGTAAATATTTGATAATTAATTTAAGGTTAATGTAAACAATATAAGATTAAATATAAATTTAAAGTTATTAGGTATAAAATATGTTAGAAGTATGTAAACACATGATAATTAACATAAACATATATTATAGTAAAATTATCATGTGTTTAAATTTATTGACATCAATGTTCACACTAATAATTAAAGTTTTATGATACTTCTAACATATTTTATGCCTTTAAATCTATATTTAATCATGTGTTAACTGTTATAGTGATGTGATGTATTATTGTATAGCTAAATGCAAGTGATGTTTCAAGAGTTATAAAAGTCATTTGGCTTTCGATATCAGACTGGCCAAGATATTTGGGTTTCAGAAATCAGAATTGATTGTTAATGGGATGCCTGAGAGTAATCAGAGTTTCAAAGTGAAGGAGAAACGCAAATGAACGGCTCTTGAACCTTGCTGAACTTTGGCAGCTGAAAAGTTTGAAGGTTGCCATATGCCGAATGGCAGTTTTGAGAAGTACTTGCAAAGTAAAGAATATGTGCTCAAAGCAAGAAGCTTGTGACAAGTACTACAGAAAGTGACTTGGGGTAGAACGACACCAATTTATTCCTTCTTTGAATGAACACTTTCAGTAATGATTGGTATGCTATTTTTTTAAGTTCTTCTTGACCATCTTTATTGGAAGAATCTTTGTCAGTATATATAACAAGCTACTGCCTTGAGGACTCCCAAATCTTACACAGCAAATCTTGGAGTCTGGGCCACCAGGAAGATTAAAGATGAGGATATCCTGGATGTTCTTCTCTCTTTTGCTCTTGCTTCTTGCCTCAGGTTGTCTCTCAATTACAAACTATCTTTATTTTCATTGTCTTCTATCCCTTCCATTCTCTCCCTCTGAAAGCAATGCTTCTGCTCATGACTGCTCAAGCTAAATCTTATTGATTGAAATAAAATTACTTGTAAAAAATGAAAGCTACTAAATTCCTATAGGAAAAAGATTAACCAAGCAAGAAATACTTCTGTTTTGCTTGCTTTTATATCAAGAAAACATCATGACTCGTTTCCAATGATTTCTTTGTTCTCTATCCCACAAATTAAGAGGATTTCTTGTTTTCCAAAGTTCATTAAGATCTTGTTTCTAGCAAACACTTCAGAAACATAAGCTGCAGTTTGCTTACATAGACTCAAACTGATAATGCAACATATATTTTTTGTTTTCGTCTTTCTCATCTCAACAGCTGAGTTTGGCCCTGCCTTGGCTACCCGCGGGGTGTATGCGGCAAGGATCCCTGAGCATACATGTCACAAGGTTATTGAGACAAACATATGCGATTTGCAGAAATGCATCCAGGAATGTTCCAAGCAACCTGCTGGTGTGGGAAATTGCAGAGACAATATTTGTTATTGCACATACTACTGTAAGGATCCCCCAATGTGATTGATTTTCCTTCTGCTTCTGGCCTTTGTTGTTTTAGAATTTGTGCTAGGCTTTAGAAATTGAGAGACACAGATGAAGAGATTCGGGATATTATTACCTATACTGTTTTCAATGTTTTCCATCTTTTTATGACACACTTGATCCATGTTTGATTTGCCATGTGCATCGTAAGGCACTAATGTCTGCATATGGTTAATATAGTACAATGCCTAAATGAAAAAGGTTACTAAAGAAAACAAAAGGTTTAATAGCCAAATATATCTTTAATTTTTTATATAAAATGGATATAAACTCTCCACGTTTAATTTTATAAACTTTTATTTTATTATAAATAAGTCATCAACCTTTCAAAATAATGTAACTAAGTAAAATAAATAATAAGTTAATGTCTTATAAGCCTTCAACCTTTTAATTTTACTGTAAAAATTTACCACTGATTTGCACTTAATTCCATTAATTAAAAGGTTAAAGGTTTATACAGAAAAATTAAATATTGAAGACTTATTTTCATTTTTTGCAAAAAGTTGAGATTATATTTGACTCTTAAGAAAAAAAGCACAAAAGGTTGATGTATTAGCTCATATACATAGCAACAGCCAGCAAGTGACCGGCACAATTAGTAAGTTTTGTCCACATCATAAAGAATTTTGGATTCAAACTTTGCTTATAGACTCTAATTTGTACTAATTCGAATAAAGGTTTTAATATTTTAATTTTAATAAAATTAATCAATCAAATCGTTTTAATTCAATTAAATAGTTGGTTAATGAAAATAATTTTTAGAATTTTTATTTTCATTTAATTCGTTTTGAAAATTAAATTAAAAAAAAATCTAACCATAATATAAAAATTTCAAAGAAACAATTTAATATTTGAAATCTGAATGATGTTTTAACTAAATTTAATATTGTTAGAAATTTTTATTTATTCCTTTTTTATTTGAATATTATGTTGAATGATTTTATTCCATTTATTCAAATATGAAAAATTAATAGTTTAAAATAAATAATTTAATATATATTTTATAATTCGGTTAATTTAAAAATTAATCGAATTAAATTCAATCGATTAGATTTTTTGATTGAAAAATCATTAGATTTTTAAAATTAATAAATTCAGTTTGATTAATGAAAATAAAATAATATATATCATTCCATTAGTTCGATTGTGAATAATTTAATTCGAAATTAACGGAATTTTAAATTCGAAATTTTAATTATGAAAGGCGTAATGATTTTGCTCTTAAAGATTTGATTCTTAAAAGAAAATATATAGTTTCTATAAGTAGTGTGACAAATTCTACGATTAAGCTCACTTGCTTGCCATAAGTCGTTAATTCATGAGCCCTTCGCAAGCATTTAAGTTGAGGCATTCTTCTAAAAAAAAAAAAGTTGAGGCATTCTTTTAGTGGTGTGCTTAACCAAGGCATGGTCTAACGGTTGTTATTCTTTCTTAGAATGGATTAAGCTCAAGATTCGAATCTCCTCTCTCTTTTGTATCTCATTATGAACCAAAAAAATTATTAACTTTTTTTTATTGAACACTTAAAAAAAATTTGTGACAAATTGTAAAAATTGAGTTTGAATTCAAGTAATTTCATTCTCATTCTCAATTATCAAATTCTTTGCTTGTAATAAAATAATTATTGAATTTAAACAATCAATGTTTGATTTAATAATTGCTAAGAAAGATCGATTTTCACTAAAAGATTACAATTTTAAATTATGATCACGTCGACTCACTCATGAAAAGAACTATTAGTCTTGGACGATATTTGATTGACAATCTGGCGTTATAATTCCTATTTTAGAGAAAGAGAAAACAAATTTTGAACCCATACATACCTACATATTCATACATGATACATATATATTATAGATTTATACTTTTAAATAGAGATATTTTGCAATGCCAACAACCTCTTGACCTAGCGGTTAATGATAAATTGTAGCATATTATAAGTCTTGGTTCAAATCCAAGCATCTCTATTTTTAGTTATTTAATATTTTCCTTCAAAAAAAAAGAGAGTTATTTTGCAGTTGGAAGTTTGGTTTAACTATTAGTGCATACTTTAATACTCATGTTATGCCTAAACTTGACTATGGCACTCTTGACTGATACCACTCTACGTATACCTCAGTTATGCCAAATATACTGGACCCAACCACAAACTCTTTATATCAAACTCAATACTGATGGATCCATCTTAGGTAATCCAAGTCAAGCAGGTTGCGAAGGTATTTTGCTTGCGTGATGATACTGGTAACTTCGTTTTTGCATACTTAGGTTATTTAGGAATTACTACTAACATTATTGTAGAACTCCAGGGCATTCATATTGGACTAACTATGGCACGATCATTAACAATTGGCTTTTTGATTGTGGAAATTGACTCGCTTTACAATTTACATTTGATACATAGAAGACAAGTTCTCCATCCACACCAAGAGACTATCATTACTGATATCCTGGAGCTGGAAGCAAAGATTTGACTGATTGCACTGCACTTTTGCCTACCATGAAGCAAACCACGCAGCAGATTGTTTAGCTGTTCGAGCGGCATCCCAACATATAATGACATTATATAACGATATTCTAGCTTTTCTACAACCACTTACATTTTGATTTTTGTATTAGTTTTAAAACTAGACTTATAACACCTGTTGTATCATGTACTTTACGCATCAAAAAAATAACAAATCCTGCCTTATATTAAAAAAAATACTGAAAACGTTCAGTGCTCCAATCTCATTTTTCAATAGATACATACATACATACACACACAAAGTCACATACACACATTCCACGAGCAAGATTAAGATGATAATATACCTTCACTTTATTTATTTATTTTTTAATATTCTCTAAATGGTATATATCATATTTTTTAACCTTGCTAATGGAGTTTAAAAACTCCACTTACTTTTAGCAATGTATTAGATAATAATCATATATATATTGGTTTTATATATGATGTACTGACAATGTATAGTCTTTATACACTATTAATGCACAAAAGATTGACACATTACTGATAATCTCTTATGAGCAAATTGAAAAAATTTATTTGTATTTGTTTTTAAGGGCTTGGCATTTTTTAGTTTGCATATTGATAAAGTGTCAACTTTTGTTGCATTGACAACATATAGAGACTATATATTATCAGTGCGTCATACATAAACTCATATATATCAAGATGAAAGATACAAAACTTGGAGCGAGAAAAAAATTGAAATTCAAAAAATTATAAACATTTAAACCAAATATTCAAAATTGTGTACCACAATTTTCCGAACGTTAGGATCAAATACTAAAATTAGTTGATATACAAAAAATTCAAATACCAAATATCTAAAAAAAATTCATATTATAAAATAAAGCAAGAAATTCTAAAAATTATAATTTTTTAAACACAAAAAGGAAATTTAAAAATAAATCTATAATTTGAAAACTTTCAAAAATATTTTTGTTTGAATATGAATATAGAAGGCTATAAAAGAGAAAATTAGGTAAAAAATAAATAATCTCACTATTAAACCATTCTATATGAGAGAAAGAAAAAGTGATGTATATTATCAGTCTAATCCAATTTTATCTTTAGATAATAAATTTTAGTCCAAGTCAATAACAATATAATATTTTCTAATCTATTTATTTTATTTTAATTTATATAATCTTCTAACTTTATGTTGAAATTTTAATTTTTTTTAAAAATAAGAATAAATTAATTAATTAATTTTATCATTTCCTTTTAAAATTTCAATAATTTAAAATAATTATCTTGATTTAATGCTATTTTTAATAAATATTATATATAATATTCTTAAAAAAATACGTAACACAGGCTTCATTCTAGTATATAGAAGGAGTTGCTTTTGTGAACAGGACTCATTCTCCATTAAAGTGGCAAGTCAAAAAGCCATTCAGTCAAGCATAATTGATCAAAATTCTCGCAGCTTGGTTGGACAAAGGAAAAAAAAATTGTACTGCTTTTTTTTCTTGATCTTTGTAACTCCTATGGTTGTTTAAGAACTGCTTCAAGCTCATATTATCCTCCTACAAAACAACCTGTGTTTTTTCATAGAAAAAGGGAAAAAAAAAACTGTTTTAAGACTTCAGAGAAAATAACAAGTGAAGCAACAAAATTTGATGCTATAGTAATTAAAATTTTAGGTTAAATCAACGAGAGAGAAATAACATTATGAGCAAAGTTAATCTAAACTACTAAACTAGATTTAATTATTATTGCAAGGCTAAGAACATTGCAAGTAAACACAATGCTGATTTGTCCAAAAAAGTAACCGTCTAAAGCGCAAATTAACCACAAAGTTTAAGGGCATCCATTCATCATTTTTTTTTATATTCCTAAAAAAATGGACTCCCTTCCCTCCTGATATTTAGCAATTCACAAGTAATTTGCTCATGGACCACAGTGTTTACTTTTCTCTATAGATTGATATTGAGTTACATTATACGCTGCTCTATCTCATAAATTTCATTTCGTTCATTTCATAATTTGAATTTATGACTTTCAAGATGAAATTTTTTTTTAATAACATTTTCGTTAGAAAGTACAATCATAATCAGCATATTACATTCCAAACAAGTAACTATGAAAATCACATTACTCAAACTAGGTAAACTAGTAAATAACTATAACAAACTAAACAAACTAATAAATAACTAGACTAACTCAAGCTCACACTTGGTGAGACTCGAACCTGAGACCTCAAATCTCAGGGCCTCTTCCTTGCCACTAAGCCAAGGCCTCATTGTCAATGCACAAGAAATTTTAAGGATTTATATATGATGTACAGACAATATATAGTTTCTATACACTGTTAATGTACAAAAATTGACACATCATTAATAAATTCTATGAACAAATTGAAAAATATTTATTTATATTTATTTTTAAAGACTTGGTATATATTTAGTTTGCATATTAATGACAGTATATGGAGACTATATACTATCAGTACATCATATATAAACTCAAATTTTAAACTCCAAAACTTAAAGAGAGTTGTAATGGAAAGGGAATATGTGTTGTGTAAGATATTTTGATCGATTATCTAATGTGTCGATACCAAAACAACACATCATAAATTATAAATGCGGAACAGGATACTAACCTCCAGCCATTGATACCGAAAATATTGAGCTGCATAAAATTGCGTGTCTTTCGTATTTGATCTTCTAATCTTAAGCAAACTCACTAATGGTGTGTTTTTCAGAATACTCAGATTAGGGACCCAATACCTTATATTTTTCTTTATATACGTCTTCCCATTAAAAACGTAATTCAATTTTTGTGGGCAGTTATCACTTGTAGATATGGATAAATAATTTAAAATTTATTAGATAACGATAATAAAATATAAGACCACAATAGGAAGTTTTAAGAGGTTGTGAAACTAACCTCAAGTCTTTTATTTCCTATAAAACACTACTGACTAAATAGTTAACTTATGTGGGGAACTTACATTCTCCCACTTGATCCGTATATTTTATTATACTTGCTATTCCATCCATAATCTATGAATCCTTATGCTTAAATTAAAGAAACAAAATACATGAATCATGGCGACAAGTCCTCTAAGAATGAGTATTATCTTTCATGTATTACAATATATTTCATCTCTTCAATATCAGCCTATATGTGATAACATAACTTAATGAATAAACCTTATGTTTATTCTAGGTCCAAAATTTATTGTTATTCTCAATAACCAATATGTGCACCAAATATTGAGAAAACAAAACAAATAAATAAGAGTTTCATTACAAATAAAAGTTGTCCATACCACTAATTCACAAGATGGAATCAAGTCTCATTCGCACTACATGATCCTTAAAACTTTTTGGTGGCATGCCTTTTGTTAAAGGATCTGCTATCATCAATTCAGTGCTAATATGCTCAATGACCACTATGTTCTCTTTAACATGTTCTCTTATGGCTAAATACTTAATGTCAATATGTTTACTTCGACTACCACTTTTGTTGTTTTTAGCCAAGAAAACTGCAGCTGAATTGTCACAGCATATTCTTAATGGCTTTGAAATAGAATCCACAATTCTAAGCCCAGATATGAAACTCTTCAACCATACACCAAAGTAGCCTCAAAACAAGAAACGAACTCAGCCTCCATGGTAGAAGTAGCAACTAAAGACTGCTTTGCACTCCTCCAATATATGGCTCCGCCAACAAGCATGAAAACATATCCAGATGTTGATTTTCGTGAATCAACACATCCAACGAAGTCTGAATCTGAATAACCAACTACCTCCAAGTTGTCAATTCGTCTATACATAAGCATGTAATCTTTGATCCCTTGAAGGTACCTCATTACTTTCTTTGCAGCTCTCCAGTGGTCCATACCCGGATTACTCTGATATCTTCCTAACATTCCGACTACAAATGCAATGTCAGGTCTTGTGCAAGCATACATTAGGCTTCCAACAGCTGAAGCATATGGAATGTTTTGCATTTGTTCCCTTTCAAGTTCATTTTTCAGGCACTGGTTCAAATTGAACTTGTCACCCTTTACTATTGGTGCTACACTTGGTGAGCAATCTTTCATCCGAAATCTCTTAAGAACCTTATTGATATAGGTCTCTTGAGATAGTCCTAGGATACCTTGAGGTCTGTCTCTATGGATCTTAATGCCAATGACATAAGATGCCTCACCCGTATTCTTCATATCAAATTTCTTAAAGAGAAATTGCTTTACCTCATGCAGCAACCCTTTATCATTGCTTGCAAGTAAGATATCATCCACATATAGGACAAGGAAACAAATTTTACTCCCACTAACCTTGTGATATATGCATTGATCCATGATGTTCTCTACAAAACCGAATGAAGAGATGACATCATGGAATTTTAAATACCATTAACGAGAGGCTTGTTTCAATCCATATATGGATTTCTTGAGCTTGCATACCAAATGCTCACCATTACTAGAGGAGAATCCTTCCGGTTGTTTCATATAAACCTCCTCCTCTAGGTCTCCATTCAAGAATGCAGTTTTTACATCCATTTGATGCAGTTCCAAGTCAAAATGAGCAACCAATGCCATAACAACACGAAGAGAATCTTTCTTTGATACAGGGGAAAAAGTCTTGTGTAATCGATTCCTTCCTTTTGAGTGAATCCTTTAGCTACGAGTCTTGCCTTATATCTATCAATGTTGCCTAATGAGTCCTTCTTTGTTTTAAAGACCCATTTACATCCAATGGCCTTTGCACCATTAGGCAACTCAACAAGATCCAAACTCCATTAGATGCCATAGAATTCAACTCATCTTTTACATTGTACCACAATTCAGATTTACTGCAACTCATGGCTTGTGAAAATGTTTCAGGGTCATCTTCAGCTCCAAAATTATAGTCAGACTCTTGTAGATACACAACGTAATCACTAGGTATTGATGATTTCTTCATTCTAGTTGATCTTCTTAATGTTGTGTCAGCATCCTCTTGTGGAGTATGTTGCACAACTGGTTGCACAACTGGTTGCTCAACAGTCTCTGGTAATTGTT
The DNA here is from genome assembly GCA_031772115.1 of Heritiera littoralis. Classification (NCBI taxonomy): domain Eukaryota; kingdom Viridiplantae; phylum Streptophyta; class Magnoliopsida; order Malvales; family Malvaceae; genus Heritiera; species Heritiera littoralis. Next base: position 876,110 of record JAPDPK010000158.1, read on the forward strand.
GAACAACTGGATCTACTGGATTGTCATCAGCAACTTGTGGAGCTTCAATGATTGGTTGTTCAACATCCATTTGAACTTGAGGGAAGTTATGAACAACAACTAATTTGTCACTTGAAATGGGAGCCTGAATATCTAAATGATCCTTTTTAGAAACTACGTTCCGAGATTGATCACTCCCACTAATCAAGTCATTTTCAAGAAACTTTGCATTTCTTGATTCCACAATTCTAGTGACATGTGATGGACAATAAAATCTATAACCTTTAGACTTTTCAGCATATCCAATGAAATACCCACTTATAGTCCTTGGGTCCAATTTCTTTTCTTGTGGATTATAAACTCTTACTTCAGACAGGCATCCCCAAACGCGTATATGTCGCAAACTCGGTTTCCAACCTTTCCATAATTCAAAAGGTGTTTTTGGAATAGCTTTAGTTGGAACCCGATTTAATATATACACTGCCGTTTTAAGAGCTTCGGTCCACAAGGATTTAGGAAGCTTGGAGTTGCTAAGCATACTCTGCACCATGTCCATCAAGGTTCGGTTTCTTCTTTCTGCTACACCATTCTGGTTTGGAGATCCAGGCATTGTATTGGGCTTGAATCCCATGCTCTTTAAGAAACCTTGCAAATGGACCAGGTGCTTGTCCATCCTCAGTGTATCTACCATAGTATTCTCCACCTCTATCTGATCTCACGATCTTAATTTGCTTTCCACATTGTTTCTTTACTTCTGCTTTGAAAACTTTAAAAGCATCTAGTGCTTCGTTCTTTTTATGAAGCAAATAGAGATACATGTATCATGAATAATCATCTATGAATGAGATGAAGTATTTCTGACCATATGAGTCCATATCCGAACTACAAATGTCCGTATGTATGATTTCTAATATGTCTGAACTCCTCTTGGCACCTTTCTTTGTCTTGTTGGTCTGCTTTCCCTTTATGTAGTCCACACAAATACCAAAGTCAGTAAAATCCAAAGTACTAAGTACTCCATCATTCACTAACCTTTTAATTCTCTCTATGGAGATATGTCCTAATCTCCGATGCCACAATATAGAGGACTTTTCATTCATAACGCATCGTTTAATACCTACATTGTCTTGGACGTGCATTATACTATTTGAAATACTATTTTGTAAATGAATTCGAAATAAACCATCAATCAACATCCCATTTCCAACAACACTAGATTTATAAAGCAAGCGGGATGCATTTTCATAAAATTCAAAAGAAAATCCAAGTGGTACAAGTCTTGAAACTGAAATTAAATTTCTAGAGTAACATGGAATATAAAAGGTTCTTTCTAAATTCAAAACAAAACCAGTATCTAAAACTAATCTGCACGTCCCTACTGCTTCCATTGAGAACGCATCTTATTTCCTAAATAGATGCATTGCTCACTGGCCATTGGTTTCCTTTGGTTTAGAAAACCCTGCAAGGTATTTGAAACATGGATTGTAGAACCAGAATCAATCCACCAAGTGTTATGACAAACATCGATCATATTAGATTCATAACTAACAAGTGAGATTGAATTACCTTTCTTTTCAAGCCAAGCCTTATATTTGTTGCAGTCCTTCTTCATGTGTCCCTTCTTTTTACAGAAAAAACACTTGGACTCTTTCTTCTCAGTCTGGATAGGTATTTTACCCTTTCCCTTTTGTTTGGCTTGCGCTTTGTTCTTTCCTTGTGTTGCCATATGTGCACTTTCACCCATTTCCATTAGCAACCTCCCTTCCTCTTGCACACACATGGTCAGGAGTTCATTAATTGACCATTTTTGCTTATGTGTGTTGTAAGAAATTTTGAAAGGTCCATTTTGTTGTGGAAGGGAATTTAGAATAAAGTGCACAAGGAAAGATTCAGACATCTCAACCTCAAGAGACTTCAACTGAGCTGTTATGTCCCTCATCTGCATGATGTGCTCACGCACACCTCTAACACTAGTGAGCTTCATAGATGATAACTTTGTCATTAGGGTGCTAGCTAGTGCCTTTTCTGAAGACTCAAATTGTTCATCAATAGCCTTCAGCAATTCCTTGACATTTTTACACTCAGGGATTGAACCACGAGTACTAGCCAATATACGTGTCCTTTGAACATCATACTTAAGCGATTAGATCGCTCCCATCGTTCATATAGGGCAATCGCATCCTGAGGGCTAGTATCAGTAGGTATAAGTGGTTCATCCTTCCTAATGGCATAATCAATGTCCATGCACCCTAATTGAAGAAGAACTCTCTCCTTCCATATCTTATAGTTATCACCACTTAAATAGGGAACATCACATTTATCATCAGAAAAATTCAGAGGTTGTATAACTGCAAATAAATCAAACATTCATGCTTATGTTACAAAATTTGAGGCAAATAAACATATATCATGCTTTACCAATGTAAATCATGCATCAAAATATGAATCAAATAACATATAAAACTGCTTGTGGGCGAAGTTCTAATTTAAATAGATTCATATATAACTTTATAATGAAACTAACAAATTATATTCCTTTTCTTAACTACTGTGGGTAAACTAAGAAAAATAATTTGTTACTTCATCCTAATTAATCACACAAATGTAACAAAAATTCATGTGGGATAAAATTTATTATATTAAATATGATTAATTACAATTAATGTTATTTTTCTATATGTGACCGAATATATTTGATATATAATATAACTTAATCAAAGATGCTGTGGCTATTCCTTGATCAAGAAAAATTATATGGATCACATGACATCAAATTTTATGCATAAATAATAATTTTTCAATCATGTATACAATTAACATATGAACAAATAATATTGTATACATACATTCATTACTTACACATAAAATTCAAGCATACAAAAATATATCATGAACCAAATAATGATATAATTTTAATTCTTTTATGATTAATTTAATAATCAATGCTCTTAAATTCTTGTCCACAATCATAATACAAGATTAATTTATTTGTCTAGAAACAGTAACAGAAAGCTAACCCAAATAAATCACCGAAATAGATGAAAAAGAAAGAAAGAATTTGCCTTTTCAATTGTTAAGTGTATAGCAATTACAAAAATAGTAGCCTAGCTAGCGACGAAAATGCAAAGGCTCAATTCCCAAACAAATTAAATTCGTAAGAATAATGTTCATCTTCCTCTGTTTGCCAAATAAAAGGTTCCATAACAACCACACGTTTTATTGTTATAATAACCCCTTTTTTTATGCTTTACAATGCCTCTTTATTAGCAAGAAGGTTACTCTTAAATACAAGAGGAGAGAGGTAGATAATAATATTAAAAGCAAACGAAAGCAGCAGCAACGTGTAGAAAATAGAAATAAGCAGTTCAAGCTAATTGTAGTTCTCCTCCATAGTGTAGAAACCGAATGCAAGACAGTGTCAAAGTTTGAGTTCAAGAAAATTAGTCGCACCAAATATCAAACAAAATCAAGGCAGAGGTTTTAAAGGCTTGGATACCAACTGTAAGATATTTTGATCAATTATCTAATGTGTCGACACCGAAAACAATACATCATAAATTATAAATGCGGAACAGGATACTAACCTCCAACCATTGATACCGAAAATATTGAGCTGCGATAAAATTGCGTGCATTTCGTATTTGATCTTCTAATCTTAAGCAAACTCACTAATGGTGAGTTTTTCAGAATGCTCAGATTAGGGACCCAATACCCTATATTTTTCTTTATATACGTCTTTCCATTAAAAACGTAATTCAATTTTTGTGGACAGTTATCACTTGTAGATATGGATAAATAATTTAAAATTTATTAGATAACGATAATAGAATATAAGACCACAATAGGAAGTTTTAAGAGGTTGTGAAACTAACCTCAAATCTTTTATTTCTTATAAAACACTACTGACTAAGTAGTTAACTTATGTGGGAAACTTACATGCTGTATATAGAAAAAGTGGATTAATAAGGAAAGTAATTAACTTGGCTTCAAATCAAGGAATTTTTGAGAATCATATTATAGTAAATTAAGATCCGAAAATTTTCAATCAAGTTAGGAATTCCTTCCATCCGTGGACAAAACGTCCTGTGCTATAAATTCCATCTCCTATCTGCTCGACCGCAGATTCCACTCCTCCATAAACTTATTTCTTGAGAGACCTTTTCTTAAAAATGTCCAGGCTGATCATCTCCTGCAATCTTGTCTTTGCCGTACTTATTTTCTCTGGTTTGTTGTTATTCCTCTAATTAAGCTCTTTCATTTTTGTGATTATTGTCTATCATGACTTTGTTTTCATTTTCACGTTAATTTTTTTTTCAGTTGCTTTGACGATGCATCAAGTGCATGGACAAGAAATCTGCCATGGCCGAATTCCTGGTGATGGTTCTTGCGATTCTGTAAGTTGCAGCAACCAATGTGCGCAAGCCTTCCCAGGAAGCATTGGATCTTGCGTTCAAACTTTTACCAACCGTTTCACTTGTCAATGTTCCTGGACTTGCAGCTACTGAATAATTCCTTTGGTTTATGTAAGAAAAATAACTTTAATTTTGAATCAATAAATTTTAGTTTAATGCTGAGATTGTTATTTTTCCTTCGCTAGTTGTTGATAATGGGGTTTTATAGATGGGTTTCAGATAAAATTTCAATTAATTGTTACATCAAATACATGCAATAATAAACTATTACAAACTATTTGAAAAGTATTTTTTATTAATTAGGAGTTCCGAGTGATACATGCTAGGTTGAGATAATGCTACGTGGCTGGTGTTTAGGGTTGTGTTTAAGATTTTTTTGTTGTTGCAAATGTGATTGTTTGTTCAACTATAAAGAAGCAAGGGATGGAAAATATTTTGAAGTTATTTATTTTACAAGACACTGTTTTCTATCATCAAAGATTAACCATTGATCCTACAAAAGAGTTATAAGAGTTTTTTTTTTTTTACATAAATCAAAATAGAAACCAAAAAAAAATCAATGAGAAAATGATGGGAATAAAAAGAAACTAAGAAGGAAGAGAAGGAAAAATATACTAGTTCAAGAGTCACGTTATCTAATCAACCTTGAAGGTCCGTTTAATTTTCGGACAGCTTTGAACAAAAAAAATATTAAACCTGTTAAACATTTTGAGCTTGAAACCTAAGACCCGATAATAAATAAGTTGAGCTTGAGTTTATCATTTCAAGTCCAAACCTAGCTCAGTTTGGCTTTTTTTAGTTTTTTTTTACTAATGTATTTTTTAATTATTTTTTATTTTGTACAATTTAATTTGAACTTGTGTTATTTTTTTAAATTTTTATTTAAACTTTTCATGTTTTTTGTAATCTTTTAGTAAGAATTTATTTTAACTTGTTATGTTATACTTATTAACTATTATGTATTTTAATATTTTTATATTTTATTTTATATTTTTTAAAAATTAATAATATTTGAGTGGATTTTGATGGATTTGAACTTATTTATTGTATTTTATGTAAAAAGGGATATGAGAAAAAATGTAAGCCAGCACATTTGGGATGGGTTGGGCTTGGACACTCTCCTTTGATTCCTTGCTACATCGAGCTTGAACCTAACTGGACCTGCCCATAAACACCTTTAAGGAAAACACAAAATGTAATAACATGTTTACATGACAACAGTAATTGGAATAGCAGAAAAACAACCACAACGCTTGAAGTTTTCAGAATAGAACAAAGAAAACTTGACTCAAAATAATGCACAGAAGAAAAAAAAACAAAAGAAAAATCAAGAAGTACCACAAATTCATGTAAAAAACTAAATATTAAATAAACAATATAAAAAAATGGACTAAACATCTAAAGTACAATTGGGTTTAACCCAATTTGAGGTATCCACGTCCAGCCCAACCTTTCTTTTTCTTTTTGTTTTTGTTTTTTTAAGTCCAATCATCAAGATCCTTTTATGCCCTAAGAATTCTTTTACATTGTGATTGGGCGAGGGATTTTAAAATTTTGAAATACTAGCAATTCAAAATCCCACATTTCAAAATTCCAACATTTGAAATTTTCCTGTTTGGATAACAATGTTAAAAATTAGATTTGATTGTGGAAATCTCAAATTCATTGTTTGGATACATCATTTGATTGTGAAATTGCTATTTTATAAATTTTTAAATATATTATTTAGTTCATTACCAAAAAATGTGACCAACAGCTATGATGAATAACTAGCAAAGATCAACTTGCAATCCACTTTATCAAATTCTCTTTAAAAAAGAAGAAGATATATATATATATATATATATATATATATATATTGATTATTCAGGGAATGGTAGTTAGGAATGATTGTTATCATAAGTCCACCATAAAATAACTACAACTAAATAAACATCTAGTAAATATAATTTCACCATGGTAAAGCCCTAGCAAGTGAGTATTTTGGCCCATCCTAATCTAATGTAGAAGCAGTAATATTATATGTAATTGATTTTCAACCATAGTCATTTTTGTTACCTAGATTACGTTGATCCATCATATATCAGCAAACATATGATCCATTTATAGGGATCAAAAAATATAATCTTGTGCAACACCTATCTCATCGTTAGTTTCCACTTTCCTCTTAGTTTTTCTTTTTGCATGACTTTGCTTATATTCTACTTTGTTTGCATCCGTTTAATTCAATACTATTTGCATGAATAAAATGAGTTCAATTGTTAAAACAAAATCCATTAGAAGAAAAATGATAAAGATAGAGATATTCACTTATAAAATAAGCAATTTTATACCAATAAATTTCAATAATACATTACTAAAGAAACACATATAACAAAATAATTATATTAGAAAATTCACGTAGCATTTCCAAGCCTTTGTGCTTGGTAATCAAAAAACTTATTCATTGCAAGTTCTCTCAAAAATAAAATCCACTCATTGGTAGAAATGATAAGAGGTCGAGCCAACCAATTTCTGACTAGATAGTATCGCTTCTTACCCATTAACAGGGGATCAGAGTTGCTCAGTTATATTAGACATATCATGTCAATTCCAACTCCAACTCCGATTCTAGTTCCAAAATTTTTGGACTGGACCGGACCAGTTTCAAAATTTTTTATTAATTTATTAATTTTATTAATAAGTAACACATACTTTACGTAAAATTAAAAAGTGACTTATCCAATAAGATGATGAATGTTAAATGTAACTGTAAAAGTGACCGTCGCTAGCATTCCTCTTAGTTGAATTTATCGATCCTTATACTAATGATAAATTGGTGGACAATGAATAAGTAGACGGTCAGTTGAAGAGTTCATAAAAAATATGCATTTAGAAAATTAAACTTTTAACTCCACAAGCGGGATTAAAATAATGACACATGTTTTTGAAAAATATTAAAAATATAAAATAAGACATGTATCATCATCTAATCCCGTTTGTAGAGTAAAAAAAAGTTATTGACGGTGTAATAAATAATTATCTACATATATATTTGATTAATTTAGCAGGATTCATAAATCACATAATTTGTTTTAAAAAATATTATGTAATATCTGAGACATTTAAAAATAATTAACTAAATTTTAATACATTTTAAATTTTTAAAATATATTATCTAAAATGTAATCCATTTTAAAATTTAAACTAATTAAATTATTAAATGAATATGTATACATATTTAAATAAATAAAATTAATCTGTGTATGAAACAGGACATAAACTAATTATTATATATTAAGGAATAGTATTTTTTATATACATAATATCAAATTAAAATAAAATATAATTATAATAATTGGTTAAATTTTATTTTATTTGTTTTAAATTTAATTTGAAATAGAGTTTAAAATTCTTATTAATTAAAGTATGAGTATAATTTTTGTGACTAATTGATAATCGTTTAATAATTAATCCTTTAATATCACAATAAATCTGGCCAAAAAAAATATTACAATAAAAATAAACAGAAATAGAAAAAAAGGAAAGATTATCTAATTATTTCAGTAATTAAAGAGATTAATTATTATTATTATTATTATTATTATTATATTATTATTATTATTAAATAAGCAAAAAAAAAGTTAAATGTAAATAAAAAGCAAAAAGAAAACCCACCGTTCCCTTTCTCGCCACATCATTCTCTTCTTAATATAAGGAGCTCCCGAATCGAACGGAAAAACTCAAACAAAAGCCTTCCTTGGCCTCCACCACCACCACCACCGCCACAACGCAACCACCTCCCACCACCCCCCTTCACTTTCGAAAATAATTTATTTTATTCAAAACTAATTACTACTCCATTTTTATTCTCAAAAAATATTTGTCTATAAATATATAAATGAACATTCTTATTTACTTCCTCTGTAAAACCCTAAATATCATTCGATCTCTTCTTCCCCTTTCTTTTCCCTCTTAGAAATCCAACTTTTTTTTGTACTTCGATCATTTCTTTTCAAAACCCTAAATTCTGTTGCAAGATCTGTTGTCAGCTTTACATTTTTGTTTTTGAGATTAAATTAGGAGGTTTTCTAGGGTTTGTTTGATTGGAAAAGCGAGGTTTATTGCGGGTCAAGGCTGGCGGGTTTTTGGGGTCAAGTAAATGGCGGATCCGCCTGGACTCCGCCCCGATAGGATTGCTCATCTTTTCGAGGACATTTCTTGTTCTGCTGCTGTTGCTAGGCTTAGTGTTGGATTGTTTTTGATAGGCTTACGAAGCGGTTACTGTGGCGAACTGTGACAAACAAAGGAAGCCGGAGAAGTTAAAGCATGCTGAGCGTGCTACGGGTGCACCTCCCTTCTGATATACCAATTGTTGGCTGCGAGCTCACTCCTTACGTGCTCTTACGCCGACCCGACAAGACCGGTACCACCGATGATGTGCCCGAGTCCGCCCCTCTTGATGGTCACTTCTTGAGGTACAAGTGGTAAGTGCATTTGAATCCGTCAAAAGTTTAATTCTTTAGCTATTTTATTGATTTTGAGGGGTTTTCGTCATTTGTATCGTTCTCATTTTAGCCAATTGGGGTCTTAGCTAGGCTTATTTGATTTATTTCTTTAAGTAAATATTGAACTTTTTTATGGCTAGTAAGTGTTTTTGAATTAAATATTAAATTTTTTTCTTTTTATTATATTATTGATTTTCTGGGATTTTTTTCCCTTTGTGCTTTGGTTAGTTGTCATGTTGGCCAATTGGATTTGGAGCTACTTTTCTGCGTGTGTTACTACTTGTAAATATATTAACTTCTTTTTGTGGGTGGTAAACGTTTGCATTAATAAACGTTCTAAATTTTTTTTTTATGTTTTATTTTTTGTTTGATGTATTGATCTTTTGGGTGGTTCTCATTTTGGCCAATGTTTGACATAGATTTTTGGGTTTGATATTATTTTATTGTTTTTATTAAAGACAGTATACATGGACTTTTTTATTGGGTGGTTATAAATAATTCCATAAGGGGATTTGTGGAATTGGTGTTTAGGAGTTTATCCTTTCCGTCTGTGCATTTGGAGATAGTGTGATTGCTTTTGACTTGATTGCAATCTGCTTTTTGTTACACTAGGTGCTGGATCTATCTTGTTTGTTTAGTGATGTGTTTTGTAATTTTTGGAGCCCTAAGAAATAGTTTCTTCGTGCCTTCTTGTTTGGTTTTACTTGGATTTAGATTGCGCTGGTTTTTTAACAGCAAGAATTGAAGTTACTGCAATTGAACTCTTTGTTGTTATCTGCTGTCTTTGCTTAAATTGGAATGATACGTCATAGATAAGTGTCATGAAAACAAGGCTCTATGAGCGACTATGTTCTGTCTCTTGTCATAATTGTTAGGGGTGTTTTCATCATTGTGGCCACCGGGCATCATTATGTCTGTGAAGTTTGCAAGAAAATTTCAACATAAGATAGAGTTAAAATCTTGGTCATAGAAAGAAAGAATCAGTCAGCTTAAGAGTGGACGCATAACAATTTCCCAACCTTAACTGTTGAAAAGGTACTGCTTCAAGCATTTGCTTTTTGAAGTAAAGCATGGTGGACCAAATCTAGTTGCATTTGGAAAATTACTAAAGTCTCCATAAAAGTTAATACAAAGTTATATTAGCTTCCATATGTTTCATCACAAAAGATCCTAGAACTTTATCCCTAGGTTTTGACATCGGTTACATATAGCAGTATGATATATGATCAATAATTATAGTGTTGAATGCATTGATTATTCAGTCCTTGGATGGTGTTTAGATCTTTTCATGTTAAGACAATCTTTAACCACTATGGGATACTATCTCTGTTATTGATCACCACATACTTTGCGTGCCATGTAGTTTCACTAAGCTTTGCGAGAAGGTTATTGTGCCTTCTTTTTCTAATTGCTGGATTCTTATATTGGAATAGAGATTATTTTCATTATATCTTGTGCACCTATTATGGTCTTCAAAATATTTTCAATGGATTGTTTTATCAGGTTGTGGGATTAGATGGCATTTATATAATCAGTTGATTGTTTTAAAACTATCTGTCTGTATGACTTGTCTAATACATGTTGCTCTTTTTGGGTCTATTTTGCAGGTATCGTATACAAAGTGATAGAAAAGTTGCTGTCTGTAGTGTACATCCCTCTGAGCAAGCAACATTGCAGTGCCTAGGTTGTGTCAAGGGTAAAATACCCGTTACTAAAAGTTACCATTGCTCTCCTAAGTGCTTCTCAGATGCATGGCAGCATCACCGAGTTCTGCATGACCGTGCTGCAAGTGCTGTAAATGATAATGGAAATGAGGAGGAAGAAATATTTGGCCGTTTCAATGGCTCAGGGTCTGGAGTTTTTAATGCTAGCTTAACTGGTTCAGCATCAAGCACCAGCTTGACCAATGGTTCAACACCTCTGTATCCTGCCGCGGTTACACAAAGGAGTGGTGGTGAAACCTGGTTTGAAGTTGGGCGCTCTAAAACATATACACCTACAGCAGATGATATTGGCCATGTTCTCAAGTTTGAGTGTGTTGTTGTAGATGCAGAAACGAAACTACCTGTGGGACATCCTAATACTATTTTGACATCTCGGGTTATTCCTGCGCCTTCACCTTGTCCTCGGCGCTTGATCCCTGTAAGCGGAGCTGATATGATGGGGCATCTAGATTCAGATGGCCGTATTTCATCCTCAGGAACTTTTACTGTTCTTTCATACAACATTTTGTCTGACTCGTACGCCAGCAGTGAGTTATATAGTTATTGCCCTTCATGGGCTCTTTCTTGGCCATATCGCAGACAGAATTTGTTGCGGGAAATCGTTGGTTATCGTGCAGACATTGTTTGTCTTCAAGAGGTAGTATTTCAGTTATTGTTTGATTATAGCTATTATAATGCTTGAATTTTTTTTTTTTTGGAGCTTCAGTTCAAAAAATTCTTTTGAGAACTTTCATTTTGAACTGAGACTCGGCTTTGAAGTTTAGCACATGAACAAAAATTACTTCTATATTTAATGTTTTCTATTATATTTGGGTTCTGAGGTGATATCTGACCTTGTGCAGTTGCTTTGGTTTAATTTGGATGTGGGTTTATGCTCATCTATATCCTTTGTGTCCCTTTTAGATGCAAAGTGCCTTTATAAATAAATAAATATAATATAATATATATTTTCCTTAGAGTTTATTTCCCACCATATGAAGATACTATATGAGCAATCTATAAAGGAAATTGTTACCCTTCTTCATTTTGGATGCCAGAATTTCTTTATTGGTAGATTCACATCATCATTAGCAAGACATTATCTTCAACCTTTTGGACATCTAGTGAACATTATGCCTCAATACCAATTGTTTTCACCTTTTCAGGTGCAAAGTGACCATTTTGAGGAATTTTTTGCCCCTGAGCTGGACAAACATGGGTACCAAGCTTTATACAAGAGGAAGACAAATGAGGTTGCTTAAGAACTCTATGATTTTCATCTCGTTGGTTTTGGTTTTGTAATATTACTCTTTTATGTGTAATTTATGTTGTCATAATGCAGGTTTACAGAGGCACTACCCATACAATTGATGGCTGTGCCACATTTTTCCGTAGAGATAGATTTTCCCATGTCAAAAAATACGAGGTTTGGAAGTATATCTAACATGGTATATGGATTTATACATGTTTTTGTCTTGCTAAATGAAATCACGTCTTCTGCAGGTTGAATTTAACAAGGCTGCTCAATCCTTGACCGAGGTTGCTGTTCCAACTACTCAGAAGAAAGCTGCTTTAAATCGATTGGTTAAGGTAATAAATATTATGGCTAATCTATACCTATATCCATTCTTTTATGGTATGTATTTCTCTAATGATATGTAAATTCTTCTTTTGTCTGCAGGATAATGTTGCACTAATAATGGTTTTGGAAGCAAAGTTTAGTAATCAGGGAGCTGACAATCCTGGGAAGCGGCAGCTTCTTTGTGTGGTAAGGATTATTCTTCTATGCTGCATCTATGGCTTTCACTAATTTGCTTGATTTTTTGCTGTCATGCCTTATTTATGATCAAAACATTACATCATATTGCTAGTGAATGATGGTAATGTACCAGTGATTGTTATTCCATGATTAGCTTTTTTGATCAGGGGGTTGTAGTGGGCCACTGACAAGTTGAGCATGATTTAATCACCTATTCAGCCTTGAAATAAAGAAAGGGTGTTTGGACAATCTTCTGTCTTATAATCTTGAATTCAACTAATTATGTGGGTTTCGTCCTGTATAATCTGAAAAGAATGACAAAATGGCAAGTTTAGAACAACTTATTGCACATGTTGTGGAGGTCTAATTTTTCTGGGTCTGCCTAGCTTTGAATAAGTAGCCTATGGCTGGTTTCATGAAACTGAAAAGTGCCTAATTTGTTGCTATTAAGTTCCACACCTACTTGTGATGCAGACAACTGGTGTAGTGTACTCAAAATGGTTAATGACTTTGATATCTTACTGAACTGATATAATTTGATCATTGGGAAAGTTTGCTTGTCGATGATTATCACATTCTAGCAATTAAAAGTATCAAATTCCTTGATTCTTCCTTATATTTCAATATTACTAACCAAGTCCTGAATTAGATTTGTGGTTTGATTATTATATGCTCTCTCTTGTATGTTGTTTGCTTTCCATTTTTTATAATTTCAACCATGCATTGAAATGTTGAACAAATGAAACTTTTGGAAGTTGGGCTATTCTTTACATTCGTGATCGTAGACTTATGTAAATAAATGACTATATTTACTTAATTTCTTTTTGCATCATCTAAGTGATTCCTACTATTCATGGTTTTCACATACAGGCAAACACACATGTAAATGTTCAACAAGAGCTAAAGGATGTCAAAATCTGGCAGGTTCTAATTTTTCTTTAATTTGTATAATTTTTTATAGAGAATGCTAGGGACAGTTACTTTTAACACTCTCACTCTTATTGGGCCACTTTACTTCTTAGTTTTACGTGAAAATGGGTTATCCATGTGAGAAGTAAAAAGCTGAAGTTTGTGGATACTAAAAAATACTTTTCAAGTAACCTATAATTGTAGGTAATCTGTCTTCACGTAAAACTAAGAAGTGGCCTTGCCCGATAAGAGTGAGAGTATTAAAAGTGACTGTCCTTAGCATTCCTCATAATTTATACATATATTTCTATGATTCAAAATATTAACTTATTTTCTGTTTTTTGAATGTTAATTTAGGTGCATACTCTCTTAAAGGGATTGGAGAAAATAGCTGCAAGTGCTGACATTCCAATGTTGGTGTGTGGGGATTTTAATTCAGTTCCTGGAAGGTAAGTCAGTTATCCTGTTCATAATGTTGGATTATTTCGGGCTTCAGATCAATTTTGCATTAGCCTTTTCTTAATTAAATAGAAGGGAGTTTACCACTGTTGAAATTTTGTGCAGTGCTCCCCATTCACTTCTTGCTATGGGAAAGGTAGATCCGTTGCATCCAGATCTATTGGTAGATCCTCTTGTGATTTTGCGGCCTCATAGCAAGTTGACACATCAGTTGCCACTGGTAAACTCTCTTCCATTAATTAATTGCTTCAAGAGTTTGCTTATATTTTTATCTGCCATCATAATTAATGATGTTTTTGGATAGGGTTTTAAAAGAGCAAATGAACAGCATTAGTGGAAAAGGGGGCAGGGCGTTAAATATTATGTTTGATGAAATAAGATTTTTTTGAGCAGGTTAGTGCTTATTCATCCTTTGCAAGGGGAGTAGGTCTCAGTTTGGACCAACAGAGAAGAAGAATGGACCAAACAACCAATGAACCTTTATTCACGAATTGCACAAGAGATTTCATTGGCACGCTAGATTACATATTTTACACAGGTGGTTTTTTTTTCTTTGGTAACAATAGGCTAACTGATTGAATAGTGTATTTATAATTTTAATTTTTTTTTGAATGCATTTTCTCTAGATTTTTGTGTAATTTTATGTTTGTGCTTTCAGCGGACTCTTTAACGGTGGAGTCCTTATTGGAACTCTTGGATGAGGATAGCTTGAGGAAAGACACAGCCCTTCCTTCTCCAGAGTGGTCCTCTGATCATATAGCTCTGTTAGCTGAATTTCGGTGCATGCCTAGGCCTAGACGCTGACACAGGTACGTCGGTACTACCCTTAAAATGACACAAGATGTACACGCAATCGAACCAGTTAGTTGATAACAAGCTGCTGCTTCTTGTTTAGGTCTTGGAGATGCCCAAGAAAATGGCCCGGAGAAGCCGATGGATACAGACAAGTTACTGTAAGAATGGTAGATCATGCATTGCTCCCTGTGTTTTAAGGTATCTCTTTGAGGGATCTGCTTTGTAGTAATATGTCACACCTTTGTTTCATAGAAAAATCATTATGCCTTTTTCAGTTTCTTTTCTTCCTTTTTGTAATAGAAATGTCCGCCGGCTCAGTATAATTAGTCAATCGTCCTTGTACTCTAATTTCTCTGCAAAGCAAGTGGTTAGTGGCATTCCATTCCCATCATCAGTTTTTCCATGTTGCAATTTCGTCTCTAAGAAATAATATTTAATTTTATTTATTTATTTATTTCCTTTTGTTCTCTCTTCCCTTACAACCAAAATTCAATTGCTGATTTTTCTCCCCACCTTTCCTTCTGGGCTCTATTTTGCGTTTCAAACTGCAACACCTATACCAGCCAGAGAGGATATGTGTACTGTTACTGGGTTACATTTGTGAGAAGCTAGAGTGGCATTTGGCAAGGCTCGTTTAAGCAGAATTAGTCAGGGTCTGGCTCCTCTCTGTTCCATCTATTTATTTATTATTTTTAATAGTACATTTTCATTAAAAATTATAATTGTAATCAACCTATTATAACCAATGAACAGGCAATTTTTGGTAACTTGATAAAAGAGTAAATATAAATTACAATAATAAATTAAACAAATAACATAATAAATTTGATCTTATATTTAGTGGGATTCAAATTAGAAATTTTATAATCCTAAGGGTTTTTTTTTTGGTCACTAAACCAAGATTTTATCTGATTGTGTTACTTTTTCGTACACTCATATTTGTGTGCGAGTGAGATCAACGATTACAAGGGAGGGGATCTTAAATCAAATAATCTTTTTTTTTCCAAATTTGTTTAAGAAAAAAATGAAAAATTAAGCTTATTAGAAAAAAAAACCTTAAAAATTAAAAAAAAAAGTAGGAATATCTAAACGTATCATCCAACCAACAAATTGTTGGAAAAAGTGAAAGTGATCTATTTTTTTAAGTATTTGAACATGATTTAAATTTTGAAGTCGTTATTGTTTGGAGGTTTTTATCATTTATCCTTCTTAAATCGAATAAGATTTGTTTTGAACTGTAAAATGGATACAGATACCTGTGGTTAAAGAAAAAGGTTAAAACATATCATCCTTTTTAAATGTGCAATAATAGGCATAACACTAAAAGATTATTATTATCTAATATACTTTACTCGAATTTTTTTTATAAGGGGTACGAAGAGGAAAGATATTCTATTTTTTTGTTTAGAAGGAGGTAAAAAAAAAAAAGGGAAATACTAGCTAGCTTGTTTATAACCAATTTTTAAATAAAATGTTGTTTTCACATTTTTTTTCTCTATTTTTAGCTCCTTTTCAATTTCTAAAAATTTATTTTCCATTTCTTCGACCAAATATATTTTTCTTCACATTTTCTATTTTTCACAAAAATAAAAAAAAAACAGTTTTGTTTCCATAAACAAAACGCACACTTAGGTCCCAATCTTATTGAACTTGAACGATTGAAGAGCCTAATCCAAGTTAACACAATGGAGTTGGGTTAGGTTGGTATCTCTAATTTGTTCCCTCGACCTTGGGTTTGGTCATGAGACATGACTGACGACAAAACTTTGTCAAAGGGATGAAAATAGAATGTTCCATGCAAAATTCCTTTTTAGTTATGTTACATTAAAAATATAAAATTGATGAGTCACACGACGAAATTATGGGAGAGAGTAATAGAATGAAGATTAAGAAAGATTGTAGGGATATCAAAAAATCAATTTGGTTTTATGTCTGTTCAATCAACTATGGAAGCAATACATTTGCTTAGACAACTTATGGAGCGTTCTCGCATATTGGGTAAAGATCTTCATATGATTTTTATAGACTTAAAGAAAGCTTATGATAAAGTATTGAGAGGTACTATGATGGTCCTTAGTGCAGAAAAGAGTTTCTGTAAAATATATTGAACTAATTAATGACATATATAAAGATGCAATGACATATATGACATGTGGAGGGCAAACAAGTGAATTCTCTATCATACTGGGATTACATCAAGGGTCAGCGATAAATCCATTCTTGTTTGAGATAGTAATGGATGACCAAACAAAATCTATCCAAGATAAGGTGTCTTGGTGTATAATGTTTGCAAATGATGTTATCCTGTGTGCTGAGACTAGAGCGAAGATCAATGCAATATTGGAACAATGAAGATAAACACTAGAATTAAAAGGGTTCAAACTAAGCAGAGTGAAGACTGAACAAAATGGAATGTAGATTCAGTTCAAACAAATAGGAAGATCAAAATGTAGTGACATCAAATGGGGTGACAATATACCTAAGCGGAACCATTTTTTATATTTGGGATCGATTGCACAAATGGATGGAGAGATTAATGTTGATGTGACTTATAAGATCCATGCTGGATGGAGTAAGTGGAGAAGCGCTATAGGTGTACTGTGCGATAAATGACTTCCTATATAGTTGAAAGGCAAGTTTTATAAGATAGTTGTTAGATGAACATTGCTATATGATAGTGAATATGGGGTGACTAAGAGACTGCATACACGAAAAATGAGTACAGTAGAAATGCAAATTTTGTGGTGGATGTGAAGATATACAAGATATGATAGAATAAGAAATGAACACATCCATAATATGGTTGGAGTGTATCTATTGAAGATAAGATGTGTGAAAGTCGTTTACGTTGATTTGGACACATATGACGTAAACTTGTAGATACACCAATTAGAAGAGTGGATGCTATAAATGATGAAAGAAGGGTCAAGACTAGAAGAAGACCGAAAAAGACTTGGAAAGAAGTAGTTGGGAAAGTTATGGAAGTATTAGAGTTGGATGAACACATTGTTTTAGATAGGAATGTGTGGAGGAGGAGAATTATATGGTCAATTTAACGTGAGTTCAGTTATTGTTTAATATAGCCTACCTTAATCTATTGAGATAAAGGCTCTAATGATGATGAAGATGATATTTTTAGAACATTTGGCATACAATAATATAAATAAAAAAATAAATACAACAATTTAGTTTTTAGTAAAACAAAATTAAACTTATAAAATTTTTAAAATGTATTGTACCAAAATTTTTTAAATGTATTTAAATTTAAATAGAAAATCAAATTTTGATTAATCAAATTAAAATGAACAAATAAATTTATATTTATATTTATATTTAATTTTTTATAAGCTTATAATTTGATTTATTAAATATATATAAAACATTGCCCAAAATATTTCAAAACCCAAACGCAAACTCCACTATAAAACCAACCTCCCCAATCCCGGATATTTTAAATACTGTCTTAAAATTTGGCTTTTTTCAGATATTTTAAATGATATTTTTATAAATGATTTTCATGTGTTTTCATTTGAACTAGGCCTTAAATTCTTAATCCACTTGAAGCTATTACGCAAAAATGATTTGATTTTACCTTGCGTGGTCTCTATATCAATCAAATTTTTAAATTTATTAATATTTCGATATAAATTTAAATTTGTTTCTCCATTTTAATTTTATCATAAATTTTTATCGATAATGATAAATTTTTACATAAAAAGCATAAAATTGAAATGTTTTTCTCCTTGAACTTAAGTAAATCAAATAGGAAAGCAATAAGAATGGTTTTAATTGAACTTTCTAAATAAGTATTATTTTTGTCGGATATAGTATTTTGACTTAAAACACATTATTTTTAGAGTTTATATATGATGCACTGACAGTGTATAGTTTCTATACACTGTCAATGCATCAGAGGTTGACACCTCATCAATAAGCCCTTATGGGCAAATAAAAAAAAATTATTTATATTTGCATATAACGGCCTAATGATGAGGTGTCAACCTCTGATGCATTGACAGTATATAGAAACTATACACTGTCAGTGCATCATATATAAATCTTTATTTTTATGACTTAAAAGACATATATAAATATAAACATCCAAAAGAAATGGACATAAGATTTGGGCTAAAAGTGAAAACTATTTAGGTTTAGGCTTGAAGCTAATGTACTTCGCATCTTTTGGAAGCAAAAGCCCATTCAGTGTCATCGTTAATTTAGTACCGAAGTGAACCAAGAAAAGCACAGCTTCCGCCCACAAATCAATGTTCAAAGCAAAACACTTCCTTTGCTCAACGCGAGAGCTGCTTTCACATCCCAAAATTGAGCATCAACAATGGAGAGGCATAGTTAAGGTGAGGCTGAAATGGGTGAAGAACCGGAGCCTTGATCATGTCATCGACACTGAGACCGATCTCAAGGCAGCTTGCCTCTTAAAGGATGCTATCAAGCGGTCGCCGACCGGTTTTCTTACTGCCAAGTCTTTTGCCGATTGGCAAAAGCTCCTTGGCCTCACTGTCCCCGTTCTTCGCTTTTTGCGCAGGTATTTCGGCCTTCTTTCCTCGATTTTTGAATACCCTTGTGTTGTTTTTGCTCCGAAGAAACAAAAGTAAAAATCTTCCGTTTGGTGGTTATTTTCTTAATTTGCATTGCAAAAATTAAAAAGTTGTAATAAGATAAAAGAAAATGCTAGAAAGTAAAATCATGGGTAATCATGAACATTGATTAAAATGTAATATCAAAATCTCGCATTTTGTATAAAAAATTTGCCTTTTTAGTTTCTGTTTTTTTCGAGGCAGATGCAAAATGCTATATCCGACTATAACTATACAGGATTTTGCATTATTGGTGGACACTTATTAGTGGGTAATTTCTGTACTGTTATGTGCTGCTGGTATTAGGCACTGACCAGGAAGTGGTTTTCCATATTCGATCAACTGGTAGACTATTGAATTAAATATGTAGGATAGTAGTTAGTGATTGCAATTTTTTTTATTACTTTGTTTTAGGTACCCTACTCTTTTCGAAGAATTCCCACATGCCCGTTATGCTAATTTGCCCTGCTTTCGATTGACCGGCACTGCACTCTTGTTAGATTCACAAGAGCAAAGTATACACCAGGCACATGAGAATGATACTGTAGAGAGGCTTTCTAGGGTGCTTATGATGATGAAAAGTAGGACTGCACCTCTTCAGTCTCTGCATCCGTTGAAATGGGATCTGGGTTTGCCAGATAATTTTGAGAAACTATTGATCCCAAGATACCCGGATCATTTTAGATTTGTCAAGGCACCGACCGGTATTGCAGCTGTGCAACTTGTGCAATGGCGTGAAGAATTCGCTGTTTCAGCATTGGAAAGAAGTAATGATGGTGGTGAGACGGGTGATGAGTACAGGCAATTTAAGAGGGGCCAAACCACATTGGCATTCCCAATGAATTTCCCAAGGGGTTATGGAGCACAGAAGAAGGTGAGAGCTTGGATGGAGGAGTTTCAGAAGCTTCCCTACATATCTCCATATGAAGATTCTCGGCATATTGATCCAAATAGTGAGCTTATGGAGAAAAGGGCTGTTGGTGTATTGCACGAGTTTTTGAGCTTGACCATTCACAAGAAGACCAAGCGGAACTACTTGAGAAGCTTGAGAGACGAACTGAACCTACCTCATAAGTTTACTCGATTATTCACTCGATATCCTGGGATTTTCTACCTGTCCTTGAAGTGCAAAACAACAACTGTGACTCTCAAGGAAGGATACAGGCGGGGTAAACTAGTAAACCCACATCCTCTTGTTCATCTAAGAGAGAAGTTTAGTCATGTAATGAGGACGGGGCTTCTTTATCGTGGTAAAGATGCGAATCTGATACCCCGGGAAGACTACTTACTTAAGGACTTCAAGAATAATGTGGAAGACAAAGTAGAAGAAGAGACCGAGGAAGAAGAGATTGGAACAGGTGATGAGTACTTTGAAGAAACCTCAGATATAGAAGATGAATGCGGTAAAGAGTAATCATTACCTGACAGATCATCCATGTTGCAGCTATGTTAAAAGGGAAAAATGATCAAACTTGAGGTATTTACTGTTAATAGAATGCAACAAATGCGGACTTCATCTCTTACCTTAGTATGAGAGCAAAGTATCAAATTATGAACATGGAAGTTCATTAGCTGATTTGAATGCTCTATAGCTTGTGTCAGGTTGAGATTATTCACAATTAGAAGATTTTCTATATTTTTCGACACTAACATGACTTGGTCCTTAAAGGATAAGTGACCCTTTCTGTTTGATTAATAGGGTCAATTGATGGCCTTTTTAACTTTTCATGTTAAAGAAGTCACTAATGAACAATTCTGCGTGGAGATTCACATTAATGCAGTAATGCCACTTTGCAAGAGTTGAAGCCATGGAAGGATTTTCAGAGTAAATTGGAGTGGAAATCTAACAGAAGTAGTTTTTTTTGACTCACTTGTCGTGTCTCTTGTGGAACTGTTGTCTTGGACATTGTCGTTATTAATTTTGAAGACATCCGATCTCAGAATGTTGTGCAATAATAATAATAATTTCTGTTTGCATAATCTCATAGTCGTAGATAAGATGGCACTGAAATTTCTGTTTCATCAAATGTTTAATACAATGACAATACTACTGACTGTGAAGAAGCTTAAGGCACATTGATGAAAACATGGAAAGACCAGAGTATACTTTATCTATATTTAGACGCCAATTACTATAAATTTGATTATCCAAGTTAATATAAAAATAAATAAAGATATCCCAATGTGCAAAATGAAGTGGTACGTTTGCTACTACGTATCAGTGAAAGAACTGAATAAATTGAATCATGATGAAGATGTCAAGCTCATTCCCTCTCCCAATCTCTTCTGTACATGAAACATCATAATCATTTTAATCAGTAAAGGCCTGCGGATGCCCATCTCTCCTTTAATCACCATACAGGCACTCCATAGTATATTGCATCCTCGGCTGCTAAATATTTTGCCCGAAGGAGAATGCGGAAGTACAGATGCACCCAAGACTAAATGGCTAGTTTCATTTATCAGTGACCAGCAGACAGGCTAAATGGTTAGTTTCCTATGCCAACATCCCACCAAAGCAATGCAGATGCCTCATCAAAATTTAACCATCAATCCTACAGCCCTCTACAGGACTCATTAGAATATGTCCTATGTTAGAACCCAGAAGCAATTGGAAATAGTGAAAATGGAGAACAATAATCCTTGAAATCTGATGGAAAATATATATACTCAAGAGAAACAGAAAAAATAATCCAGTATAAAGTGGGGACCTAATCCCAAGCACTCGCCACGCCTGGAGCATATCCTCCACCATAATTGGCAGGAACTCCATATGCACCACCACTATTCCCTCCACCGTAGCAATCCAGATTCCTACTGAATGAACCCTCCCTTCTGAAATCACGCCCACCAAAACGCCCTCCTCCAGATCGTCGATTTTTGTTACCGCCATAAGAAGCCCGGGATGCATAACGAGTGAGCCATGCAGGTACCTCTTGATTTGCTTCTTGCATTAGCTCAGCTAGTGGCCTTGCCAGTGACAAATTGCACTCATTAAAGAAAGCTGTAGCCAACCCTGTTTTACCAGCACGCCCTGTCCTTCCAATCCGATGGACATAATCATCAATGTCATTGGGAAGATCAAAGTTGACCACATGAGCTACATTGGGTATATCAAGACCACGAGCAGCCACATCAGTTGCTACTAAAATTGGGGTCTTTCCACTCTTGAAAGATCTCAATGCCAGTTCCCTTTCCTGCATATAAGCAAACCCGTAGCATTTATGTAAAGACATATTCCAGCCAAATTAAGGTAAATCGCATGTAGCTATAAGGCTGCAAGACAAGAACAGCTTTCAAATGAGAACCCTGTTGTACCATTAACAGGTGGATGCAATAACTTTTTTCATAAACTTAATCAGACACAATAAATTTAACAGCCCACTTAGGGTACTAATATTTTAAGTCAAATGATATAATTTCATGTTGAACAAAAATGAATGCCATCGCATCAAGGATCGAAGAAATACTAGTTAACTCTATCTCAGCTCAGGCTGCTCAACCAGCTGGCAATTGGCATAAATGGTTGTACCAGCTTAGGATCAACTATTTAAAAACTCCAAGAAAACCTATCCAAAATGGTTTTGAAATAACAAATGGATGCTAAAAATGAATTCGCTAGGAGAGAATGAACACGTTTTAATGTCACAAAGATATGCATTAGTAGTATATCTTCAAGTTTGCATCTAGAAGCAACTGGAATGAAAGTAATGCTCAATAACATAAATAAGACTTGCATATAACATAGGCAAAAAGAAAATTCAGATAAGTTATCATACCAAGCAACACAGTTAAAGAACAAGTATATCATTCCACCCAACCAGAAAGGCCATAGTATTTCACTTCTCTTCAGCAAATTTATTTCTTAACAATTACCTGTTGAGTCCTATCACCATGGATGGTCGTTGCTGGGAATCCATTAATGCACAACCAGTGTTCCAATGAGTCAGCTCCTTTCTTAGTCTCCACAAAAACTAATGTCAAAGCTTGCTGCGAAGTCATAGACACAACTATCAACAACTATTAATTATCTCCGACCTATAAATTCAATGAGACTAGATACCTGAATTAGCACCCTGAACAGTAAATATTCATCAAATCAAACATATCCAGTAATTAACTGCAATTGAAAAATAAATGGATAAAGGAACTTCAATAAGCAAGTCCATACATGATAGTCTCACGTTACCTTTCCATGAATTCCATTTTCCCTCTGTGCATGCAGAAGATCCATGAGATGGCTTCTCTTATCAGACTCAAGAACAAATTCAACCCTTTGAACAATCAAATCTGTACTTGAACCAACCCTCCCAACAGCCAAGAATATGTAATTTGAAAGAAAATCAGAAGCAAGTCTCTGCACAGCCACCAAATTAGAAAAGACTTATGCAATGTAATTTGGATAGTCTTCATTTTTATTATTGAAGACTCTACTATCATCTTAATTGCATTTGGAACTTATTCTAAAGCAAAATTAATGCAAAATAACATTTTTACTTCTTTTGTATTCATAAATCTTGAGGGAGAAATAACTGACTGCCCAACCATTTAGTGCTTGAGCTAATGCCAAGGTCAAAGTCAATTTTACTCTGATTAATTAATAGTTTCCATTTTCTATAAAACATATTTACAGGTAGCAAGAAGAATTCAATCCAGTACCAAAATTATATTCAAGAAGTACATGAAACTCAATTCACCACTTGAAACATTTTACAGTTACAAATGCAAAACATATGAGTGGTATATGTCAAAAAATACAAACACTAAAATACAGATAAAACGTGAATCAATAGAGAGACACCATTTTAACAATTATAACCAACCTGTATTTCTCTTGGAAAGGTGGCACTAAACAACATTGTCTGTCTCACACCCCGATTAGGCATGTCCATTTGTTCCACTATCTTTCTGATTTGTGGCTCAAAACCCATATCAAGCATGCGATCTGCCTCATCAAGGGCCAAGTGCCTAATCATCTGCAATGAAACTCTAGCCCTCTCTAGCAAATCAACCAATCGTCCTGGAGTTGCCACAAGAATATCAACTCCTCTCTCCAGCTCTCGCAACTAAGTACATAACAAAGCATTAGCAAACAAAACAAAAAAATGGAAACAATGAGAAATAAGGTACTGAGAGGTAGGGGTTTGCAAGGCGACCGAGATGCCAAAAGTCACGGGATGCATTTAGGAAGAAAAAAACCCATAAGAACATAAAAGTGAAAAGTCAGGCTACATGATTAGATATAAGACGTAAACCAAGTTCCCTTGATAATTAATCTAAACAAGATAGTATCCCTATTAACACATTTCAACCTATCCACATCTTCCAAGGAGAATATATCTAATAGCTTACGAAACATAACAGACTCCTCTCTTTCACATTCTAGCTCAATTGAGATGATACTCTAATTAGAAAACACAAAACATAACATAACATAACAAAACAAAACAAAAAGGAAGCAAACAAAAAACCAAGAACTAGTAGAGTTAAAATCAGCAATCTATCTGCAGTATTGTTCCTCTTATCAACAAGTAGACCCCTTCCCTTTTATTAGATCCATTGGCAGACAAATACCATGAAAAAAAGAAGAAAATAATTAAAATAGAAACAACATAAATTGGAAAGAAATCCTAAGACCAATTCTACTAATGTGATTAATGTCAAAATATAACTGATCAAATTTCTAGTACAAATAGATATAACATAGAACAGTGAATTAGTTTAGTATGAGAAACGGTTAATAAGAAGAAATAGATAAATCAAACAATACAGGGCAAAAATGATATGCAAACCTAATTTGATGCGATAACAACCTGTTGGTTAATTGGTGCTCCCCCATAGGCAACTACCACCTTGACACCAGTTTGATATGAGAATTTTTTGGCCTCGTCGTGTATCTGAAAGGGTATGATTATCAGAACAAAAACACATAAAAACATTATAAGAGATTACATGTTCCAAGAACCTCACCTGACAAGAAAGCTCCCTTGTGGGAGATAGAATGAGAGCAAGAGGGTAAACCGTTCGTGCTACTCGCGGTCTCTGTACATACTGCCCCCGCATAATTCCACTAATAATTGGAAAGCAAAAGGCAGCTGTCTTCCCTGACCCAGTTTGAGCACAAGCCATCAAATCTCTTCCTCCCAATGCGATAGGAATTGCGTGACGTTGAACTGGAGTTGGTTTCACATACTTGCACCTCCTAATATTTTGATTCAACATTTCCCCTAAATCTATCTCGGCAAATGTATTTACAGGCGGTGGTACATTTTCACCACTAGTTTCCACCGGAATATCCTCATATGCATCGAAATTGATCCCCGTATTCTCTGGTTCACTAAAACCTTGCTCCATATCATCAACTTCATTATCAACACCAAATGGGTTTACTTCTCTTTCTCTCCTATCCCAACCTCCACTTTTACTATTCCAACCACCGCCGCTGCCACCTCGGCCAGCTCCAGCGTAACCATACCCCTGACCCTGACGCCCGAATTCAGGCTTAGTACAGCCGCCGCCGCTCCAACGGGGCCACTGGGACCCACCACTTGCCCTCTCAGTGGTCGGACCTGACAGGCTAGGTACGTCCGAAGCTGGACGGTTACGAAGGTGGGGCGGGACATAAGTGGATCGAGTTGGGCGAGGTAAGGAATTGTTGTCTGAAACTGCAATATCAGATGCAGAGTTTGCCACAGAATCTGCCCATGAAGTTCTCATAATTTCCCAAACCTAAGAAAACCAAAAAATAAATCTAACAAAACCTAATCCAACAAAAATGAAAAAAATCAAAACCCAAAATTTTAAATCCTCCAAAAAGCCTTCTAATCCTCGCCCTTTTTGTAGATCAGACCTGATCGACGAAAATGCAAGCAAAGTAAAAAAAAATCAACAAAAAATGCAATTTATATAACCCAAAAACCTGCTGAAAGAACATGCAAAATATCATGAAAGTGCAAAAAGATAAAACCTTACAAAGAAACAAATATATTAAAACAAAAACAAGAAGAATTGATGAGAGAAACAACAGAAACCTCGTTGAAATTTCTTTTGCAAGATGGGGTCAGCAAGCGAAAAAATAGGGTGTCTTGATTTTTCTTTGGTGTCGCAACTTTATGGTTTTCAAAAATCAGATCAAAGCATTTTCTTTCGTGGTTTTTTCTTTTCTTTTCTTTTCTTTTCTTTTCTTTTTCTTTGCTGTCGCGTGCAGGTTGCAGCTAGAAACGAGTGAGAAAGAGAGAGAAAAAATCTACAAAAGGTCGTTCGGTGACCGTACAATTTGGGGCTAAAGCCTCCCTCCGACGGGTTAATGGCGTCTTAAATCTGCTTCTAATTATGGATAATAAAATGAAGTGTTTTGTAACCAAAAAAAATAAAATGAAGTGTTTTAGTGATTTTTATTTTAGCCAAAATAAAGTGAATTTTTAGTTTATGTTTTGATTTTATATGATCTTATATATACAAGGAAAATATTAGAGATAGTCGCTTTTAATATTTTTATTTTTATTAGATCATATCATTTTTTAGTTTTACGTAAAAATAAATTATTCATATGAGAAATAAAAAATTAAAATATGTGATGTAAAAAATATTTTTTAAGTAACTTGTAATTATAAGTAATTAATTTTTATATAAAACTAAAAAATGATGTTATCTAATAAAAATAAGAGTATTAAAAATAACAATAAAAAATGATTGTCTTTAGTATTTTTTTATATACAAAACTCCAATTAAATAAAAAAGATTAATTTAGATTTTGAAAGATTAATTAAGTGTAGACGTCAACTCAAAAACGTAATTCTTGGCACAAAGAAAAATCTTTAACTGGATGTGCTTACTATTAGATATGAAGGCAGCATTTAAATGGTGGATAAATATTTAAAAAAACCATAATTTGTTTTTTGTAATTTTTTATGTGTATTTATATAAGATGCATTAATAGTATATAGCCTATGTACATTATTAATACACTAAGGTTGACATGACATATCATTAATGAATAAATTGAAAAAATGCACGCCCTTATAAGCAAATTAAAAAAAATTTTATATTTATTTTTAAAGGTTTGATTTTTTTTTAGTTTGCGCATTAGTGAAATGTCAATCTCTGATACATTGACAATATATAAAAACTATATACTATCGGTACATTATATATAAACCTTTTTTTCATTACTCTAAATTAAATTTTTATTTAATTTGTATTCAGATAAAAAATTTTATTTATGTTCAGGATTTGTTTAAATATAAATTAAATATTAAATGTGTCATAACATGCTAAGTCCTAAAACTTAATCTATTAGACTTAAATTCAGGATCTGCCACTAACTATTCTTATCTAAGGTGTAATTAGTCATATATTCTCATCATAAATGTAATTAGTCACCTATTCACATCATAAATTTAAATATAAAACTTGGTCTATATTCAAAAAAGGTTTGAGAATACGGTTACATGTGGAGAATGATTAACACCTCTACAATGCTTATCTTAAAATGAGTACCAAATAGTCTAAATTTATCTTAATTTTGCATTTTGTTTGCTTTAGTTTTAATATGCTTATATATTGAAAAAAATTTTATGTCTCCTTTATCAAGCTGGTCGAATAATTTAAAAGTTTTTTTCACCTCAAAAATATTCAAGTAGGACAAATTATCTTTCTTAAAATGGCTGCATTGTTGAATGATTTAAATATGAAAAATCATATCTTGACTCTGCCCAATTTCTTATCACTTTTAATTATTATACTTTTTCCTGCTTTTTTAATTTTACTTTTATTATTTATAATTTCTTTTTATCCTATCATTATTATTTTTTTATTTTGATAAATTTCATCTAAGTCCTTCATTTTTACCCTTAATTCAGGATTCGTCTACTAGTTTGAAAAATAAACATTTTAGTCCAAAATTATCAATTTGACAATATAAAAAAAATCGTTATATTATATCACTGTTAAAAAATCTATTAATATAAACATTTTTTACTCATAAAACATTCATAATGCCCTTTTTGTACTAAAAAAAATAAAAATCTTTCATAAAATAAATTTTTAAAAAATACTTAAAATAATAAATAGTAATAAAATTCATTGTTGATACCTAGAAATGTGATCTTACTAATTCAAGTTTAGTGATTGACTAATATATGTTAATATCATTTTCAATTTTGGAGTGAAGTATCTATTTTTAAAACTAATGGACTAGAGTTGAATTAAAACAAAACCATGAAGACCTTAGTAGAATTTACCCTTTTATTTTTATATCTCTTTTAGATAAACATGAATATTTAATATTTGAAGCTTTCCTTTAAACTTTCCATCAAGCTCGTGAGGCCTTGGAGAAAATTTTTTTACATAGGAATTTTAAAGAAAACTACTCAAATAAGGAGACTTTTATAGTAAGTTTATAAATTTTGATCTTATTGTAAGATTAGGGGATAATAGCTTTTAGATTAGTAATATTTAATTTAAACCATTGATTAAATTTTCAAAGTAAAAAAAAAAAAACCTTCAACCTGTTAAACTAATTTTTCAAATTATAATTATTTATTAAATATTAATAAAATATAAAGGTGTATTACCAATTTAACAATTCTATAATTTTCACACAATTCCTTCAAGCTAGTTTTTCCTCTTATATATTTAGGATTTCTTTTTTTTTTCCTTATTTATAATTGATCCTAAACCCTATATCCTAAATTATTCACCCTAAATCCTTAATCTATTTAATCTATTTTTTTTCTTTTAATCAAGCATGTATCCCAAACCTTGTTTCTTTGTTCTTAAACTATACATTAGCTACAACAACTCCAGCCTCTAATTTCCTGGACGCGTTCATTTAATCGAACTAAATTTTAATTGGTCCATGGACGTGCATGCACCAGTGGCGGAGCCAAAAATTTTATTCACTGAGGGCTTGATTCAAAAGTTAAAAAAAATACTAAAACTTAAAGACTCAAAAGTAGAAAATTTAAGTCCAGTGAAAGCTAAATAAACTTTAAAATACAATACAATATACTTATCATTGACCAAACATCAACAAAAGAACCTAAAATTGGTGGCTCAGTGGGGGCTTGAGCCCCCACTGGGCCCCATGCACCTCCGCCCCTGGCGTGCACTACACATAACTTGAACTACACGGTGACTAAAGGATAAAAGTTATATGACTTTAACTCCATAGTAACATTCTCACTAGAGTAGATGAGCTGTGATTCCAAAGTATAACGCCTACCGAACAGAAACTAAAACCAACCTGTAAAATATTTTCCAGATTAAGATGGCTGACACACAATGCATTAATTAACCATAAAGACCACAAATGCCCTAGCATCAATACAACATGCTTTGACAACTGGATTTATTGCATAATTTTAAAAGGTTGAGGGTTTATTTACAATAAAATAAAAGTGTATGGATAAATTTTTATAGGATAAAACTTTGAGGCTTATCATCTATTTTGTGCAAAAGGTTGAGGGTACATTTTGTTATTAAGCCTAATAATTTATTTGTTACCATTACGTTATAGTAATCTGTTATCTTTTTTGGTGAAAAAAAGTTTAGAAGTATGATATTACCTCATATCCAATGCCAGGGCAAGCCATCAAGTACATAAAATATCATTAATATGTATATTTTATCATAATATTTTACATGTTAATGTTACATTATAATAATCTATTATCTTTTTTATTTCGTGAAAAAAAAAGTTGAGAGTAAGAGGTTACCCTATCTCCAAGGTTAGGGCAAGTCGCTAATCCATTTTGAGATTTACGGATCTATTAAACTTTCGCCTGTGAATTTTTTTTTTGGTGAATAAAAGCTTCATTAACGAAATAACAATCTAGCCCTCAATCTCAGTGGGCTTACAGAAAACTAGTTTGGAGCTAGTCAGCCCCATATCGTCATACAAAAGAGAAAGACAAACACTTTCAGGTGGAGAATCAAATATCACAAAAGAAGATTCAAGCGATCCTCCCATTTTTGCAAGGCTATCCGCATAAGCATTTGCCTCCCTAAACACATGCATAATCAAGGCTTGATCCAGCTGCTGCAGAAGCTTCCTGCAATCAGAATTAATGGAGCTGTAAGTGTGTGTAGAAGGAACACCATCAAGAATGAATCTTACCAGGTTAATTGAATCAGATTCAACCATGAGTTTGTTAAATCCTCTCTCAACAGCAATTTGGAGGCCATCTCTCAACCCTCAAAGCTCTGCACACATGCTTGTTGTTATTCCAAAATTTCTTGAGTACCCACAAATCCATTTCCCGTTGGCATATCTAAAGATTCCACCTGCCCCAACTTTGTCGGGATTTCCACAAGCCGAGCCATCAGTGTTGAGCTTTAGGAAATCTCTCTGGGTTGCCTTCCAATGGATATCGATGAATTTCCTCTCTTTGGGTGTGTTAGTTGGCTTCATGATAGCCCATAATTCCTTTGCAAGATGGATTATTCTTGAAACAGTAGCATATGTAGATTCATGGACTCTTTCAAATACTATTTTATTTCTTCATGTCTAGTTAACCCAAAGAGCAAAGGAGAAGATAACACTCTAAGGAATTTCATTGAACTCAGATTTTACTTTGCTATTGATATTGTTCAATAGCCAAGTATCAATCTCTTTGTCAAATTCAATGTATAAACTCTCGGGTATGCAGAGGTTCTGCCACACCTCTTTTAGCACCCTACAGTCTCGAACACAATGGAGGACAGATTCTTCCTCCTCATTGCATCGAGGACAAATGGGATTGATGTGCAAACCTCTCGAATTGAGTACCTATCTAGTGGCAAGCTTTCCATTGCTGCACTGCCAAAGAAAAAGTTTTATTTTTGGAAATGTTTGGGTTCTCCAAATGCTCTTCCAAAATGTCTCCTTATTTGGTTGGTACTCCTTCACAATATTGTATGCTGATGAGAGAGTGAATAATCCCGAAGAGTTGAATTTTCAGGAGATGTTATCATTCTCATTGCTATTTCTTTGTAAAGGGATCACATGCAACCTTAATTCCATATCCATAGGGATAGGATAGCTAAGACTTTCAAACCTCCATGTACCTTGAGTAGGTACCACATTTTTTACCAAAAGATTATTATCTTCTAGTTTCCA
The DNA here is from genome assembly GCA_031772115.1 of Heritiera littoralis. Taxonomy (NCBI): domain Eukaryota; kingdom Viridiplantae; phylum Streptophyta; class Magnoliopsida; order Malvales; family Malvaceae; genus Heritiera; species Heritiera littoralis. Next base: position 907,308 of record JAPDPK010000158.1, read on the forward strand.
AGGCCCAAACAAAATAGTATTCAAAGGGCCCAAGCTCGACCAATCATCCCTCCAAAACATTGTTTGCTCTCTCGAATTAACAACCCAGCGAATCCCTTACTCCAATAAGTTTGCCTATGAATTTTTCGAACTTACAAATGGTTTACTAATGAGGGACTGTGGGATTTGAATCTTGGTACTTTGCACGAAGGCTCAAACTTTAACCACTTACACCATCTCTCATCGGAAATTATAATAATCTATTATCATGTAATATAAAATAAACTATATAATTTTTTAGTGCAAACTCTTATAATGTGATTTAGAATAAAATCAATAAAATTGTTAATAAATATTGTCTTATCATAATAATTTGTATGTTTTTGTTACCTTAAAATAATTTATTATCAAGTGATATAGAATAAGTTATACAATCTCTTAATTAACTTATAATATGATTTAAAATAAGTTCATAATAGTCTTTTAATTAATTTCTTACCATGTGATATATAGTAAATTATGCAATCTTTTTAAATAATCTCTTATAACGTTATAATAATACCTTATAATGTAATAGAAAACAAATTATACAATCTTATAGTATATTATTATAGTTTTTAATTTCAAATACTTTTCATTCCAATCTCTTATCGTGGTTAAGAATATAATATTGTTATTTATTTTAAACATTTAATCGGTTATATCGTATTCATGTAATTTAGATTAACTTGTTTAATTAATGATTATATGTTGGACGATTAAAAATTTATTGAACTTCTCAACATTTTTTTAGTCAAAGCTTTTTTAATTTATTACAAATAGAACAAAAAACGAATAAATATATGTATTAAGATTTACACTATACTAAAGTATCGATCATATAAGTAATTATCAATGTGTTAACAATTATATCTTAGCATATTATAAACTTTTAGTTAATTTAATTTTAATACCTTATGTTCAAAATTTAAAACTCTGATTATCTTAAGCACAATTAATTAATTTTATTATCATGTTTCATTAAACCTTTTTGGCCAATAATATTTCATTAAATTTGATAATTACTTTAAAGTACAACAATTTGTTTTTAACATAAAACATTTTCATAGCAGAATATTTCAAAATTTGGGATTAGTCCATTTGCTAGAATACTTTGCAATGTGTGTCACTTGCCAATGTTCAAATCTCTAGTAGTCCGGGTACCCAATGTTCAAATCTTTATTTATATATATATATATATATATATATATATATATATATGTGTCATAACGTATTAAGTTTCGGGGGAAACCTAATAGCTAGACACAAAACTATGGAGTCGCCACCAACCATTCTACCTAGGTGTGATTGGTCACCTATTCAAACTAAGGATAAGGCTTGGTCTACGTTCAAAGATACTAGGGTTCGGGAGTACGGTTACGTGAAGGGAAGGATTAGCACCCCTACAACGCCCATCCTAAAATGGTACCAACTAGTTTTAGGTTATCTTTACAATTTGCCTTGTGTTTATATTAATTTCGATATGCTTATATGTTGGGGATATTTCTAAGATTTTTTCCATCAATTTGGCTCAAATCTTAGAAATTCCCCTCACCTCAAGATGTTCAAGGAGTCTCAATTGACTTTCTTGAATTCCATCGTCGGATAAATTTAAATATTTTATGAGATTCCTATTTTCCTAATTTTGTCTCTAATTTTGACTCCATATTCATTTTATAAATTTCTTGGATTTTCTAATTTATTTTTATATTTTTATATTCTTATTTTTAAGAAATAAACATGAATTATGTTTTATTGAAAATTCATTTTTAAGCGTCCCATCAATTTGGCTCAGCCCAAAAGGAACCTCCTCACCTAGAAATTTCCAAGGAGTCTCGATTGACTTTCTTGAAATTTCATCATCGGCATAACTCATATTTACTCTTTTTTTATTTATTTTATTTATTATAATTCTATTTATTATTTATATACTTTATCTTATCTTATTTTATTTATTTATCTTTATTTGTTTGCTTGTCTTTATTTACTCATCTATCTTATCTTACTTTTATTTTTATTATAAATAAATATGAATTAATTAAAAAAATCTTTCAAAAGTATTCCATCAATTTGGCTCAACTTAAGAAAGATTCTTTCACCTAGAAATTTCCAAGGAGTCTCAATTGACTTTCTCGGAGTTTCATCCTTGGTATAATTCATACTTATTCTATAAAATCTAATTCTCAATCTAATTCTTATTTCTTATTTAGTATCCTTTTATTTATCTATTGTTTTTATTTATGCTCATTTAATTTTAGTCTTTACTAATTAATTTTTATTATTTCATTTATTTTATCTCTATTTAATCTTAAAATAAATATGAATTATATTTTATTGAAAATTCTCCCAAAAGTATCCCATCAATTTGGCTCAACTTAAGGAAGAATCCTCTCACCTAGACATTTCTAAGGTGTCTCAATTGACTTCCTCAAAATGTCATCATCGGTATAATTCACATTCATTCAGTAAAATCCAGTTTTTTAATTTGATTACCATTTTTTATCCTATTATTTTTCGTAACTTATTTCTTATTATCATTTACTAAAGCACTACAATTCTAAGCTACATAAACAAATTTGACAATATTCTAACCATGCACTAAATTAAACATATCATATAAATTTCATTTGCAAAATTAAAGAAATCATGCCAATTATATTGAATCATGCTAATTAAATTAAATCATACTAATTAAATTAAACTAAACAATCAAGCCAATAAAATAATAATAAAAAGATAAAATATAAAAAAAAACATACATCAACTTATATACACAAGCTACATTAATTAAATCTTGTTAATAATTGTTAAATCATACTATTCATGTATCAAATTAAATCTATTAACTTATCAAATTATTTACTTAGATCATATTATTGTATAGTTTTGTTAATTAAATTACTGTATCAATTACAGAATATATACAAAAAAAATCAAAAGAAAATAAGAAAAATCGATAAATAAATAAAATAAATAAGTAAATAAATAAAACAAATAAATAAAAAGAAAACGGAAAAAGGAAAATCATCCGAAAAATAGAAAAAGGTACCTCGCGGTCGGGTCGGGTCAGTACGCGGGTCCTGACGGGTCTGAGCGCGGGTCAGAGCTACGCAAAACGGCGTCGTTTCGGTCTGCCTATTTAAGCCTTCTTTCCCTTTTTTTTTCGGACGATTTTGGCTTTCAAAAGAAAAAAAAAACGAAATCCTCTGAACTCAGACGATTTCCGGTGACCGGAAACTTCAACCGGTCGTCGGAAACTTCAACTTTCCCAGATTCCGGCCTCCCTCCGCCGTGAAACCACCAGATCTACTCCTTCCCCTACCCAGAAACCTTCAACTCTTCTTCCCAAAACCAGATCTAGAGGTTCCGGTTACTAAATCTCTCCCGAAAATCCCAGATCTGAATTCCTAAAACCAAAACCTCTACTGCCTCCACCCAAAAACCCTCAAATCTTGCCTCTGTTTTTTTTATTTTTTGTGGTTGCCGTGGTTGCTTTTCTGTGTGTGGTCTCTGTTGTCTCGATCTCTCCTTTTTTCTTTTTTTTCTTTTGTTTCAGTGTTGTCCTCTTTATAAAGTTTAGATCTGAATATTTTTGGAAATTTTGAGATCTGATTGTGATTCTGCTTTTAATGTTTTGATTAATTTTTCCTTTGATTTCCTTACAGATTTCGAAGGCCAAATCTTTCCTTTTTGTGTTTCTGGCGACTTTGTTAGGTTCTGGTAGGGGTTTAGATTAGGGTTTAATTTCGAGTCTCTGTTTGGGGCTTGGGCTAGGATTTCATTTGGGGCTAGGGATTTAGGGTTTCGGGAGGTTTGGGGTTTTGTTTTTGTGGGGGTTGGGGTTTGGGGTTTTAGGGTTTCGAGAGGTTTGGGGTTTCAGTGAGGTTTGGGGATAGGGATTTAGGGTTTCGGGAGGTTTGGGGTTTGGGTCTCGGTGAGGGTTTGGGTTTAGGGTTTCATGGACTGGGTTTCTTTTACATTTTTTCATTTTTTTTGTCAAAAAGAATAAATATACAAAAAAAAAGGAAAGATAAGAAAAGAAAAGATAAATCAAAATAAAATAAAAGTAAAAATAATAATAATAAAAAAAAGAAAGAAAAAAAATAATAATAATAACAAAAAAAAAGATAATATAAATAAAATAAAAAGTAAAATAAAGTAAAAATAAAAAATAATAATAATAAAAAAATAAAATAAAATAAAATAAAATAAAATAAAATAAAATAAAAAGTAAATAAAATAAAAAAGTAAATAAATAAAAATAACAAAATAAAATTTATTATTCAAACGTGGGTTTATTCCACTTTCAGTTTTTAGAATTCACGTCAAGTGACTCGAGATTCACAATTCTGTACTGCTCAGCTCCGGACAAAAATTGGTGTCTACATATATATATATATATATATATATATATATATATATATATTCATGGATAGTACATCGGAGGCAGTCACGTTATTTAGATAGCTGGGTATTTCCTCGACCTAGTAGGTAGCCTCAGTATAAAATAAGTTGGCAGCTTCATTGCCTTCTCGTACAGTATGTGAGCAGTCATAATTTAAGAAACCAGCACACAACGTCCTTGTTGCTGAAATGAGCAAGCCTATGCAAGTCAGATCTGTCAGTTGGAGACTGGAGCTTCAATATGGTACTTAGAGAATCCCCCTCAAGGATAACATTATGTAGCCCCAAATCCATTGCAAACTGTGCACCACGCTGTGCAGCTAATGCCTCCAGGACAGTCGCATCACACCACCATATCCGAACCAAGGCTTTGTTCGGTAGAAATGATCAAAAGATGCGAGGAGTGAAAATTTAATAATCTAATAATTATATTTTATAATCACTTTTTTATTTTATAGTTTAATTATTAGATTAACAAATTTTCTATCCTCATCCCTTTTAATCCTTCATACCAAGCAAAGCCTAAAACTTAGGCTTTGTTTGGCTTAACTAAAATTTTTATATGCAATGCTATTTGAGTATTTTTTTTATTAAATTTCTGTTGAGAGGAATTAATTTAACTATTGGCGAATTTAATATAATTTTTGTATATTTTTAATGAATATAAAAAATAAAATAATATACTTTATTAAATAAAATCAAAAGTTTTTAACTGAAACAAATAAATGAAATAAAAAATATTTTCTTCTTAATTACCTTTATTGCACGTATTAAATATAAGTTTGATCTAATTTATAAATAATTGATTTTTTGTACTTTATATAATAATTATTTTATACATAGTTAGTTATTTGATCGTAATTTCAGATATTGATTTATGTAACCTACCTCAATCTATTAGGATAAAAGCTTTGATGATGATGATAGTTAGCTATTTGATATAGACCTCATAATCCATATTCATGTCATCTTAAATTGTGTTTGTATAATGTAAAATATAGAAATCGATGTGTCAAAATTCGTGTCTATGCACTTAATAAAATAAAATGATTTTTTTTCTTTTCCTAAATTCATATAAAATTTTTATCAAAATTTAACCCGCATCACATTCATGTTTTTTGTGTCATTTTCGTATCGTGTCGTGTTTAAGATTGATATGTCTAATTTGATAGTATAAATGTAATCTCGTTATAAAAGAAAAAAAGTATTTATATCATCGATCTAGTAGTATTATTTTTTAACATTTTTATTAGCATGATAGAAAAAATTTATATAATACCATTAATATAATCATTGAAATAAATTTTTATTAATAAATTGTAAAAAATATTTATTTAAAAAAAGTACATTTTTTAATAAAAAAATATTACATTATACTTTGCAATATTTTCTTTTATATTTAATTTTGTCCATATTATATTACATAATAAAATATTATATAAAAATATAATATTGACTCGTCTGACATAATTTTCTAATTACGTCACTAAGTAAAGGGTACTCGAAAAATGCTATTTGAATTCTATTCGAACTCAATATGAATGTTAAAATTGTTATTCAAACGCGATAATTACCTTGTTAAAAAACACTTGAACATGACATAATCAAATTAAATAATATCAAATACATAATTAAGGAGTACCTTTTTTACATTCATATCCTTTTTTTGGTCAAAACCCCCCGTATCCGGATGCTACTTTAGGCTCAAATTAATCCGGAGTCGAGTTACGGTCAAATTCGATACGGGAGAGCTTTCTTAATGTTGTTTTCTCCATTCAAAAGGCTCGAACTCGAGATCTTATTTAAGGAATACTGAGTTCATTCCACTCAACCCCACATACATTAATTTTTACATTCTTATCCCCACCCTTTGCTATCCCTACCTGTGAATTTGAACGTCCATCGGATTGGAATGGTTTCTTTCACTTTGGTCATTACATTCTCTTGTAAATATAAGAGTTATACGTATTTTTTATTTTTCTCTAGATGACAAATACTACGCTTTTTTTGTTTCTCTCATCTTTTATTTTTTCTTATTTGCTATTTTAAATTACTTTTATGCCATGCATGGTAATTTTAGACAAAAGGGAAATTGGGATGATATTAATGGCACGATCCGAGCAATGCAAGACAGTATATACTTTTCCTAATCGATATTATCATTTTTACATTTAAAAATCTCAATCAAAAAAATTACAATTTTTTAATTTTATTTTATGATATATTTTTAGAATTATTATTCAACACATTGTTAGTAGAGTTTATAAACTTTACAAAAAAATTAAAATGATGACACATATCTTATTTTAATTATTTATTTTTTTAATATTCTCTAAAAAATGTGTCATTATATTAATTTTGCTTGTAAAATTTAGAAATTCATCAACAATAAATTAGATAATATTTTTTTCTATTTTTAAAATTTCTTATAACTATTTCAAAGTAATGATATTTACTAAATAAATATTTGCAATCATTTCCTAACATTTAATTCAATGATAAATAATATATTTATATATATGTTAGCTTTAAATTGCCATATGTATTTTGAAATGACAAAAACTTAAGTGTTTTTTTATGTTTTGATTCATATTGTAAATTTGCTTTATCACACATGATTCTCTCAAACCATTTTAAGTGTTCATAACAAACATTAAGACCATGATTTAATTGTATATTCCTATTGGTCTTAATACTTTATAAAATGAGTTTGAATATTTTTCATGAAAGTAATTTTCTCAAGAAAATATTGAACACAAGTTTAGAAAATTACTTAATGAGTTTTTGGACAAAGATTTTAGTCAAGAAATACTTCCACAAAATTCATAAATGTTTTGGGTTGAATTAAAATCAAAGTCTACATCATTTCTAATCCAAAATAGCCCATAAATATGCAGGAAAAACATGAGGGATCGATCCCCGAGGATGAGGGATCCATCCCAGAATGGCAAAAAGCCTCCAACGGCTAGTTTCTGTGAGATACAACGGCTAGTTTCTGTTTTGGCTGTTACCAACATTCATAAACCATCCAAGGGACTATAAATAGAGGCTTGAAAGCTTAAGGAAGCAAGGGATATAACTGAGCAACATCTTTCATCATCTTATTCATCTTCCTCAAGTCTAAACAACAATTCAAGTGCTACAAAGTCTTTATCTTCCGTCATTCTTATATTTCTTGTATAGCATAGCATAAATATTGTATATGCTTTTCTTTATGCTTAATCTTTGTAATCATTTGCCTACCTAGAGGCCTTTTTTGGTTACACCCATTGTAAACATAAACATAAACATACCTTGTAAAGGGGTGGTTTCTCTTTAGCTTTAGAAAAAGAGGGATGTTTCTCTTTAGCCTTAGAAAAAGATTTCTCTTTAGCTTTAGAAAAAAAGGAAGGTTCCTCTTTAGCCTTAGAAAAGAGGGAGGTTTCTCTTGAGCCTAGAAAAAGAGAAAGGTTTCTCTTGAGCCTTGAAAAAGAGGGATTGTAAAGACAAATTCAAGATAGTGGATTTGGGGAAAATCCTTTGGAGCGTCTCAAGGTAGAAGACGTAGGCAAGGTTGCCGAACCTCTATAAATCGCTTGCGTACATTTCTCTTTCCCTTCTCTCTTTATTTGCTTGCAATTATATTTGTGTTTATTGCATTGAATTTGAATTGCATGCTTACATAGCCTAGAGAACTTAGAAAACATAAATATAGGCTAGTGAATATAGAGAAATCAAAAAACAACCTTAAGGTTAGTTAAAAACCGATTCACCCCCCCTCTCGGTATAGCCTATAAAGCCAACAATATATATATATATATATATTTCATGTTCAACAATTTAATACGATTATCATATTTGTTAAATATAAAAACTTTAATCGTTGTTTTATATTATAATTTATGAAAACAATAGGCTGAGTTTGTGAGGAAGAGCTCTTGGGTTTGACCTCTACTAAACACACTTTTGAGAAGGGGTGATAAGTTTTAACTGTGACGAAACCCGAAACAGGATTAGTCTCAGATCATTAAAACGGATGAGAACACTTGTATGAGAACACTTGTAGTTTATACTGAAAACAATAAAAAGTAACAAGCTTAACGGAGGTTAGCAATATTTATTAAATAGAAAATTAATTTTATCTATAAAATTTTTAACTTTCATTGATTGAATTAGTAAAATTACATATATTTTGTAATCTATATTAAAAGTAAAAAATTATTAAAAAAGTAAAAAATGTAAATATCATAATTCTCTTATAAAATAAAAAAATTATTTTTAATATATAAAAAAAATCCTTATTCAATATATATATTTTAAATATTTTAGCCTTAATCCATTCTTATCCATTAAAAAAAGTAAGAAATCTAGGCACTAAGTTTAGTTATTTTTATAACTTAAAAAAAAAAATTTAGAAATCGGAAAAAAGGAAAAAGCCATTGGGGTTAATAAGGTAATCCCATAAAAAAGTGACTGAAACTCAGATCTGCGCCGGACAACCACACCTTACACGCTCCACTCGACGCCTGAGTTCACGCGCCCTCTCATTTCGTCTTCCTGACAGAAGCAAGAGAGCCAGAAAGAGGTAGGGAGAAAAAATTTCCCAATCCAAACTAGGGTTAGGGTTTCCCTAATCCGCATAACGATTTCCACGTTCGATCCTAACAGCTGATAAAAATCAAAGATGGGTGCTAATTCTTCACCAACAGACTCAACCACCGATCTCGATAAGCAGATCTCGCAGCTCATGGAGTGTAAGCCGATTTCGGAGCAGCAGGTATCTTTTGTTTCCTCACGGTCTGATTGTTTCTCAAGAAACTACGGAAGAAATTAATTCAATAACATAATTTTTTTGATTTGTGGATATTTTGTTTGGCATCGAAATGAATATCCAAAGTCATTTTGAATTAGATTTATTTTATCTTTTATTATTTCAATATTTAGTGGTAATTTTTATTGCTGTTTAAAATTTAATTTGGAGTTAATCGAGTTAATGGATAAAAAGCGAGAAAAAAATAATTTTTTGATTTATTTGATGTTTGTAGTACTGAAAGAGCTCGGGCTATTTTCAGTGAAAAATAGTGTTTAAACTGCCCTTACTGCCAGATTTTTCTTCTTTTTATTTTAATTGTATTGTTCTCACCCAGCAATTGGTTGAAAGAAGTGGAAGTAGATTTCTTTTTTAGGTACTTGAACAGAGTTCAAATCTTGTAGTTTTCACTGTTGGAAAAACTTTACTTTTACAGATGAGATACCTGTGCTTACACAAAAAAAAAATTATATTGTTCTCAGTTTGATTAATGAAATCTTATTTTTTTTCTTCCCTCTTTGGTCTTGGGGTAATATAAATGATAGTAACTTTATTTGTTTTTGTGTTTGCTTGTTTAGGTCAGAGCATTATGTGACAAGGCAAAGGAGATACTAATGGAAGAAAGCAATGTCCAGGTTTATTATTCTAGTCTTGCTTATGCTTACTGATTAGTCGCTAATTCCAGGCGTCCGGATTTTAGTCTTGCTTATGTTTAGTCTCTAATTCCAGGCATCGGTAATCTATCTGTGTTTATTTACCAATGTATTTTGAAGATGTTGAGATTGCTTATCAAAGAACTGAGAAAACATTGATTTGTTTTGTTTTTTATTTTTTATTTTATTTTTTATCACAGCCTGTGAAAAGCCCTGTGACAATTTGTGGTGATATACATGGGCAGTTTCATGATCTTGCAGAACTTTTTCGAATTGGAGGGAAGGTACTTGTTCTGACTGTGACCTTTTTTTTGCATTCAGTTCTTCTGTTTCAGCTGAGGGAATGTGTAAAATAATTAGTTTAGCTCAATATTTTGAAGATTGGAGCTCTGCAGGGGTATCTTGATTGAGCAAAGGTCACCTGTGCAGTGATGATACTTTTAATTTGTGCTCTTTTGAATGTGTTAGACATGGTTTTTGTCTCTGGCACTTTCATGCATAAGAGTTCTGTTTTGATAAAATTTTCTACTTAATGTTTTACCTCTTTAATCATATTGTTGTCATTCGGGCATTCTCAGGACGTATTACACTTATCATATGCTTTATTTACATCATCTGTTACAAAATTTTGCTCCTTTTTTTTTTACGCACTCATGATCAGTCTTTTGATGTAGCCTATGCCTTACAGTTGGTTTTGTTCTAATTGATAGTGCCCAGATACAAACTACTTATTCATGGGAGATTATGTGGATCGTGGGTACTATTCTGTTGAAACTGTTACGGTATGTGCATGTTAAATTATAAAATGCCTTTTTCTACCTTGTCATGAATATTTGTTTTCAATTTATGCTAAAGTATGGTCCAGATATATTACGAAGAAATTTGCAATTTTGGATAAGACTTTCAAAGGTTTTGGCTGTTAGCTGTGTGATTGAATTTTGGCCACATCCTCGTATCAGCACCTGAAAAGAACACCTGGCTTGGCTTGATATCAATGGCCTTTAACACTATGAATTTGAGATGCCTTTGCCTTTTGGAAGATTTCTATTGTTGTTGGGCTAATAACACTGGTTAGAGAGATGGTGAGCTATATTAGATTTTCCTTCGGATAGGGAGTTTTGGGTGTAGAGGACTGCATTTTCTCTATAACTTTTGGTTCTCTGTCTAGTGGAAGTGCTTGAAAGGCGATGTAGCTCAGAAGGAGCGTGATGGGAAACTTTTTTTCAGGCGAGTTTTATTACTAACTCTTCAGTTCAAAGAGAGTATACTCCATGCTAGATTGATGCTAGATATTTCTTAGACAGTGGAGTTAAGTGATGTTGCCTACTGTTATTCATATAGATACATATTATATTAAGTTCATTCCAGTTTTACATTTGCTAGTATAATCTGTGTGAATTGAGATCAACAACTATAGAGATCAATAGCAAACTTAAGTGTATAAGCGATTTATGCATTTTATTTGGATGATACTTATTGTTTGCTCTTTCAGCTATTAGTGGCTTTAAAAGTCCGTTATCCACAGCGGATTACCATTCTCAGAGGAAATCATGAAAGCCGCCAGGTTGCCGTTTGCTTCTTTGTCCATGCCTTCCTCCCTTGTCCAACATGTGCACACACACAGAACTTTGACATTTTATGAATTTTTGACCAATGATCTTAGTGAATGTCAAGCTAATTCTTGAGTCATTCCTTTTCTTTTTGGCAGATCACTCAAGTTTATGGGTTTTATGATGAATGTCTGCGGAAGTGAGTTCTACTGTAGTATTATGAGATCAACTAGATTTACTAAATCTTTTCTTATTATTTATCTTTTGTATTTGGAATGATATATTTTAAAGTAACTCCTTTTTCGGGTTAAGAAAATAAAGTTGTGTTGTATTTGCTTTAATTGATACGATAGATAAGCTATTAGATACAAGCTTCTGGAGGTATATCCTTAGTTAAATTGCAGTCAAGTGGACACAGTATAGTTGCTTCTTACTCTTGCAAATCCATGATAATACTTTTTCTGTGTGATTTACTAACAGGTATGGCAATGCTAATGTTTGGAAGATCTTTACAGACCTTTTTGACTATTTTCCATTAACTGCTTTGGTGAGTAGAACTAATATAAGGTGCATACTATTTTGATTTCAAGTAGTATCAATGTGATTTCAAGGAATGAAAGAACTAAGAACATGCATATCAGCCTTAGTCTTTTTTATGTTTGACATTTATGTTTTAGTGGGCTTCTGTTTCATTTGGCTTTGCAGCTGACTACTATTGTTGTCCTCCATACTTTTATTGTTGTGGTAATAGTATTGTATTATCATAGTTTAAAATATGGCTTAATATCCAAATATGCTCTCAACCTTTTACAAAAAATGTAAATAAGCCCTCAACTTTTAATTGTACTGTATAAACTTCTAACCTTTCAAAATAATGCAATTAAGTCCAAGTTAGTTATAAATTTTTGCAGTAAAATAAAAATGTTGAGGGCTTATTAGACTTTAACCTCTTATTTATTTTACTTAATTGCATTATTTTAAAGGTTGAGGGCTTATTTGTGGTAAAAATAAAAGTTTATGGACTTTTACAATAAAATTAAAGGTTTAGGGCTTATATCCATATTGTGTAGAAGGTTAAGGGTATATTTTAAGCTTTAAAATATTCATTCCTATTTGGAGTTTGAATGGCTTTCATTGTCTTTTTGTTTGGGTGTTTGGGCAAGAAAAAAGTTGAGATTTACAGCTTGCTATCTTCATTCTAAGCAAAAACTAGAAGTCTCTTGGTTCCTACCTTAAAAAAGGACATAAAAACTGTCATGGAAGCAATTGGCTGCTCCTTGTATTTATGTTTAAGCTAGATTAAAACCACTGCTAAAAGTTTCACTAATGAGGTTTTCACCACACAAGAAGATTAATTATTTAATGATCATTGTAAAATCAAGATTACCAACTTTATTGCTTTGTTGTTTTTCTCCTGGCTAAAGAGGTATTAGCCTCTGAAACGTTCATAGTTAACTTTGTACCTCCTAGAACTGAAGTGGAAATGATTATAGTTAAATAGATTTTGGTCTTTCCAGTCACTGATGTAGTACTGTTTTAGGTGGAGTCAGAAATTTTTTGTCTGCATGGTGGATTGTCCCCTTCAATTGAAACCCTGGATAATATAAGAAATTTTGATCGCGTTCAAGAGGTTCCTCACGAAGGGCCCATGTGTGATTTATTATGGTCTGACCCTGATGATAGATGTGGTTGGGGTATCTCACCTCGTGGTGCAGGATATACTTTTGGCCAGGTAACTAACGGTCAGAGTGACCATTCTTTGATGTTTTCGTGGTTGCTTTGCCTTTTATTTTGGTTTTAATATCAAAATGTTGCATTCTTCTCTGCAGGATATATCTGAACAATTCAATCACACAAACAGCTTAAAATTGATTGCTAGAGCTCATCAGCTGGTTATGGATGGATTTAACTGGGCACATGTAATCATGATTTTGAAAATTATGTGATTATTATTTTTGCTTGTATGCTTAGTATAAAGTGATTTGGGTTTTTGAATTCATGATCATTTAATTGGAACAGGAACAAAAGGTGGTTACTATATTTAGTGCCCCTAATTATTGTTATCGCTGTGGAAACATGGCTTCTATCTTGGAAGTTGATGATTGCAAGAGTCACACGTTCATCCAGGTCTGTCTTTCTCCTCTGCCCCTTGTCTTCTTTCTTCCTTTCCTGTATTCCTTTTCCTATCCATGCCATGCATGATGCATGCGTATGTGTGCACAAATAAAGGTAAAACAGCAGCAACTAACTTTTGAATTGTACTCTTGGATGCTTTTTTGTCTGTTTGTAAAATTGTTAAATTCATATTGCTGCAGTTTGAGCCAGCTCCAAGGAGAGGGGAACCAGATGTTACTCGTAGAACACCCGATTACTTCCTCTGAAGCAGCTATACCAAAATGATTCAAGATACTCCACTTTTCCTCATTTCCTTCAAGATACTCCACTTTTCTTCATCTCTTTCGTCCCCTCTTACATAGTCATGTAGTTGCGTATCCTTTGCAGAAGTCTGCCAGTTTGTACATGCGTTTTTTGGTGATAGTGGGCACTGAAAGCACGTATCCACTAGGCTCGGAAGATGGTCTTTAAACTGTCTTTGACCTGGATATGCTGTCGAAGAGATTGCATAGCTATGAAAGACTGACGCTTTTAGATTGTATTTATTATGTAGATTTTTGGTTTTTCCTTCGATTTTGTTTTTGTTTGGTTCATCCTGTGTTTTTGGGCTCTGTACCAGGGAGGGAAAAGTTTAATATTTAGTGGGTGTTTTACCTTATCTTTTGCTACTGACTGGAATGAGGATTTTAAACGGCAATTCTGTTTTTTGTCGTATGCCTCAGCTGGATTAATTTGAAATTTGGAATTTTATTGTCTAAGGATAGGAAGAGCTATGACAATTATTGACAAAGCGATAAGGGCTTTCATAGTTAAGTAACAAAGAGGAGGCAAAGGCCAGAATGCATATCCAATTTTCCAGAGGAAGATGCCATACCATTCCTCTTTTAGCCCGTCGAGCTGTTTAGATTCCGATTTGATACATGTCTCACGTGGTACAATTATATTTTCCATGATGACGAGTATGACTTCTTATCTCCTTGTAAATATTTCTTCATATCTGCTTCTCAGCAAAAATTCTACTGTAATTTAGACCGGATAATCATAGATTTTTAATCGATAGTGGCGAGGGCGCTGGACTTGGTGGGTGGTGGTGATGTGATGGAGAAGGAGGAGGTGCAGCATAGTATTCAGGACGTGGAGGCAGTGGCGGTGCACCATACACGTGTGGTGGTGGTGCAAAAAGGTCTGCTGGTGCTGAGGAGGGTGGGTGTTGTCGATAACTCCATTATATAGAGTTTTTTCTATACTTAAATTCATTTATTTGTGCCAATCCTCATTCAACAATATTTATATATCCCCTAAATATGTTTAATTTTCTCAAATAGACATTTAATTATTTTAGAATGTTTATGGAGTTGTTTTAGATAAATTTTGACAGGAAACTTCGAAAAAAAAAAAAACAGAATATATTGACAAGAAGGAAATTTTCATCACAAAAGGACAAAACAGTTCAAGGTGGCATTTCATCTAATGGTGAGAGTCACCTCTTTCATTCGCATGTGACGTCACTTGTTGACCTCTTGTGAGTTTCTTGGAAGCCAAGGATCACCTGCCAAACACATGGAACACACACTGATGGCACACTCCATTGCCGCATGGGCTACAAATTGCATAGAATGATAAAGGCTGTCTACTGCTTATTAGGATGAGAATGAGGCTGGGAAAATGACGAGAAAAGTGGTGGAATTAATGGAGAGGACACAGGGTTGGATGGCACTAGGGATGTAAACTAAATAAGTATTCGTTAATTTTGAGGTATTTAAATTTTATTATATTTTAAAGTAAGAAAATGTTAGGGATAATTATTTTAATAGTTACTTTTAACACTTTTATTTTTATTGGGTTACGTCACTTCCTAGTTTTATGTGTAAATGGGTTATCATGTGAGAAGTAAAAAATTAAAATATGTTAAAAACTTTGTACGTTAAATATATGTTAAAAAAATTAGTTAATCATTTTTTTATTGTTACAGTCTTATAAAAATATTTTAACTTTACTTAAATAATTTTTGTATCCTAAATAAATATTGTTAAACAAAATATCACTTAAAATTCGAAAGAAATAGTTAATTAATATAATTCAAGATTTTATTATTAATTTTTTATATTAACTTGTAATTGGTGAAGAATGATTAAATTAATGTGTATTTTTTTATTGATAGATTAATTGATCTTACATCGAAGATTTTTAGTCCACCATTTAAAAAAAAATTCAACAATAAAAATTGTTAAAATAAGATTTCGAAACAAAATGGAATAAAAGTTTCTTGCCGATAATCTTTATTCTCCACATTGAGATAAATATTATTAAAACTTTCAACTCAAAGGATTTTTTTCTTACCAAAAACAATCATGCACTGTTTTAAATAAAAATATTTTGGCTTTCCTCCAATTTCAATAATTATATTTTTTTTCTTTTCACTCTTCAATTTTTTATCCATATATGTTTATATATGGAATGTTATATTTCACATATTTTTTTTATATTTTTGGTAAAATAATAATATATTAGATGCAAAGTAAAAAATTTTAAACTAATCATAGATTTTATTGAATAATTAAAATTTTTATGTATATGATTTGGCCTCCCCAATTTGAAATATTAACTCTACCACTAGTATCGGCTTGACTCAATTACACTTTTACCCAAGACTAGAAATAACCAAGTTGAAACCTCTTGCAGTTTGTAGCTATCTACTATTTTCATGCAGAAAAAAATATTAAAGTTCCAAAAATGCATGGAAAAGGAAGCAAAGACACACGAGGCTGGAATTGGAATATAAGGTTCAATGCAGAAAAAATTACTGTTATTTTCACCTAAACAGTCTTTTTATCGAAAGTTTATTTGATCAAATCATGTGTAATAACAGTAGGCAACAGCTTCATATTGATTATGAAATGTACTCCAATTCCATAAAGTTTAAATTCATTAATATTGTCGATTTTGGAACTGTAGGTTCAAACCTTATATTTGATTAAAAATCGTGCATTACTGAACTAAATGTGCGATTGAGTTACATTAAAAAAACTTACCATAAATTACATACACCAAATCAAAGTAATAATAATAATAACAACAACAACATCATATAGCAGTCTCATAGCTAATTTTAGTGGAATAATATTGATGTATAATTTTATCTACATCTTAGATAAACCCTTCTCTTTGAAGACATGCTCCTTAGATCCAGGAATATACACATTAAACTATGTAATCCTTCCACTCTATGCTTTTCACATCACATCCAAACTTCTTCTTCTCCTCTTCACTCATGCTTTTAATCAATGCTTTGATATTGCTATCATCAATCCTGGCAGTAGTAATTTAAGAATCAAATACCATGTTGCATGCATTAAAAATCGAAATAATATATAATAAGCCACAAACTAAATTCACTAAAAGCACTAACAATTAAAGTCCAGTACGGAGAATGGTGGGAGCATTCCTATCTAAAGAGTCGGGTTCAAATTTCCTTATCGTCAAATGAACAATATAATATTAATTGAAATTAGAAATGAAATGGGTCAAATTATTGTAAAATGGTCAAGTATGGGAAGTGAACTGCATGGAATCGTATTTTTGTTGGGAAAAATATCCCACAAACCAAACGTCCACAAAATAGAGGAAATAAAAAACAAACACAATAATTTTTAAAGTGGTTTGATCCAATCAAATTAGCCTACAACCACCCAACCAATCTAATAACCAATTACAACTGTGCAATTTTTAGAAGAGAAAAATTGTAAACTCCTAACAAAGATCCCAAAGCCCAACTACACCTTTAATAGCCTAAACTCTAGCTATTCTATCGATGTCTACAACTCCTTGGGATATTTTACAAACCAAGCCTAACACATTATTTATAGGGGGAGAGCCCTTATAACTTCTCATATACTTTCGATATAAGATTCAAGGCAAATCCCAACAATTTTACCAGTAATTATGAAAGCAGTAGGGCATGTAGACTGTCCCCATGTATTCTGCATGTTCCTTAAACTTCATACTTTCTAACAACTTCGTGCTTGGACCAGTTGTTGCCGAAAATCGACTTGGCAAATCAACTTCTCTCCAGAGTTGAGCTGAGAAATCTTGTATTGAGTCAAAGAACTTCATCTCTGAGACTTGGATTGGTCTGCCATTTGAGTCGATGCAGGGCGAGGATTTAAAGTGTTGATAGATCAATGTAAACAGATCCTCTAAAACTATTGGATTCGAAGTAGAAGAGCAAACGTGGTAGATGTTGAGGTCTGCTTTCTTGGCCGTTAAAAAATGCTTGGCCATTGCCCCCAAGGTTGCATTTACAACTATGTCCGCTGGAATCTGCAATTTTTCAAAGTAAAATAATGGCAGCCAAGTTAATCCCCTAAAGACAACCTCTTTTTGTAGAATTGAGATTTATTATTACTTGTACTTACTAAATCCAGGACACTATTGGGATTTAGAGGAAAACCAGTTAGCTTCCCTTTTCCGTAGTACAAAATTAGAGGATCAACAATCCTGAAAAAGAAACATTATTTTACAATTAATTTACGTTAAACTCTCAAATTTTGCAATAGTTTCCATTTAAGTGCTGAATTAAGAGAGATAGTGCGTACTTGTTTCCTTCAATCCATCCAGGTAAAGGCTCCTTGTAAGTGCTTGTGATTCCACTAGGTCGAAATATGAGTGTGGGTATTTCTTCTCTCAGCTTGTCAATCAGCATTTCCCCCAGTGCCTTCCTAAACTCATAAGTATTTTGCCACCCATAGTCCTTTGCCCTTTTTAATTCAACCAAAATCATTAACATTTGTTACTCATTAAAATTCCAAGTTAAATTCTCATTTTTCGAAGGATTTCTTGTTAGTTGATTTTTTTTTGTTAAATTAAGTCATAATTTCAGTAATTATAAAATAGAACAGATTAATAACAGACACATAGTGAATCTCATCAATTACAGACCAAAATTTAATAGAATAGATGAATAAAAAATCGATAAAATTAACTTCAATATTGATAATAAGGTTGATCATCATCAAGTCACAAGCATCTCTGTTTGCTGCATGTCAATTTTTATTAAATATATGTTAGTGCATTAGTTTTTCGAAATATATTTATCAGTTTTACATCGTTCAATTTGCCTATCAAATACTTCATAGCAAAAAAAATTAAAATTTTATATGTATGTATGTATGTAAGAGGGACATTGAAAATGGCGTGGCTTATGTTTTTGATGCTGAGAAAGACATGCTGTCATTACAAGCAAACTAGAACGAAACCTGCTTTGTATGGGGCTTTTATAAATAGTATTAAAATAATAATAAATCAAGATAATTATTTTTAAAATTTTGATTTATTAAATAAAAATAAAAATATATAATTTATCAATTAATCATTTTATTTATTTTTATTTTTAAAAAATAAAAAATTCTAACACAAAATTAGAATATTAAATAGATCAAAATAAAAAAGGTTATAATATATTTAATTTTTTATTCAATTTAACCTTAATTTGTTTATCTCAAGATAAGTTTAGATTAGACTAATTTTTACTACCACTTTTTTTATTTGTCGTAAACTCTAAGTGTTTAATATTGAAATTATATATTTATTACTTTATTTTCTCTTTTATAATATTCGATTTTCATATTTAAAGAAATTTATTTAAAAGTTTTTTCTTCGTAGATTTATCTTTTTTATAATTTTTTTGTGTTTATTTGTGTTTAAGTGTTGCCCGGGTGTAGTGAAAAGTGGGCAAGGGTTGCTAGGTCGTCGCCCGAAAGTGACGCACCACATCGACGCCTGGATGTGGTGTTAAATAGCAAAGGTTCCCACACCACAATGGATGGGGATGGGTAAAGAAGTTAGTCCATAACCATAAGCTTAGGTTAGGATCTTGGAATATAGGTACGCTTAGTGATAAGTTAGGTGAGATTTGTGAGGTTATGAGTAGGAGGAGGGTTAACATCTTGTGTCTCGAAGAGACCAAATGGGTTGGGGAAAAGGCTAGAGAGATAGCACCTTGGCAATATAAGCTTTGTACACAGGGAAAGATAGAGACCGAAATGGAGTAGGTACATTATAGATAAAGAGTACCATAAGGATGTTGTACAGATTAAGAGACAAGGGATAGATTATTTGGTTAAACTAGTTTTAGGAGAAGAGGTGTTGAATGTCATTAGTGTATGCACCCCAGATAGGACTTGATGAGGTTAGTAAACGACAGTTTTGGAGGATTTAGATAAGGTAGTACAAGAAGTACCCATAGAGAAAACTTTTTATTGGCAGTGATCTTAATGGACATGTAGGTACAAGTAGAGAGGGTTTTGAGAGAGTACATGGGGGTTTTAGTTATGGTGTAAGAAACGAGGAAGGAGATGCTATCTTAAATTTTGCTTTATCTTATGACCTAATCCTAGCAAATACATTGTTTAAGAAGAGAGATTCTCATTTATAACCTTTAGAAGTGGACCAAGAGCAAGTCAGATAGATTTCTTTTTAACTAGGAGTAGGGATAGACATAGATGTTTGGATTGTAAGGTTATCCTAGGTGAGAGTGTTACCGCGCAACATAGACTCTTAGTTTTAGATATGAAGATAGATAGACGACATCGAAGGAATCCAACAAAAAGGAATTGAATGGATTCGATGGTGGAAGCTAAAAGAAGATTGTCATACAACATGTAGAGATAGTTGGATTCAAAAAGAGCTTGGACAACAGAAGAGAACCCAAATGTAATGTGGAATAAGATGGAAAATGCATTCGGGAGGTAGGCAAAGAGACATTAGGAGTATCAAACGGAAGAGCGCCGACTGGAAAGGACGCAACATGGTGGACTGCAGTAGTGAAAGATGCTATAAAGACTAAACGAGAGCGTTACAAGGCTTTAAAGAAGAACAATACAGAAGAGAGTTTTTCGGAATATAAGGTAGCAAGAAAGGAGGCAAAGAAGGCTATGGCAGAAGCTAAGATGAAGGTTGCGAAAGAGATTTACGACAAGTTGAACACAAAGGAGGGAGAGAAAAGGATATACAGATTGGCGCAAGCAAGAGAAAGGAGGAGGCGCGACCTAGGAGTCGCGAAATGTATTAAGGATGAGCATCAAAGAACTCTCGTTAAAGATAATGACATTAAGGACAGGTGGCATGATTATTTTAACAAATTATTTAATGACGGGCAATATAAAGTTTTGGATAATATTTCGGTGCCTCTTAAGGATTTAAATCGGTGCTTTATGCGTAGAATCCAAGAGACAGAGGTAAAAGAGGCACTAAAGATGATGAAGAATGGAAAAGCTGTTGGACCTAATGACATCCCAATTGAAGTTTGGAAATGCCTTGGAGATGTAGGAGTTAGGTGGTTGACAAATCTATTTAATAAGATTAGGCACACTAACAAAATGCCATAGGAATGGAGGAAGAGTGTCTTAGTACCTTTATATAAGAACAAGAGAGATATTCAAAGTTGCACCAATTACCGAGGCATAAAATTGATGAGTCACACGATGAAATTATGGGAGAGAGTGATAGAACGAAGATTAAGAAAGAATGTAGAGATATCGGAGAATCAATTTGGTTTTATGCCGGGTCGATTAACTATGGAGGCAATATATTTGCTTAGACAACTTATGGAGCGCTTTCGAGTAATGGGTAAAGATCTTCATATGGTCTTTATAGATTTGGAGAAAGTATATGATAAAGTGCCTAGGGAGGTACTCTGGTGGTCCTTAATGAAGAAAATAGTTCCTTTAAAATATATTAAACTAATTAAGGACATGTATAGAGGCGCAAGGACACATGTGAGGACAGGTGGGGGGCAAACAAGTGAGTTTCCTATCACGGTGGGATTACACCAAGGGTTAGCGTTGAGTCCATTCTTGTTTGCGGTAGTTATGGACGAACTGGCAAAATCCATCCAGGATAAGGTGCCTTGGTGTATGATGTTTGCAGATGATATTGTCTTATGTGCGGAAACTAGAGCGGAGATCAATACAAAGTTGGAATTATGGAGACAAACGTTGGAATCAAAAGGATTTAAACTAAGCAGAGTGAAGACTGAATACATGGAGTGTAAATTTAGTTCTAACCGACTGGAAGAGCATGATGTAGTGAAGTTAGATGGGGTGGCGATACCTAAGCGGGATCATTTTCGATACTTGGGATCAATAATACAGATGGATGGAGAGATTGATGGTGATGTGACCTATAGGATCCAGGCTGGATGGAGTAAGTGGAGAAGTGCTACAGGTGTGTTGTGCGATAAAGGAATTTCTACATGGTTGAAAGGCAAGTTTTATAGGACAGTTGTTAGACCAACATTGTTATATGGTAGTGAATGTTGGGCGACTAAGAGGCTACATACACAAAAGATGAGTGTAACAGAAATGAGAATGTTACGGTGGATATGTGGATATACAAGAAAGGATAGAATGAGAAATGATGATATTCGTAAGATGATTGGAGTGGTACCTATCGAAGACAAAATGTGTGAAAATCGTTTACGTTGGTTTGGACATGTAAAACGTAGACCTGTAGATGCTCCAGTTAGGAGAATAGAGGCTATGGATGTTGAGAGAAGGGTTAAGATTAGAGGAAGACCGAAAAAGACTTGGAAGGAAGTAGTTTGGAAAAACATGGAGGTTTTAGAATTAGATGAGCAAATGGCCTTGAATAGGAATCTATGGAGGCAGAGAATACATATTGACGATCTAACGTGATTTTAGATATTGGTTCATATAGCCTACCCCAATCTATTGGGATAAAGGCTCTGATGATGATGATGATGATGATTTGTGTTTAAGTGTTAAAAAATTATTTTTGGAATTTTTTGTTTTATACTATAATTTTATCATTTTTTGAATTTTTAAATTATTTGTAATATTTTTAGTATTTTATTTTGAATTTTTTCAAACCAATTTTTTTGGGTATTTAATTTGAATTTTTAAAAAATTTTAATATGTATTTTTGAATATACTTTTTACATGAATATTTAGTTTAGTTTCTTAAAAAAATTCTTTGAATTTTAATGTTTGTTCTCTCCCCACTTTTCATATCTTTAGCTTCTTTTTATTTTTTTTTATTTTAACTTTGGAAAAATAATAAGTATTTATAAAAAAAAAATTATGAATAATTGATTTAATTCTTTTTAAATTTTTTAGTTTGAATTTTTCATTGTCTCTCTTTTTTTTATATAGCAAGTTCTTTTGTTTTGTATATTTAATATTTTAACAGTAAAAAAATTTAAAAATAAATATTATTATTTTAATTAAAAAAATCACATATGAAACTAAAAACTACCACATGACTAAATTTATTTTTAATATATTAATTTTAAGAAAAAAATTAAAAATAATTATAAATTTAAAAAATAAAAAAAATTACCTCTAAAATAATAATGAAATGTCGTGTGGCAGCCACTCATCTATTAAACGATAAGTTTTATATCCACCATTATTTTAACTCATGTTGTGCCTGGTTTTTATCAAATCAAAATAATATAAAAATTGTTGGAAAAACAACATAAAAATAATATTTACCAAGGCCATTGAAAAATAGAAAAGCATAAAAAAAAGAACACATGTCAAGTATACATTAATGTGATTACTTTTATTATAGGTTATAGATGACAGGGGGCGCCTGGAAATTATGAGATGAGCTCTAGTGTTCTTGAAAGAATGGATAATTCAAATCTTATGGCTATTAATGGGATGGATGATATCTCGTGTCCCTCTTTTGCAGCTGGTCTAGTGGATGTAAGTGTGAATGAAGGTGTGATCACTGATAATAGTGTGGCAGTGGCTGGAGCTGCTGGATTTGAGCAGAAAGGTTGCTTTGGTATGTGGCAAATGGTACCTAATAAATGGCTAATTAAACTAGTTGTGGGGGGTCACAAGGTTGTAGCAGGTAGTGATGGCAATGTGGCTTGGCGCATCACACCATGGCTAGGAGCGCATGCAGCCAAAGGTGGTGTTCGTCCTCTGCGGCACGCTCTTCAGGCAAGTAGTCTTTGTTGGATTTAATTACCTGCGAATCATTGTTAATAATTGCATTTTTTTTTTACTCATGGCTTCCCGTTGTTATAGCAATTAGTGGTCTCATTTCTTAGTTTAAACTTTTCTTGGTCCCATTTGTTGGTATAAACAATTATTGGGGCACGTTTCCTTACATTTTAATAGTTTCTGAGCTGATTTAGGTCTATGCAATCGTTACTTGTGACTGTTTAGGTGTAGTGAGGCAAATGCTGTAGATGTAATTATCAGATGACCTCTCAAAATGAAAATCATTTTGAGTTTTTATTTGTTTATTTATTTCTTTTGGTGGAGGTGGATTTATATGCATGAGATCAGTTTCTTGATGATACTTTTATGACATATTTCCACTAAACTGAAAGTCTAGTATTATAGATTCTGCTGCAAAACATGAGCCCGTTATAAGTTCATGTTATGAAATGCATGAGATGCTTGGCCTATGCTGCCGTCTAACCTATTCTTTTTTGCGGGGCTGTTGATTAGAGAAAACTTATTATTATTATTATTATTATTACTACTTGGATATATATAAGTCATTGCATTCCTACCATTACTTCTGAACATTTGAACAATATTTTTTCAGCTTTCAGTTTAGAAAAATGAAAATACATTTTGCTTTCAAACGTAGAAAAAGCACTACCAACAACCAAAACCTAAATGTTTCTTTGATTTGGAGGTGGTCCCATTTTATGATCAATATCAAATCATTCATGTAGGGGCTAGATCCTATGGCAATATCAGCTGTGTTTTCTTCAGCTCGGTACATGGGAGAGAAACAAATCTCTGGCACTGATTGCTTTGTGTTGAAACTTAAAGGATGGTGGAGGGTGTCATGACTTCAAATGAACTGTTTTGATGGTTTTCTCCAAAAATATCGGAATAGCAGACTCAAACTTTGCCGAACTTCTTGCGGTTGTTGAAGTTCTTGCAATTTTAGTTAAAGCCAAACTCTATTCCAAAACTTATCATTGAAAGTGACTTAAAGACAATGATTTCTTGGCTCAACAATTTTCAGGAGAAATTGTAGAAGTACAACAACCTCATCAACAAGCTTTATAACATGCTTCAGATTATTGGTCAAGTTGAATTTTGCCATATTCTCAGAGAAGCAAATAATTTTGCTGATCATCTTGCCAAAAGTGGAATTTCTCGTAACTCTGACTTTTTGGTATGGTTGTAATCTTTCTCTTTTTTCAATAAAGTTTACCTTTCAAAAAAAAAAGTTATAATCACAAGATTTGGGGACAACTTAAAGGCTGGCCTCTCTGTTACTCGCATGGAAGAGATATGGACAATTGATGATGTTGCGTTTAATGTCCCTGGCGTCTCCCTCGATTGCTTCATTCCTCCCAAAGGAATTCAGAAAGATTATCCGGAGGAGAATTTGGGTTCACGATCACCTATGTATCGATGATAATGGCTGATTTTTTTTGGTGCTAATTGCTTCAACAAAAGCTTTTGATGCCATCAACTTTGACTGGACTAAGCTTTCATTTGTCGGCATGTGTACGTGTATATTTGGGTCCTGTTTAGAACTCATGGAAGGCTCTGATATTCATTTAACTGATCATGGAATCATTTTGTTTCACTTAAAAGCATATTTGTGCAATACATATAGTAGCTTTTGCGATCTTCGGATCTTTCGAAATTTTGAGAAATGTTACTTTGTTGTTTTGTATCTCTAAAGAATCAAGGAATGTGTTGTATATAATTTGTATGTCACATACCTTTTTACTGTTATTATGTTTTTGTTTATATATATATATATATATATATATATATATATATATATATAAAAGAGATCACAGAAAATGAAAGTGATTATTTGATCGAGGTTTTTATTTACTTGATTCATAGTTTATATCATCTTTTTAGAAATATGTTTCTGAAAACAATGGAAACAAAATTTTTTAATTTCCAATAATTTTGAAAATTTTTGTTTTCATTTTCATTTTTTGTAAACAAAAACATGTTATCAAATAAGTTCTCTGCTACTATTTCTAAAAAAAACTTAAATAAAAAACAAAAACAAAAAAAAATTGATGTCAAACAACTTCTATATAACTGCATTTGATTTGAAAAAAAAGGTCAAACAAGAGGATTAAAACAATATTGAGAGTCAGACTATCCATGGAATTCTTCCATTTCCATCAATATTATCCAAATAAACATCAAAAGTGAATTGAGGAAGTACCTCCTAATGAAAAATTCTTTTTCTCATATTAGTACTTTTAACAAAGCATACAGACACTAAGTTTTTTTAACTACGCATACATAAACTATAAGCTAAATTAAAGCTTTGGTAATTTTAAATGCAACACAATGACATGATACGAAAATGATATAAATTATAGTTTTGGTAACAATTATAAATAAATTTGACAAATACTAAAAAATTTGTTTGATTTTTGAGGTGTTCGTGACACAATAATTTTCATGTTTTCCACATGCTTCACATGAAATAAACACGATATAAATACACGAATCATCAAATCTACCATATCTACAAAATTACTATTGCCAAACTCCGATCTATGCTTGCCTACTTACCCCATTCCCACACCCTTTCTTCCTGACATTTTTAAATCCAAACCATACCGAATAGTCAAGTGTGTAATTCACCCAAGATAGATAATCAAAGAAGACCAAGAGAAAAGAACTCCCGCCATCTTAGCCCCTGATGAGAAGTGTGATTGTGAAAGAAATGGAATAAACAGAGCCTTTGCATGAAATCTCTCTATAAATAAGATCAAATAAATCTTAAATTATACCTAACTCTTATCTCCTTTTCCCCTTAAATTCACCCCATTCTTCTTGCTCTTTTTAATACTTGTTTCAATCTCTTCTTATGATTCCAAACCAAACAAATTTTCTGTTTTTTTTTCCTTATAGGCCACAGTTAGTTTACTAGTGCCAAGTTGTTAAGCCAACCGTTTTTCTTTTAACTACCAAAAATGCTTTAATTTGTTGATCATACTTTTCACTCTTCCCAACTTCTTTTTGCCTTGAACCTGATGGGGGCTTTGTTCCTCAATTCTTTCTCTGTTGCACCAAGCAAAGTTGCAACGGCTTCCAATAAATGCAACTCAAGGAGGAAGAACAGCATTTCTGTGCATTGCAAAGGAAGTGGCAATGCCATGAAGAGTAGTGGGGTTTCTTCAGTTCGGAGAGAGAGACCTAAAACTGATCGTAGTGCAGCTATTATGGATGCAGGAAGCTTAGTTGTGTCACCAAATCCAAATGGGAATCGTCAGGCAGATATTGCAGTTAAAGATTTGTTGCCTTATGGAGGATCAACTACTTTGGTGGAGCTGCAAGAAGGCATTGGCATTGTTAAGTTTCTTAGAGGGAAGGATCTTTTCATTACTGGTTCAACTGGGTTTCTTGCCAAAGGTAACTTTTCTAGTCATCATTGGCATTTTTCATTCATAACTTCGCATTATAGTTGACAAGTTTTACCAAAAAAGTATATACTATGATCTTTTCAAGAAAGCAGTTTTATTCAATCTTCTTATTATATTAATTATATGCAGTTCTTATTGAGAAGATTTTACGAACTGTGCCTGATGTTGGGAAGATATTTCTCTTGATCAAGGCTAGAAACAAAGAAGCTGCAACTGAAAGATTGAAAAATGAAGTATGTTATGTATATCTGGGTCTTTTCTTTCTTGTGCTGACGGATTCTCACATGTTGGAACAATTTTTCTTGCTATCGAATCAAATTTTAGTTTTTGTTTTTGTTTTAGATCATAAATGCGGAGCTTTTCAAGTGTCTACAACAAACATATGGGAATAGTTACCGAAGTTTCATGTTGAGCAAACTAGTTCCTGTGGTAGGAAATGTATGTGAATCTGATCTTGGATTGGATGGTGATTCAACTGATGTGATTTCAAAAGAAGTGGACATAATTGTTAACTCTGCAGCTAATACAACCTTTGATGAAAGGTTATGGGTTTTAATCTTATCTCTAAGATTGTGGAACTGTTAAGAATAAGATCATTTATGAAAGCAAATTTAATTGATATTGTCCATTGCTGAATTACAGATACGATGTTGCTATAGATATAAATACAAGAGGAGCATGTCACCTCATGAATTTTGCCAAGAAGTGCAAGAAACTAAAACTCTTTTTGCAAGTATCAACAGGCAAGTATATCATCAAAACCCAAATTTGTATATGAGAACTAAACAGATTTCAGGAAATTTCTTCAAGAATAACTGGTCTCTAGTGTCAATTGTTGTGGCCTATCTGGTATCTATATAATTCTTGTATAACTTTTAGGTTTACTTGTGCATTTTTTTTTTTTGTATTCAAGAAGCAACTTGATATGGATAAACTTAAGGAGATCTAGGTTTTTTTTTTTTTAGATAAACAGGTTTGTTCTATTTCATGTGCAGCATATGTTAATGGCCAAAGACAAGGAAGAATTATGGAAAAGCCATTCGACATAGGAGATTGCATTGCAAGGGAAAATTTTATTTCTGAAACCACACCAAGATCCATACCTGAGTTAGTTGTTAAAAATGAGATAGCATTGGCTCTGAGTTCCAAGGAAGGATGCCATGAAAGTGAAATGGCTCAGAAAATGAAAGAATTGGGTTTAGAAAGGTGAGAAATCTCATTCTCTCCTTTTCCATTCATAGGCATTGATGTGGTTTAAGCTTGAGAAGGAGGAGAATAGAGTAACAAACATTTAGAATTGTACTCTTAATTTTATGCACACTTTTCAGCAAGAGTAACATACTAATTTCTTTTCTACATTACTTCTTTAATGCAAGTTTTCTGTTTCTATATGACAAAAATAATGGGGTTTTGATCAAAGTATTGACATTGATGATTAACACCCGATCAGGGCTAGAAAATACGGATGGCAAGACACGTACGTGTTCACGAAGGCTATGGGAGAAATGATGATCAATAACATGAGAGGAGATATACCAGTAGTGATAATTCGACCTAGTGTTATTGAAAGCACCTGCAAAGAACCATTCCCTGGATGGATGGAGGGAAATAGGTATCTTCAATTTAACTTTTTCTATGATGCAACTGTAGTTCCGACAAAATTTGAGATACCCTTTTCTTTCTTAGGATGATGGATCCGATAGTATTATGTTACGGGAAAGGGCAGCTAACGGGTTTCCTGGTTGATCCGAATGGAGTACTTGATGTCGTAAGTAATTATTGTCTAGTTCATACATTAATTTTGGTACAACAGTTCTCACATGTCATATTAAATTAACTCTAGGAGGCTTACTGGATAACAGGTTCCAGCAGACATGGTTGTCAATGCAACCTTGGCAGCCATCGCAAAACATGGAATGACACCAAAACCAGATATTAACATCTACCACATTGCATCATCAGTTGTGAATCCACTGGTTTTCCAGGATTTAGCCAAACTGCTTCATGAGCACTATAATTCATCACCTTTTCTGGACTCAAAGGGTAGTCCGATCCATGTTCCATCAATGAAGCTGTTTAGCTCTATGGAGGATTTTTCTGCTCACCTTTGGAGAGATGCTTTTCAGAGAACTGGATTGACAGCAGTGGCATCTTGGAGTGGAAAGTTGTCTCAGAAGCTTGAAACAATATGCAGGAAGTCAGTGGAGCAAGCAAAGTACTTAGCTAATATATATGAGCCATACACATTCTATGGTGGAAGGTAAGTCAATTGTTGCATCAATCTCTTCCGGTCACGGTTTTACATTGCCTGCAATCTTCAAATCTTGGTCGGTTCTTTTTTCTGATTCTGAGTCAAGGATTGTGGGGGACAACAAATTTACAATTGAAAGACAGGAGAATTCTGCCAAACCCTACACAAAATAACTCTACAGTAGACATCATATGCCTTGTTGAGTCAACAACTTTTTATTTACTTGCTCGGATTTGTTTCATCTCAGGTTTGACAACAGCAACACTGAGAGACTAATGGAGATCATGTCTGAAGAAGAGAAGAGAAACTTTGGGTTTGATGTGGAAAGCATAGATTGGAAAGATTATATAAAAAATGTCCACATTCCTGGTTTAAGAAGGCACGTTATGAAGGGCAGAGGGATGTGTTCTTCACCTATTAGCTAGAACTTACAATAATTATGCATGCAATAAATGAGTTATACATTTTCTTTGTGTTACAAAAGCCAAAGAAGGCAGAGAAGTCTTGCTTTCTTATTTGTGATGTAATTTAATTCCTATGAAGGATTTATCAGTAAAGTTCATCTTTATCTATCTTCTTTCTTCTTCTTTGGAGTTAGAAACTTGGCACCTTAAATCTTTCTTGAAAACCAAAACCAAAACCAAAAGCAAAGAATGAGTCCAGTTCTAATTTTCTCCTCTTCACTCTCTTAGTACATCTTTAATCATTATTTACAGATATAGATTATGACTTATATTGTATAATAATTCACAACGAAATTTGTTTTTTCCCATGTTGTTACGCTTATGAGAAAGAATTTTCTTTAATTGTTTGATTCCGAATAAGTTATATTTTGCACTAGAAACAAAACAGAGGAGCCTCGGTTGACCCAACTCAAACAAGACACATTAAATATGTACAACAAGAACATTAAACAGGACAATAATAAACAGAATGGGAAAAGCATAAAAAAATCAAGAACATGAAATTTCAACCAGCCATAAAACAACTCGGATCTGTCCACCTCGCGCGACGCCAAGGAGTCTGCAACTTGATTGGCTTCCCCCTGCAGAACATCGGTGCCGATGGTTTTTCTTAAGTTGTCAATTTCTTAGAAATTGATCATTTGTGCAATGTCTAGAACAAATTCTATAGGCCCAAGAAATGGTCACCTTGGAGTCAGATTCATCAAAGAGTGCCTTTTTCCCTAGTCAAGCAGATTGAGAACACCTGCAAGAGTACTTTTAACAACCATCAACTCATCAAAATTAGAATCTTGAACGCTTAGAGTAGAACAAAACATCCCAAGAACAGAATAGAATAATTAAAAGGACATCAACATCAACGGTAGTAAAAAGAAAACAGCTCACAATCCCATATTTTTAATACCTAACAGTTGGTGTTCGTTTAATGTAAAATCGTGTTTTTGTCGTATAAAACACAAAAAATTTTATGGTAACATGGGAAAACAAAAAAAAATAACTTTATTTTTAGTTTTTATTGTATTCATATACAATTTTTATTTAATTTTAGCTCGTGCTATTTTTGTGTTTTTTATTCATATCGTTTTCGTATCGTATCACCGTATTGTATCTAAGATTGCCCGTTGTACGTTTTCCTCCAATTAAAAAACAGTGATAAAGAGCACCAACAAATATTTCACTGTCCAGTCACAACTAGGGGTGTAATCGAGCCGAGCCGAGCCGATACAGTGAGGTGCTCGAGCTCGAGCTCGACTCGTAAACTCGATGCTCGGTACTCGACTCGAGCTCGGTCGAGCCTTGAATTTTGAGCTCGAGCTTGGCTCGAGATCGAACTCGAGCTACTCGAGCTCGCTCGATTAGGCTCGATTCTTCGAGCTCGAGTCTCGTGCTCGAATTCAAGCTCGAGTCTCGTGCTCGAGCTCGAATTTATCTTTATATACATAATAATAATATTATTAATTTAATCTAAAAATTAAAAAAAAACAATAAATCAACAATAACAGTAATCAAAACATTACATAAATGAAAGTAACTAAAGACCACACAAATCACACACAACAAAAATAAAAATTACAAAGTCTTACATTATTTTAGAATTATAAAAATAAACAAATATAGTAACATCATAGAAGCAAAACATTTAGCAGCAACTCCTACAACACCTGTAACACTTGCAACACCTGCAACAGCCAACAAAATCAATGATTAAAGGAAGCAAATCGTTTGGCAATATGAAGGCAAGAAAATTTTCAGCCATAGACACTTACAAGCAGCAAACATATACACTTATATAGCAGCTACATAATTCATGTACAATAGCAAACATCACACAACAACCTTATAAATTCATCACATGGCAAGCACATACACTCATACAATAGCCAAATGAACAACACATCACAATGATTAAATTGACAAAGTACTTGACATATCTAGTTTTCTATCACAAAAAAAAAATCAACATTTAGAGATCTAAGAAAATACTTTGAAGCAAGCATCATTATAAGCACACAAAGTAGATGGACCTTCCCTAATTGCTTAGCATTTCTTAACAGCCCATGCTTAATTTTCTGACATTTCTCAGCTGGTGTGGCACATGCTTATTATGAATTAATACAAGATTATTAACAGAAGAACTACTGCTACTTTAATTTCTTTGTTTTTGGTAAAACTAGCATTCTAACCCAATCCATGGGAAGCATATTGCAGTAGGAAGAGGGGCTGAGAACTTGCCGTAGGTCACCTACTCTTTCTACTCAAACCACCATTCCAGGATTGGGTAGATTCTGTTATACATATAATTATACATCCCCAAATTATTTGGAAATTGGAATCTTATAATGGAAATGACAAAGGCTAAATTTCTCAAACCTACCTAGGCCAAGTTTCAAATTAAAAATATAGCAGTAGCAAGATATTTTAAGAAGCAACTGCTTTATTTCTGTTCTTAACAAGGCAGATACCAGTGAAAGGGGGAAAGCATATGCAAAAATTCAAGGAAGCAACATGATGCATCCCACATCCCATCCATCGGCGGCAATTAATGTGGATGCAAAACTTGCACATCCAGCACATGAGTGATCCACATATTATTTATTAAACCTTTTAGTCAACAATAATGGGCAGTTTGTTCTAATTAATTTAATTTCTTTTGCTGGGTACTTTCACGATTAAGCTCTTAGAACGCACATGTAGAGTTTAACCAACAGCAATCAACAAAGTAAAACAGCCACTAACAAAATCTTAATCTTCTTTACAAAATGTAAACGCATCACAGAACTAAAGGAAGAGGATTTTACCAGCGTGAGGAGCGAGACTTTCAAAAGGGGTCGTCGGAAAGTCACGCCTGAGAGTTACGCCGGAGACTGAAGTCAGATTTGGTCTGGTGGTCTTGGATCTAGGTCGAGCCGTGCTCGTGAGATCTGATCTGAGACTTTTGAGTGACACCGCCGGAAAGCTAGAGATAGGATTGTCTGGGTCAAGCCGAAGAGTCACACCGGAGATGGAGGCAGATCTGGTCTGGTCTGGGTCTGCGACTCTGGGTCATGTCATGCGTGTGAGATGTGGTCTGAGTGACGCAGTCGGAAGTGGTCTGGGTCGCACCGTCGTCGGAAGTGGACTCTGCTCAGAAATGGAGGAGGGGTCTTGTGGTTGATTTGGAGGATATGGAGGAGGAAGGGTCTGGAAAATGAAAGCTAAAAAGGAGCCTGAGCTTTAGGGTTTTCAAATATAAAATTTTATAATTTTTTAATAATATAAACGAATAATATATAAATAAAATTAAAAATATATATTAAAATATTAAGTGCTCGATTAAGCTCGCAAGCTACTCGAGCTGGGTATCTTGCTACTCGAACTCGGCTCGCTCGACAGCTCGAGTAGCTCGAGCTCGAGCTCGGCTCGACAAAAATCGAGCCGAGTTCGAGTTTTGCTCGAGTCGAGCCCGAGTAGCTTGCGAGCATCAGTGTATCATTTACACCCCTAGTCACAACAACTAAGCAGCTCTTTCGCAAGAACCGAAGAAGCAAAATTCCTTCAAATGAATAAGAGAATATTAGCTCTAGTTTTCAAGAAAAATTTGTGAGGATACATTTGAGAATTGCACGCCATGGAAGACTTTGAAAATAACATAACTTTAAACCAAAAAAACCAGTCTTCACAACAACGGTTTTTAAGTTTGGAAATACCTTTGTGATGCTGTTAAATCTTAATTTTGTCATAGTGAGGATTTGAAGATGCAAAAGCGAGGAACTCGGGATCATGTTCCAGAAAGTCCATCTCTGTCTCGGATAAAGTAACCCATGCTTCTATGGCCTTGTGTTGCCCAGTACGTTTTAAAATAAAGCAATTGCTGAACTGACGATTATGGCTATCAACCCCTGGGATACTAAACAAGCTCGGCTTTCCCCATCCAAAATCTTCCTTTCCCTCCAGCGTATTCAACCAACTGCTTAAAGTATAAAATTGTGCGTTTCCTTTTGAGACAATTTCTGCTATCTGACTGAGTTGCTCACTCATAACTTTGAATCTCTCTTCACCTTGCAAAAGATCCAGGTAATCACTGGTGACACTTTCCGCTCCTCCTTTCACTAGGTAAGCCAAGTTATGTAACTCTACATCTTTCTCAACTGAGTCATATGTGCTGATTGGCAACAAAAACAGATTCCCAATTGAATAATCTGGTAACTGTGGCTTCGTTTTTTGTCGTATATTCACTGATTGGGATAAAATAGCTGGCTTCAGAATTCCAGAAGCTGTCTAGAAGCCCGGATGGCATATTTCCATACAAATGCACTCAGAGCCACGACTCGGCTTGGATGCTCCAATCTTTTGCTTTTCGCTTTGAACATTACAGTGGAGATTGCATCGGCATCGAACACAAAACTCCTCGTCTTACGCCTGCCTTCGTTGAACAAAAGGCTTTTTATGCTGGTATTTAGCGGCATAGACTCAATCTGAGGAAAAAATCGTGACGATGCCCCTAACAAATCAGGATTTGGAATTTCACCATTAGACCCTCGACTAAAAGCTGCCCAACTTTTCAGGAAAACAGGAATGGTCGATGCATCAATGATCTTGTGGCAACAACACAAAGCCAGCGCTATGCCGCCACAGTCAAAGATGTTCACTTGGATAGCTAGTAGGGGTACTGTAGAGTTCGGAATATAGCAAAAGGGTTGGCAAGGAAGCAACTGGCCGGTTCAGTGACTCCAGATCTTTTTGCTCAACATAATCAGATAAGGAGGCGTTTACGTTGGCTTCAACATATTGCACTCCCTCGTAATAACTAAAATACAGGTTGTTCTTCGTCCGTCCAGACAGAGGGTAAAACTGATTCAAGGTTTTTGCGAGGGATTTTTTGAATTGGTCCGAGACTTGGGAAGCACTTTCGAAATTAGAATCACTAGGTTTGGTGTAAAAGAAGATGAAAGGAACATAATTTGTTGGACTGAGTTCGTCTGGAAGTGATAGCTTGTATGGCTTCAGACGATGAAGTTCCGGTGAAGATGGCTAAACCATTTCCCTTGAAGTAATACGAACTTCCATCTCGAATCTCGGTTGCGATGATCTTTTCTCGGAAAGAAAAATGTTTCGCTGCAACAACTGTGTAAGTTTCTGGATCAGACGATGAAACTGGCGGATCGGGGCTTGAATTTATAAGCTAAATGCTAAAGCATCTAGCTAAGCCTCCCCCGTCCGTGTAGCATGAGCTAAGCAGATTTCATATATAGTCGCTGTCCTCCGATTATAGTCGTCGGTTTTATTTTCCAATATGTGAGCAAATCGTCATTTTTATAATGGTAACTTTTTTAACAAAAATTGACATTATTTACTGTAAGGTCGGTAAATTATAATTCTCAGATTAATTATATATTTAATTTAAACCATTAATTAAATTTTAAAGGTAAAAAAAACATTAAATTTGATTACTTGTTAAACCAATTTTTAAAATTATCATCATATATTAAATACTAATAAAAATGTAGTAGTGTATTACTAATTTAATCTTTTAATAATTTCCACAGCTTTATTTTACATTATTTTTCTTTATTACACAATCCCTTTATTTTTCCTCTTATATAAGCTTTTTAATTGTTTATAAATCCTAAATCCCTTTATTTTATTTTATTTTATTTTTTTGTTACACCTTCATCTAGTTTGTTGTTCGTCTAATCATTCCTAAGTCCTAAACGTTAAATCAATGTTTAATCAAATAGATTTTTTTTTCTCTTAAAGAGTTTTTATTTTTAATAATAGGTAAGATTGTGGTAGAAAATAACTTAAATGAAGAAACTTGAGATCAAAAGTGTGAATACCCAATGATTTACAAACAGCATCCTCCAAAGTGACTAGAGAATCGCTATATTTTTTTACTAATAAGATGTTTAGTTGCCTGTGATAGTTACAAGCAGTCTGCACATGTATTATTTTTTTACTTTTTATTTTTTTAATATTTTTAAAAGATATGTGTTATCATCTTAATTTCGTTTGTGAAATTAAAAAATATTATTATTTGGATTGCGTATATTTTTACAAGAAAAAGGAAATCAAAAAATCTTAATCAAATTAATTCACTTCCATTTCATTTTGCATTTGTACTTTCAATCACATATTTATAATAGTAAAACTTAATAATTGTTGCACGAGAGATCTATACTGGATTTATTTTATCATCAGGGGGCAGGCCGGTCCAGTACTTGTTTTCACTGCATTTTATTTAAATTTTATTTATTTTTTATTCTATAACTCCAATGTAATAAGGAAATTAGCATACATATAACATTATTCAAAGTTACGATTATAATCAATATATTATATTTTATCAACTGATAACTTGATATATTAGTAAATACAAATAACAATAACAAGTCAAACTTGATTTTACACTTGATGATACTCGAATTTGAAACCTTAAAATTAGAACAATAAAAAAAATATGTTTATGATTTTTTTTTGGTATATAAAATATCTTAATAATTTAAGCAAGCTGTCATCACAGTTTTTTCAAAAAAAAATGGCCAACCAATAAACTGCTAGAGGCTAATTCATATTATACTATTTTAACAGCTTGCTTGATTTTAATTATTCTCTTGTTGATTATCATCATCTCCTAATCCATGCATTGTATTATTTAATAATCAATTTTTTATGCTAATTTGAAAATTTATTGAAAGAGCCAATGGAAAAAAGTTGTTATTGATGCCTGTTTGTGGTCGTCACATGATCAAGCTTTTCTTTAAACCAAGTCAAAAATCAAAATTAATTTCATCATACGAGATGCCTCTTTTAGATAGAACAAAAGGATTGGAAGATTCCCAATATCTCTTAGCAGATAGAGATGCCATCTTTCTTTTCTTTTCGTTTTTTTTCATTGCAGATAGAGAGGCCATCTTTTTCAACTCTTTTAACATAAAACAAATATTTTGCTTGGGCCAATGAGATCTTGAGCTAATTCTAAGGGCAAGTTTCATCGTATGTGATTTTAAATTTAGTTATTAAATCTAATTTTTCACTGGTTGAATTTAATAATTTTCATATGATTATAAGTAATATTGATTATAATAGTAAGTTTTGATTTAATGTTTCGCTTCAACAAAAATCTCCCATGTGATCCCAATATCAGTTTGGCATTGGTTAACGGCAGGGCATTGTTTCTCAATTCGTTCATTTATTATTTCGAATGCCTTTCTCTAGATTGTAATTAGAAAATAACTTCTCAATGGCAAGGAGAAGGTTCGATTTCCTTAAGCTGGGTGTGGTTCATGAAAAATATGACGGAAAAATGAGGATATGGCAAGCAAAAATTCGATGTAATGTTTAGGAAGAGAAAAGAGCGAACTACTGTAATTTAAGATAAGATTTCTGTATATCCAAATATCGATAGAATTAATCCTTTCAAACTAAATTAAAAATAATAGGAGGAAAATTAAAAAAAAAAAAAAAAAAGGCATCAGCTAACTGTTGTAATTTAAGATATCATTTATATATATATATTTTGATCTGAAGATATCATTTATATTTGATACATTATAATGTATAAATTTTATATATTATGAGTAAATCATAACATGTCTTATTAATTCATAAATTTTCAAATAAAGACAAGAGTCTTTATAATTAAATATCATTAAATTTATTTATTTATTTTTTAAGTCAAAGAGGGAGTTCCATTTATATATAGAAGATGAATTACAGCAGTGAGGTGTTTTGATGTGATTCATGACAGTATATAAGATTTATCCACTAATAAGACATCATATATATATATATATATATATATATATTTATATTAGAATATTATCAATAATTATGTTGTCTCGCTACTAACTGAGAGGGCATGAATTGGTTTTGAGTTTTTTTTTTAGGTTTTTCTTCCTAGTTCAAGTTCTTCCTGCACTAACTTAATCAATATCTATCTAAGCATACAAGTGAAATGATAAAGCATTAAATAATGTAAAAGTGTAGGGAATGTAGACAATATACAATCGATTTATAGAGGTTCGACATCCTTATCTACTTCTTCTACCTTGAAACCCTCCAAAGAATTTTCACCAAATTCATTATTGAAGGTATATTACATCCTTCTCTCCCTTTTGTAGGCTCAAGGAGACAACCTTTCTTTTTCCTACACTCAAGGATAACCTTATAGGCTCTCTCTTTTTACAAGCTCAAAGAGAAGACCTACAGCTTCCTTTTTCAAGCTTAAGGAAACAACATTTACACTGACTCCCCTTTTTTGGCTTAAGGAGCAAACTTTAAATCTACACAAACCTCACTTATAAAGGCTGGATGTTCCAGTGTACTCTCTCATTTTACAAGGTTGGATGTTCTAGTGCCTCTATAATGGCTGACTGATTGCAATCTGGTACACAGAAAAAATTACTAGTGAGAAAGTGATGGAGACTATGAAATTTTTGTCTCTTTTCTCTTTACTCTTTGATGAAGCTTGGATACGAGTATAACTATAGATTTGGAACTTTGACTCTCTCTTGTTCAACTCTTAACTTCTTTCTTAAATAGTTTCACTTAAGTTTTTGGCTTTTGATGATATAATTTCAAGACTTTTTCCATTGGTAGACTCAAAAAGTTGACCATTGGGATTTGCTAGACTTAAGGGTGTTGAATCATTGATACACTTCTTCTATGTATCGATACATCAAGAGGAAATCTTACATATTAAACACACATATCAATACTAATCTTAATCGTATCAATACCAAAATAGAGTATGAGGCTTTTGTTTCATGGTTAGGATAGGGTATCAATACATCATCAATCCCGCCTATATTTAAACAATATCATATGATAAATATTCAAAATGTATCAATACTAAAACTACTAAACACATATTATTGACATATATTGTAGGATATTATCTTAATCTAAGTTATGAAACACGCAAGGTTAAGCTATCACTTTAAGTACATGCATATTTGATAGGCCATTCATCAAGCATGATTATATAAGATCTATATTAGTAATGTTTTCTTTTTTTAGTGTAACCACAAGTATACTCATCCATTTTACGGTTTGAGATTAATCATGTTCGGGCAAAGAGTGGTAAACAGTAAAATCCTCCCAACAGTAGCTGTTGACACCTAATTTTGTCCCATTTTGTTATTATTATTATTATTACATATATATATATTTGTATTTGTTTTCATTTTTATTATAATTATTTGTTTTATTTTTATTATCATTATTTGTTTTATTATTATTATCATTTATGTTATTTTTATTAGTTTTATATTATTATTATTATTAGTTTTTAGTTTTTATATTTTTATTTTTATTTTCTTTGTTTTTCTGTCTAATCTGTCCATCACCCAGCCACTGCCGCCTGACACCACCGCTGGTCACCAACTCTGTCTCCCCATCCCATCATAGCAGAAGCCCCATGCCAACCCCTACAAAAATCCACCATTTTTCGGTTACTAGGGCCGGCGAGAGCTCTTTCTTTTCCTCTACCAGATTCAAAATCATACTACCTAAAAAACCCAAAACCGATGGCCACTGTCATCAGGCTTTCCAACCCCATCCCTCGTAGAATCCGAACCCCTTAAACTGAACCACCACCCAAAAATCAACATACACACCACCTCACCATCGAGCCATCCCAAGGCCATTTAACCCAACCCCGAACAAAAACCACCGCAAACCACCGTTCATCATCATCACCGAAAACAGAATGCCTAGCCAAATCCCTAACAGCCCAAGCAAAAAAAAAAAAAACCAAACAGATCTCAAGCCGCAACCAAACCAACACCAGATTTAACCAAAAAATAAACCAAAAAAAGAGAGAGAAAAAGGAAGCGAAAATGACTTCGGTGAAGTCAGATCTGTTGGGTTAGAGACATTTTTGAAGGAAAAGGAGGTCGGAATCGAAGAGAGTAAGTGGAGAACTTCCGGAAAGTGATTTCCTTTTTCATTTTCGACCACCGGCAGCGGCGGCCGGTGGCGGCGCACGGCGATCCACGGTTGCCGGAAATCGCCCCCGTCGAGAGTCTTCAAAGACTCTGAAATTTTTTTTTTAGAGGAAGGGGAAAAATGAATTAGAAAAAAAAAGAGATAGGTTTTATAGCAAAAAAAAAAAAGAAGGAAGACCCGCGCGCGACCCGGATCCGACCCGGGATCCGCGCGCCCGACCCGTCCGCGAGAAGGGGATCCGCGTGTCGCCCAGCATCCGACCCGACCCGTTTCTGATCCGCGACCCGTTGCAGCCCACCAAGCTCGGCCCGTTCGCAGCCCACCAAACTTGGACCTCCACTCTTGGGCTCTCACATTCGGGCTGCATTTCCTTATTGGGTTTAAAACCCAATTGATTTGGGTATATTTTTCTTAGCCTTTTATTTGTTTTATTATTATTATTATTATTACTATTAGGTTTTGTTATTATTATTATTATTATTATTATTATTATTATTATTATTATTATTATTATTATTATTATTATTATTATTAGTGCATGTTACAAAATAAGAAATTGAAAAAATTTTCTTTTATTAGCATTTTCATTAATTATTATTATTGATTAGAAAACGCATTTAAAAATAATGAAATTTAAATTTGAGTAAAATAAAATTCCGATGATGGGATGTCATGAAACTCACAAGTAGTGATTTCTTGACTGATCCCTAGGTGAGAAGAGTCGTACTAAATGTTACCAGAGTATTGGGATATTTAGTATGATTTTTCAATAATTTATTTTTTATTAAAAATAAAAATAAATAAGTTTTTTAAAAAAAGAAAATTGAAAAAGGAAATTAATGATAAAAATTAAATTTAATTAAATGAATTCCGATGATGGGATGTCATGAAACTCACAAGTAGTGATTTCTTGACTGATCCCTAGGTGAGAGAAGTTCACTAAGTGTTACCAGAGTATTGGGATACTTAGTGCAATTTTTCAATAATAAGAATTTTTATTTAAAATAAATAAAGAAATATTTATATAAAAAATCAAAAATTCATTTGCATAATTTTTTATCTGTTTGCATCATATGCATTCATAATAACTTTCGAAACGAGTGTGAATCTTCCGATGATGAGATTCTATAGAACTCACAAGTAGTAATTCTTAAGAAATCTCTAGGTGAGGAAAATTATTCCAAATGTTACCAGAGTATTGGGATATTTGATTTAATTTTCCAATACGAAAAGGTTCACATTCACTTTTGGAAAATAAAATTCAACTTTTTAAAATAAAACAAAATAAATTTACAGATAAAAATGATTTTGAATAAAAAGATTGCAATAAAATAAGAATTATTTTTAAATATTTAATTCAAGACCATTTTATTAAAACCAAATGATAACACATGATTATTATGGTACCGTTTTTTAACGGGCGTCGTGGG
Source organism: Heritiera littoralis (assembly GCA_031772115.1). Classification (NCBI taxonomy): domain Eukaryota; kingdom Viridiplantae; phylum Streptophyta; class Magnoliopsida; order Malvales; family Malvaceae; genus Heritiera; species Heritiera littoralis. The sequence goes on from JAPDPK010000158.1 coordinate 948,317, forward strand.
GGTGCTAATCCTTCCCCACGCGTAACCGTACCCCCGAACCCAACTTTGTTTTCGCAGACCAAAAATTATCTTTTTAATAAAACTTAATTAATTTTGAGATTTTATTAATAAGATAAATGTTTTAGGTGGCCAATCACACCTAGTCAAAAAAGATTGGTGGCGACTCCATTTTTGTTTTTGAACGCCTTTTTCGAAAATCGTCGAGCGCGAAGCCGTTACGACAATAGCGACTCCAAGTTTCAAACTATGTCCAAATACTTGGAGAATAAATCCATTTCCACTTCTTCCAACCACTTGTTGGCTATATTAGTAATACTTTCATGCTTATGATTAAAATTATATTCTTCTTAAGTTCAAAGGAAGTTATATCAATCCTAAGTATTTCAAAATCAACAAATTATTTCAGGCCTAAACATCTTAGATTTTTCTTACCATGCCTGATAAAATTGTTTGAAGCCAACTAGGTTGTAGAGATATTTACGACTCAAACCGGTCGAGTCAAGTCGAGTTTAGATTCCGTTTAGGTAGGCTATTAAGGGATTGAAGGGGAGCTCTAGCTCAGCCCAACTCGATTTTTCAAGCTTAATTTTTTAGCCAAACATGCTTTTACATACGACGAATAAGTCCAAATCCATTCAAACCCACCCAAAAACTTTTAATTTTTTAAAAAATAAAATATAATATAAAAATGCAAAAAATCAATAATAATTAGTAAGTATAACACAATAAGTTAAAATAAATTTTTACAAAAAAACTAAAAAAAAAGAAAAAAATCTAAATCAAATTCTAAAAAAACAACACAATCTCATACCAAAATGCACAAAAGAAATCTAATGTAATTAAAATGTATTAGTATAGGTTTCAATAACTTCCTTACTTGACCTATCTTCATAAATCTTTTAAATTTTACAAAATACAATGTCATATTTTAATCAAATATCAAATTAACTAAATTATAAAAAAATAGTAAAAATAATAATTAACGGGTCGAAGTGGGCTAAACCAAATTTGGACTTAAAATAGTGAGCTCAAGCTTGACTTAGTTTTTTATTGGGTTTCAATTTTCAAACTCAATCCCATTTAAATTTAATGTTTTTACTAAACCCACCCAAAAAATGGATTGAGCTTTGAGCTTGAATGGATCGTCCAACTCATGAAAATGTCAACTTGGTTGCGAGGAAAGAGGAGTTAATAATACCAAGGAACACATGGTTGTATTAAAAGGAAGATAAGATCATGAAATGCGCAATAAGTTTGCGGAGAATAAAGAGTGGGCAAAGTTGAAACGTTGAAGTTTTGGAATTATTATAGTTTGATCTTCTCTTCTCTGGGCTATTTTTTCCTCAAACTTTTTTTGGCTTTGTTTCTATATTAATTTTTTGTAAAAAAAAAAGTCATCCAAGGACATGTTAAATATTCACATTTTTGTTTCTTCAATAGTTCCCCTTTTTTTTTGTTTTAGAAAGAAAAATTTTTAAATAATATCTTTTATACTGTAGTACTACTAATTTTAAACCCGTGTGATATACAGAAATAAATCCATAGATTAATAAATTTATATGTAATATAATTTTATAACATTACTACAAAAAAGATCATAGACTACGGTAATGTAAAATATTAAATATGGTTACTAAAAGCGTAAAAATTTTAATATCTTTAATTATGGTTTTTTTAAATTGCAAAAATTTTAAGATTTTAGATTTCACAGAAAAAATACTTAATAACACAAAAAAAATGTGGTTTATAAGAAACATAGTTTTAACAATAAAAATCACTACAAAAACTTTATAAATTTACATTTCAATAAAAAGTTTATTATAAATAGACTACGTTTATGCCTTTAAACGTAGTCTATTATTTAAAATAAGACATTTCTTTAAATAGGAGACTATGGTTAATGTCAAATTATAGTTTATACTATATAAATCCAATATAAGCTTTCAATAAAAAGACTAGGGATTTCTTAAAAATGTAGTCTTCATTTAGATCTATTTTCCCTCTTTTTTTCAACATGTTTTCTTAAATCAGAGTAGTTTTATATAGACTTTCTTTATGCCTTTAACCGTTATCTATTTTTAAAAAATAGACATTTCTTTAAATCAAAGACTCAGTTAATATTTAATCGTAGTCTATGCTATATTTGCTTTTGATAAAAAGACTATGGTTTTATTAAAAACGTAGTCTTATTTTTTTAAAAAAATAGACATTTCTTTAAATCAAATATTACAATTAGTGTTGTAGGATTGTAGTTTGCATTATAAAAAAAGCAATAGGCTATTGTTTTCTTAAAATCATAGTCATAATTTAGATTTATTTACCTTCATTTTTTTTTATCGTGCTTTCTAAAAACGGATTCATACCTGCAATTTCACCCTCGGAGCTCACTCTCTCCCCCTCGTTTGCCTCTAATAAAAAAACTATGGTTAGTTGTGGACTCACCCCTTGCCTCGTCTAGCCCTTACATCTCTACTGTCGCCCTCGTCAGGTTAATGTTTGCTTTGTATAATTATTTTAACTATTTGCTTTTGTTTTTCTAAAATGTGGTTGTGCCTTAATGGTATAATTGTTCTACATTAAAAATATATTGTTTTACCAGGAAATAAAAAAATATAGGTAAATCTTGGTTACAAGTTAATAGATAATCAATAGAATATAAGGAATGGGTGGAAATGTTTGCATTGTTTACTTCAAAAAATGCAAATAGCTTAGAATATATAAATTGCCCTTGTATTAAGTGTGGGTTATGAATTTGGGGAAGATTCAGGATGTTAGAGATCACATTTATTTTAATGTTGTTGATCAAAGTTATACCAGTTGGACTTTCTATGGGGAAACTAAGAAAAATGCGTAATTTAAATCTATGAATAAAGAAGCAAAATTGAGAACTGATGAATGTTTCGAGTTATTTGATGAAATTGTAGAAATGGTACAAGACACGAATGGTTATTGTTTAGATGATCTTGAAAAACTAGACCAGTTGTTTGAAGAGGCAAGGAAGCCATTATATATTGGTTCTAAAAAATTTACAAGGCTACATGCATTGGTCAAGTTGTATAACTTAAAAGCAAGACATGGTAGAGCAATCAAAGTTTCTTGGATTTGCTTTGCCAGCTAGCAGAGATGCTTCTAAAAGGCAATTGGTTTCCTTCATCAATGTATGAGACTAAGAAGAAATTATCTTCACTTCGCATGGATTGTGAGAAGATTCATGCATGTCTTAATGATTGCATACTGTATATTGGTCCATTTCTGTAGTCTGTTACCACATGCACTCAGGATGTTGTTTTGCCATTTTTGATTTAGGGTTATCCAATAATAACATTGTAACATTCTACACTTCCTATTAGAAATGAATGTTCATTGTACTCTTTCTATTACAAGTGGATATTCCTAAAATTTAAGATTTTGCTCTTTCTATTTTATGTTCAATTATGTATTGTTAAGGCTTAATAACAAAATAACAAGAACTTTAGGCCAACAGAAACTTGTAATATGAGTGAGCCAGCAAAAACTTGCATTTATACATTCTAAAAGGTTATTTACAACATAACAGAAGCACTGTATTACATCAATATTGCCAGATATCTACATATTCGATAGAACATATACTAAGAAAATGATCTATGAAACCACCAAGATAATCTTACACAGACATGCATTATTTTTACTCTTTGCCACCATTCCTTTGTATGCAGTCATCTTCTCTTTTTGACTTCTAACCTTATTAAGCAGCATACTAACTTTAACCTTAAAAATTTTTCAGTTCTTCATTTTCAATCCTCAACTACATGTTTTATCTATCAACAATATATTGCTCTAACTTATTAATTCATCATTCACATTTCTGAGATGAACCTTTGAGATCTAATCACCATCATTCTTATCAACACAATGGAAAAACCCACACCCACTAGTATGTAACAAATAATATGAAACCCAAATTTAGTATAAAAATTTGATCAGCCTTAATTACTAAATTTAACCAAATCTAAGATAAAATCTATAGGACCCATACCTCCTTGTAATTTGGGTAGCTATAGAACTTCTTTCCTTTGTTCCATGGTATCGTTGAGGTGTAGATTGGAGCCCTCAATCCACAATTGCACACTAAATTCCTTAAATGATTTGTGGGTTTTAAGCTCTAGCTGCTTCTACTCTCTTCCATTTTTTGGGGTCTTCCATTACAATTAAAGGTGATGAAATAATCCTTGAACCAGAGAAGATGAGTATCAATGTAAGAAAAATTTCTTGTACTAGGTAAGGATTCTAAAATCAAGCTAAGAAATGGCTAGGTAAGGATTTCAAAAGAGAAGAGGAGAATTTCACTACACCTCCTCTGAAGAGCAAAAAAAATCGAGGGAAGCTAGCTGAGGTAAATTTGTTTCCATCTTTAAAAAAACGAAATTTCTTTTTTTTTTTAAATATTTTGTTTATATTCTTTAATTGGTAAATTATTTTTTTATGTAAATATATATTCAGTTAAATATGACACGGCATTTTTAATGAGAGTTTTGGTGGATTTATGGTCCAAATGGCAGAATGTGATTGGTCTAAAGTGCCACGTCATCATTTTGTCTAATGGCATTTGTCGTAACGGCTTCGCGCTCGACAATTTTGAAAACATTTAAAAAACAAAGGGAGTCGCCACCAATCTTTTTTAACTAGGTGTGATTGATCACCTAAAAATATTTATCTTTTTAACAAAATCTCAAAATTAATTAAGTTTTATTAAAAAGATAATTTTTGGTCTGCGAAAACAAAATTGGGTCCAGGAGTACGGTTACGAGTGGGGAAGGATTAGCACCCCCACGACGCCCGTTAAAAAATGGTACCATAATAATCATGCGTTATCCTTTGATTTTAATGAAATGGTCTTAATTTAATATTTAAAAACAATTCCTATTTTATTGCAATCAATTTTATTCTTTTTAATTTTGAAACATTCAAATTTTATTTTTTATTTGAAATAAGTGAAAATCTTTTATATTGAAAATTATTCCGAAGTACCCCAATACTCTGGTAGCATTTCGGATAATTTCCTCACCTAGAGATCTCTTAAGAATCACTACTTGTGAGTTCTATAAAATCTCATCATCGGAAGATTCACACTCGTTTCAAAAATTATTATGAATGCATATGATGCAAACAGATTATGAATGATGCATATGAAACTTAAAAGAAATTTTATTTATTTGATTTTATTAATGAAACTCTTAATATTGAAAATTTTAGCTAAATATCCCAATACTCTGATAACATTTAGTTAATTCCTCTCACCTAGAGATCAATTAAGAAATCACTACTTGTGAGTTTCATAACATCCCATCATCGGACTTTATCATTAATTTCCTTTTTTCTATTTTCTTTTAAAAACTTATTTATTTTATTTTTAATAAAAATTTAAATTATTGAAAAATCATACTAAGTATCCCAATACTCTGGTAACATTTAGTATGACTCTTCTCACCTAGGGATCAGTTAAGAAATCACTACTTGTGAGTTTCATAACATCCCATCATCGGAGTTTATCATTAATTTCCTTTTTTCTATTTTTTTTAAAAACTTATTTATTTTATTTTTAATAAAAATTTAAATTATTGAAAAATCATACTAAGTATCTCAATACTCTGGTAACATTTAGTATGACTCTTCTCACCTAGGGATCAGTTAAGAAATCACTACTTGTGAGTTTCATAACATCCCATCATCGGACATTTAAATTAAGTTTTAACATTGTTAAATAATATAATAAATGAAAAATATATATAGTTTTCATATTTCCTTTATTTATATTTGTTTAAAAAAATGTATATTAATATAACATATCTACTAACCATGTGTCTTTCAAAATTTATTATTCAACATATATAAAATCCACATATTTTCCTAAGATAATAACAATAATAAAAATAAAACACAATAATAATAATAATAATAATAATAATAATAATAATAATAATAACAACAACAACAACAACAACAACAATAACAACAACAATAATAATAATAATAATAATAATAAATAAATGAAACACAATATTATTATTATTATTATTATTATTATTATTAATAGCATCAAAATTATTAAAATTAAAAGAAACATACCTAAATTGATTTGGGCTAAGAACTCAAAGGAAATGCTTGCAAACAGCCCAACCAGGTTGGCCCAAGGCGTGTGGGCCCAACAGGTGAACAGATCTGGCCCAAGTAAGGTGGACCGGACCGGGTCAAGCCCTGGTAGCGGAACAGGTCGGGTCGCTGGCAAGCGGGTCAGGCGAAGAGGCTGGAGTCGGGTCGGGCGTGCGGGCTCCGGATCCGGGTCGGGTCTTCACGCGGATCCTGCAGTTTTCTTTTTCTTTTTTTCTTCTTTTTTTTTCTATAAAAGCTAACCCTTTTTTTTCAATTCATTTTTCTCTTTTTACCAAAAAAAAATGTCAGAGCTCTCTCAACCTCCCTCTCCAGGCGATTTTCGACAGTCGGACCACCGTCCGCCGCCATCGGCCGTCACCGGCTAAACCCCGAAAAGCCTCCGACTTTCCGAAAGCTCTCCGGCTCCTCTTTCAAAATCCGACCTCCGTTTCACCAAAAAAATCACCCTAGCCCCCAGATTTGAGCTTCACCGTAATCGATTTCCCCCTCTCTTTTTTTGTTGTTTTTTTTTTGTTTTGGCTGTTGGTTCTGGCTTTTCGGTTGCTTGTTGTTGTGATTTCTTTCTTGGTTTTGTGTTTTTTTTGCAGGTTTTAAGATCTAGGTTTTGAGGGGTTCTCGAGTTTGGGTTTGTGTAATGGATGGTGGCTGAGTTGTGGTTGTTGGTGTGGCTCGATGGTGGTGTATGGTGATGATTTAGGCTACTGATGGGTTCGATGAGGTGGGTCTTGGGTGAGTGGAGAGATCTTGAAGCTTGGGATCTGTGTGTAAATCTCTCCCCAGTTGATGGTTGGCCGTGAGCTCAAAGTTGAGCGATGGTGAGGGTTTTCTTTGGCAGTGGTGATGGTGGTGATAATGGTGGTGAGATTGCTCGACTGAGGTTTTCTGGGTGATTTCGGGTGGCTGTTGAGCCGTGGGGCTTGGGTGTCGGGTGGTCGAATGGTTGAGGGTTGGTGTATCGGTGGTGAGATTGGAGTAGGGTTCGATTTTCTGTGTTTTCTCCTCCTTTTTTTTTTGGTCCAAGGCCTCCCTGGGTTGTTGGTGATGGTGAGTTTTTAAAGGGAGTAAACTGGCCCGAGGGCTGGTGGACAGCCTCGGGAGGGAGGCTGATGGCAGGGTGACAGTGGGCTGACCGGCGGTTATGGGAAAGAGGATCCCCTTTAATGCACTGATTTGATAGATAATAAAATAAATAATAGACAATAATAATAATAATAATAATAATAATAATAATAATAATAATAATAATAATAATAATAATAATAACAGATACTAATAATAATAATAACAAATACAAATATATATAAAAATAATAATAATGATAATAGCAAAATGGGACAAAATTAGGTGTCAACAGCATTAGGTTTTGGGGTTAGGTGTGTGATGGAAGAAAAGTTTAAGCACCAAAGTGATAATAAGAATTCATTAAGTACCAAAGTGTTAAAAGTGGTATAGTTCAGAGGTTAAATTATATATTAACCCAATAAATTATATATTTTTATCATAATTATTATATGTTAATTTTACATTATAATAGCATCTTACTCTTATTATGTGATATAGAGCAAACTATATAATCTTATTATTTATATCTTATCATAATAATTTTTATGTGTTAATATTACATTGTAATAGTCTTTTACTCATATTATGTGATATAGAATAAACTATATAATCTCTTAGTGTAACTAAAGTCTTATTATGTGTTTTAGAATAAAGTACATAAAATAGTTAATAAATAGTGTCTTATTATAGGATATTCATTGCCACCCCAACAACACTCGTATCTTACTATCTTATCATAATGATTTATATATTATATTATAATAATCTCTTATCATGTGATATAAAATAAATTATGTAATCTCTTAGTATAAGTCTTATCATGTGTTTTAAAATAAAATTCATAAATAAATTATTGATATGAGTATCTTGTCTTATCATAATAATTTGCATGTTATATTATAATAATCTCTTAGCACATGATATAAGATTAATTATACAATCTCTTAAAGTATACTATTGTTTTTAATTTCAAATGTTTTTCATTTTAATCTCTGATCATAGGTTTAGAATATATTATTATTTTTAAATTCAAATGTTTAATTTCTTATAATATATTCATGTAATTTATATTAGCATGATTAATGGCATATTTATGATCTTTTATAATAGAACAATATACAAATATATTTATATATATATATATATATAGATTTATACATTATAATAAAATTGAATGTGTGTGTGTGTGTGTATATATATATGCATACATTATACTAAAATGTCATATATGTTAAGATTTTATCTTAACTTATTATATAAATTTTTTATAATTTAATTTCTATATTTTATGTTTAGAATTTAAAATTTAAAATTTTTATTATCTTAGGCATAATTAATAAATTTAACTTCATAAATAATATTGTTATGTTTTAGCATTCTTATTTGGTGCCAATGACATTTATTAAATTGGATCGTTAAATTTTTAAGTATTGTTTGTTGTAAGATATATATATATATATATATATATATAAAATTAATTTTCATAATAACCTTTTTTAAATGTTAACATTAGTTCACTTGGTAAAGAACTTATTAGGTAACTTTTTTGGCCAAGGTTCAATCTTTTTGTGAACATCATATTATTTGTTTACTTAAAAGGGTAGCAAGTTAAGATACTCGTTGCTATCTTCTTAAAACTAAGCAGGTTCAAGTAACGGGTTAGGGTACCCGTTAGTATCCACTTAAAACTAAGTTGTTTTCGGGTAATGGGTTTGAGTACCCTATATTACTTAGTAAAATCATAATCGGGTTTGGATTTAAGGCACCTAAGGGTTGTGACTTGAACCTGATACGAGTACTAATATCACTACCCTAACCCTACAATTACCCATATATAAGGTACCCAAACCTTGTATCATCGGGCTGAGCATATCCGGATACCCATTGTCATTCTTACATGTGTTTATAAATTTACAAAAGGTTATTAAAAAAGGGTTCATTATTTTTTATAAAGAAAATAGTGGCAGAAATGGGCAATCATTTCGAAGAGTGGAGCAACAAAGCCAAGGTACCTCACCTCCCAATGAGAGTCCTTTCCAAGTTTCGAACCTGTTAGCTTTAAATTACCATATATATTTTGAAATGACAAAAACTTAAGTAAGCTTTAATGTTTTAATTCATATTGTAAATTTGCCTTATCACACATGATTTTCTCAATCCTTTTTAAGTGTTCATATCAAACATTAAGACCATGATTTAATGATATATTCTTATGGGTCTTAATACTTTATAAAATGGTTTTCAATATTAAGTAATTTTCTCAAGAATTATTGAACATAAGTTTAGAAAATTACTTATAAGTTTTTGGACAATATTTTCATTTGAGAAAGTCAAGAAAAACTCCCTTAAAGCTTATAAATGTTTTGGGTTGAATTAAAATCAAAAGCCATATCACTTCTAACCCAAAAGTGCAGGAAAAATACTCTCTGGAGGAAAAGGATCAATCCCTTTTTGACAGAATGCCCCGGAAGGCTAGATTGAAGAAAAGGATCGATCCCTTTGGTAAAAGGATCGATCCCTTTATGCCAGTAAGCCCCCAACGGCTAGTTTCTATGAGATACAACGGCTAGTTTCTGTTTTGGCTCCAACCAACGTCCACAAACCATCCAAGGGACTATAAATAGAGGCTTAGAAGCTAAAGGAAGCAAGAGGAACTACTCAGCAACTCCAAAACACATATTCCTCAAATCCTCAAGCCTCAAACAACAAATCAAGAGCTTCAAAGTCTTCATCTTCCATCATTCACATATCTCTTGTATTGATTAGCACAAAATCTTGTATAGGTTTTTCATTGTGCTTAATTTATGTAATCATTTGCCTACTTAGAGGTCTTCTTTGATTGCACCATTTGTAAACACATTCAATCCTTGTAAAAGGGGAGGTTTCTCTTTAGCCTTAGAAAAAGAGGGAGAAGAGGTTTCTCTTGAGCCTAGAAAAAGAGGGAGAAGAGGTTTCTCTTGAGCCTAGAAAAAGAGGGAGAAGAGGTTTCTCTTGAGCCTAGAAAAAGAGAGAGATTTCTCTTGAGCCTTGAAAAGAGGGAGTGTAACACAAATTCAAGTTAGTGAATTTGGGAAAAATCCTTGGAAGCGTCTCAAGGTAGAGGACGTAGGCAAGTTTGTCGAACCTCTATAAATCGCTTGCGTACATTTCTCTATCCTTACTATCTTTACTTATTTGCAATTATATTTGTGTTTATTGTATTGAATTCATTTTGTATAATTGCCTAACTTAGAGAACTTAGAAAACACTCAAATAGGCTAGAGAATTTAGAAGAATCGAAAAATGAGCATAAAGTTAGCTAAGAACCGATTCAACCCCCTCTCGGTTTAGCCTATAGAGCCAACAGAACCCTTGCCCTTTGGTAGGTAAGGTTCGCTTGGAGCCAGACAAAAGGTAGAGGACGTAGGTAAAGTTCGCTTGGAGCCAACAAAAGGTAGAGGACGTAGGCAAGGTTGTCGAACCTCTATAAATCAGCCAGTACGGTACCACTAAACCAATGCCTAATCTGTAAAAAGAGTTCATATTTAATACATTGTTTAAACTTTTAATTTAGTAGATGAAATTAAAAAATTGTTACATGTTATAATTATTTTTTTATTTTTTAATATAACTTAAAGAGTATGTATTATTATATTAATTCTTTTTGTAGCGTCTAAAATTTTCATTCATAATATATTAAATATTTTAAAAAAATAATTATGTGATAATAAAGAAAAAAAATATAAGGGCTAATCTATGTGACTCATCAACTTCAGCATGGTCCCACTTTCACATGTTTGGCCGACTCTTATCCATATCCCTCTCAACGCTCGGTCAATTCCTTTGCCGCCTTTCTCACTTACAGAGTTTCATTTATTCACTCATGTCTCTCTTTATATCTCAATAATAAAGCAATTATGATCCTATAATGATATTAAATTGATTTTTTAAAAAAAAAATTGGATAAAGGATACATTTATTATTTTTGGATGAAGGATAAATTTATTATTTGATGGATTATTATCTCATTCACTGACACTAAAATTTAAAAACTCAATAAGCAAAGTTATAAGACCATCACATGTTTTTAAAATTTAAAAAATATTAATTAAAAAATTAAAATGAGACTTGGTAATCTTGTAACTTTGCTTATGAAGTTTTCAAACTCCACTATGAGTGGATAAGATAATAATAATTGTTTTATTTAAGATAATTATTTCATACACTGTCGGTAAAATTTTTATTCCACAAGCGGGTTTAGGATTATAACATATGTTCTATTTTATTTATTTTTTATTTTTTTAATATTTTATAAGATATGTATCATGATTCTAATATCGCTTGTAGAATAAAAAAATTTCACTGTTAATGTATGGAATAATTATCCTTTTATTTATGTGTGTAATCTAAATATATTATGAATTTTTTTGATGGTTGTGAAAATGTGTAATCATTCTTGAGAGTGGAATAACAAGTTACCTCTCCTCCCAAAAAAGATCTTCTCCAAGTTAGTTTCGAATCTCTACCTTTTGGCAAGTAAAGTTCGTTTGGAGTCAATATTTTACCATTGAGCCAACACTTCATTAGTATTATCAAATTTTTAATTAATGTGATTTTGTCACTATTTTATTTTTAAAGTAAATTTATCACCATATTTTAAATTTTGGAACGATTAAAGAATATAATTTAGAAAATTATGTTAGGATTTATTTTATAATTAAAAAAATACAAAAAGAAAAAAAATCAAAACCGACTAAAAAAGCACGATGCGGTATATATGTAATAAAAAAATCTCGTTATAAAATAAGACAAAAACACTATAGTAAAAGAAAATTAAAAAAAATTCAAATTTTAGGTTTATGGTTGTTTTCCCCATCATAACATTTTCAATTTTTTTGAATTGTAAAACAGATTCTAACAAAAATTTTTACTAAATTTTTTAATTGCTTCAAAATTTGAAATCTAATGATAAATTTACAAAAGAATTAAAATTATATAATGGTAAACTTACATCAGTTGAAAGATTGACAGTAAGATTAAACTGCCCATATAAATATTATAATATTTTTTTGCCAATTAATAAATATTATAATATTAGTCAAAAAAATAAATAAATAAATATTATAATAAATTACACCTTATTCCGTTGTTTTTTTAATATGTTCATCATAATTGCTCATACTTGTGCACGGTCCAGTTTTAAAGTTTTACACTTGTAAATATGACTAAAATATAGAGAAAAAAGTTCGAAAAAGAGCAATTAGATCATATCTTAACCGAATGAAAGAAAATTTGGAATTATTTTGAATTTTAAGTTTCTTTATATATGAGTTTAATTTAATTTTATCTTGAATTTATTTAGATAAATGTTAATTCATTAAAAAAGAAAAAGACAATACCATCAATCCAAGGATTATGGCTCAGTTGGTAACGCAGGCTGAGTTTGTGGGAAGAGCTCACGGGTTCGACTCTCACTAAACACATCTTTGGAGAGGGGTGAAGAGTCTTAACTGTGACTAAATTCCGAACATGATTAATTTCAGACCTTTAAAACGGATGAAAATACCTGTGATCTATACAAAAAAAAACAATACTATCTCTTTCCATAGGGTATTTTACCCTCCTAGGGCCGCAGCTACAAATTTTGAGACACATTGTTTCGATTCTTACCATTTAAAAAGTAATTTGCTGATTCCACTAATCTCAATATTATAATGAAAATGGGCTTTCCGTTAGTGGTTTCGTTAACTTTTCGTTAAATGTCGACTAACGACAAGTAGTTGTATATATTTAAAGTAATATTAATATTTTTAAAATATATATAAAATATTAATTATTATGTTAATATGTATTGTTAAAATATTAAAAATATTTATACTATTAAAATAACTATATTTTATAGTGAAGGTATTTATTATTAAAATCATAAAAAAATTTTATTTATTTATATTCATTATTAAAATATTAATATAAAACTATTTGTAAGTATTAAAATATTAAGAATTGATTAAAAATATTAATCACTAAAATAATAAATATATTATTTTTAACATTAGTATTTATTATTTTATTATTAAAATAATATTAAAAATATTTAAGATTAATGACATACCTCTAAACTACATGCAGTTGAAAATCAATATATAAATAACTGAAATGAAAGGTTGATGATGTAAAGTAGCTGGATTTGACAAGATTAGAATTATTTAATTGCAATTTGCACCGATATTACTTTTCTAAATCATTGATGTAATGTGCGTAACTGAGGACAGGATTGTACGTACGTGTGTATGTATATTATTACTAAATGAAGCAAATCAGTCTCTATATTTTTTTTTTGGTTACAAAATCAGTCTCTATTTATTTGGTTGAAAGTGATAATAATCTCAATAAACTAAAATCAATCATTGGTATGAATATGATCCCAACAAACAGCTTATTCAGATCAACAACCGTTCTTTCTTGTAATCGAATCAGTTTAAAATAATTTTCAATATAAATAAACCAAATCAACTTTTTTTTTTGAAATCCTTTGATATCTTAAGGTCATTTTAAATTTCGATTAATCCAAAATCGAGTTATAATCGGATTTGAAATTGGAAAAACTCTCTCAATATTGTTTTATTCATTCACAAGACTCAAACTTGAAATCTTACTTAAAAAGCACCGAATTTGTTTCACTTGATCCAACAAACATTGGTACTAAATCAACTTTTTTGTTTTTACAAACTATTCTCACAGGGATGTCAACGAGCAAGTACCCGAACTCGATTATATTTTAAAATATCTGAACCAAATTAACTACCCGAATTTTTTATTTTTACTACTCGAATCCAACTCATTTAATATAAAAAATACTCGCTAACTACCCAATTAAATATCCTTTTATTAAATCAAAATTTGACTTTTAAATTTAAGTTACATTCAATTTTAATATATATTGTCGTAACGGCTTCGCGCTCGACGATTTTCGAAAAAGGCGTTTAAAAACAAAAATGGAGTCGCCACCAATCTTTTTTGACTAGGTGTGATTGGCCACCTAAAATATTTATCTTATTAATAAAATCTCAAAATTAATTAAGTTTTATTAAAAAGATAATTTTTGGTCTGCGAAAACAAAGTTGGGTTCGGGGGTACGGTTACGCGTGGGGAAGGATTAGCACCCCCACGACGCCCGTTAAAAAACGGCACCATAATAATCATGTGTTATCTTTTAGTTTCAATAAAATGGTCTTGAATTAATATTTAAAAATAATTCCTATTTTATTGCAATCAATTTTATTCTTTTAATTTTGAAACATTTAAATATTATTTTTTTTTGAAATAAGTGAAAATCTTTTATATTGAAAATTATTTCGAAGTACCCCAATACTCTGGTAGCGTTTCGGATAATTTCCTCACCTAGAGATTTCTTAAGAATCACTACTTGTGAGTTCTGTAGAATCTCATCATCGGAAGATTCACACTTGCTTCCAAAAATTCTTATGAATGCATATGATGCAAACAGATTATGAGTGATGCAAATGAATTTTTTAAGTAATTTTTTTTTTATAAATGTTTCTTTATTTATTTTAAATAAAAATTCTTATTATTGAAAAATTGCACTAAGTATCCCAATACTCTGGTAACACTTAGTGAACTTCTCTCACCTAGGGATCAGTCAAGAAATCACTACTTGTGAGTTTCATGACATCCCATCATCGGAATTCATTTAATTAAATTTAATTTTTATCATTAATTTCCTTTTTTCAATTTTCTTTTTTAAAAAAAACTTATTTATTTTTATTTTTAATAAAAAATAAATTATTAAAAAATCATACTAAATATCCCAATACTCTGGTAACACTTAGTGAACTTCTCTCACCTAGGGATCAGTCAAGAAATCACTACTTGTGAGTTTCATGACATCCCATCATCGGAATTCATTTAATTAAATTTAATTTTTATCATTAATTTCCTTTTTTCAATTTTCTTTTTTAAAAAAAACTTATTTATTTTTATTTTTAATAAAAAATAAATTATTAAAAAATCATACTAAATATCCCAATACTCTGGTAACATTTAGTACGACTCTTCTCACCTAGGGATCAGTCAAGAAATCACTACTTGTGAGTTTCATGACATCCCATCATCGGAAATATTCATTTAAATTTAAATTTTATTAATTTCCTTTTCCTTTCTTAAAAAAAAATCATTTATTTTTATTTTAATAAAAAATGTAAATTATTGAAAAATCATACTAAATATCCCAATACTCTGGTAACATTTAGTAGATTCTTCTCACCTAGGGATCAGTCAAGAAATTACTACTTGTGAGTTTCATGACATCCCATCATCGGACTTCATTTAAATTTAAATTTTATTAATTTCCTTTTCCTTTCTTAAAAAAAAATCATTTATTTTTATTTTAATAAAAAATGTAAATTATTGAAAAATCATACTAAATATCCCAATACTCTGGTAACATTTAGTAGATTCTTCTCACCTAGGGATCAGTCAAGAAATCACTACTTGTGAGTTTCATGACATCCCATCATCGGACTTTTGTTTACTTAAATTTAAAATTTATTTTTAAATGTGATTCCTAATTAATAGTAATTAATGAAGATGCAAATGAAAGAAAATTTTTCAAAAATTTTTATTTTATAACATGCATTAATAATAATAATAATAATAATAATAATAATAATAATAAAGCACAAAATAATAACATAATAATAACAATAATAAAAACACAATAATAATAATAATAATAATAATAATAATAATAATAATAATAGCACCAAAATTATTAAAATTAAAAAATATACCTAAATTGGTTTGGGCTAAGAATCCAAAGGAAATGCTTGCAAATAGCCCAACCAGGTTGGCCCAAGGCATGTGGGCCCAACAGGTGAACAAATCTGGCCCAAGTAAGGTGGACCGGATCGGGTCAAGCGCGGGTAGCGGAACGGGTCGGGTCGCTGGCACGCGGGTCAGGCGAAGAGGCTGGAGTCGGGTCGGGCGCGCGAGCTCCGGATCCGGGTCGGGTCTTCACGCGGATCCTTCAGTTTTTTTTTTGTTTTGCTATAAAAGCCTAATATTTTTTTTTACTTCATTTTCTTCTTCTTCTCAGAAAAAAATTCCAGAGCCTTGGAAGGCTCTCGGCTGGGTCGGCCAGGCGATTCCCGGCCGCCACCTTCGCCACCGCCGGCCGCCGTTGACCGCTGTCTCCGGTGGTCGGAACTCAAAAAGGAAACCACTTTCCGGAAGCTATCCACCCCCTGAGCTCGATTCCGGCCTCCGATTCACTCGAAAATGCCCCCAACCCGACGGATCTGAGGTCGAAACCTTCGGCCTCTATTTTTTATTTTCGGTTTTTTGCTTTTCAGATCTGGCTTTGAATATGTTTGGGTTTGTGTTTTTGTTGCTGTTGTGTTTTTTGCAGGTGGGGGTTCTAGGGTTTGAGGGGGCTCGGATTCGGGGTTTTGGGTTGCCGTTGGGATTGCTTAAGGTTCGGTTTTTTCGGGATGATGTTGGTGGTGGTCTCAGTTCTTGGGTGGTGAGGATGATGTTGGTGTTTGGGGTTTCGGTGGTGAGTGGTTGGTGATGAAGACGAGGGTGGCTAACGTAGAGGAGTCTATGTAAAGGCTCGGTGATGGAGATTGAGACCAGTCCTGAGGATGAGGTTGGGGCCGGCTTTTAGAGGGACTCTGGTATGGGGTTTCGGTGTAGATGGGATAGGGGCAGAGTTGGTGACCGGCGGTGGTGTCAGGGTGATGGACAGCTGATGGGAAACAGAAAATAAAAATAAAATAATAAAAATAACAATAATGATAATAAAATAAAATTAAAATAAAAAAATAAAAATAAATAATAAAAAAATAAAAAAGGATAATAAAATAAAAATAAAATAAGAAACAAATAATAATAATGATAAATAGAATATATATCAATAATAATAATAATAATAAGATAAAATTATGTGTCTACAGCTGCCCCTCTTTGCTCATTGCTGAGAATCAGGAATAGAGCAAAGACAATAGACACTAATTTTGTTCGACTTATGACCTGATTTTTTTCTTTTTTCTTTTTTTTCTTTCTTCTTCTTTTTTTCTTCTTTTTCTTTCTCTTTCTCTCTTTTTTTTTCTTTTTTCTTCTCTTTTTTTTTGTATGCGCTCCTCTTGTAGCTGAGGCGATGAAACTTTAAATTCAAATCATCCATTTTTGTTTTTTTGTTTTTTTTTTGTTTTTGTTTTTTGTTTTAATTAACTGTGCTCCTTTTGCAGCAGAGGCGATGAAACTTTAAATTTTTTTGTTTTGTTTGTCTTTTCCCTTTTTCGAGAAAGCTCCTCTTGCAGCAGAGGCAATGAAACTTAAAATTCTTTTTGGAAATGTGCTCCTCTTGCAGCAGAGGCGATGAAACTTAAAAAAAAATTTTTTTTTTTGAGAAAGCTCCTCTTGCAGCAGAGGCGATGAAACTTTAAATTCCTTTCTGAAAATGTGCTCCTCTTGCAGCAGAGGCAATGAAACTTTAAAAATTTTGCCCGGAGGACTTAGAAATGGTGCTCGGAGGTCTTATGATTTGTGCCCGGAGGACTTAGATTCTTTTTTTTTTTTTGGAAAGTGCTCCTCTTACAACAGAGGCATTGAAACTTTAAATTTTTTTTTTTTGAGGACTTATATTTTGTGCCCGGAGGTCTTATGATTCATGCCCGGAGGACTTAGATTTTGTGCCCGGAGGACTTGAGATTTGGTGCCCGGAGGACTTATGATTTGTGCCCGGAGGACTTATATTTTGTGCCCGGAGGTCTTATGATTCATGCCCGGAGGACTTAGAAATGGTGCCCGGAGGACTTAAATTCCTTTTTCTGAAAAGTGCTCCTCTTGCAGCAGAGGCAATGAAACTTTAAAATTTGCCCGGAGGACTTAGAAATGGTGCCCGGAGGACTTAAATTCCTTTTTCTGAAAAGTGCTCCTCTTGCAGCAGAGGCAATGAAACTTTAAAATTTGCCCGGAGGACTTAGAAATGGTGCCCGGAGGACTTAGAAATGGTGCCCGGAGGACTTAAATTCCTTTTTCTGAAAAGTGCTCCTCTTGCAGCAGAGGCAATGAAACTTTAAAATTTGCCCGGAGGACTTAGAAATGGTGCCCGGAGGACTTAAATTCCTTTTTCTGAAAAGTGCTCCTCTTGCAGCAGAGGCAATGAAACTTTAAAATTTGCCCGGAGGACTTAGAAATGGTGCCCGGAGGACTTAAATTCCTTTTTCTGAAAAGTGCTCCTCTTGCAGCAGAGGCAATGAAACTTTAAAATTTGCCCGGAGGACTTAGAAATGGTGCCCGGAGGACTTAAATTTTACTTGAAAATTTTAAAATTGATGCCCGGAGGACTTACAATTGGTCTGAAGTGTTTGAAATCCGTGCCCGGAGGACTTGGAATTGGATTTGAAATTTTGAAATTCGTGCCCGGAGGACTTAAAATTTGCTTGTCTTCTGAAAATCAATCTTTAATCTTGATTAAACATGGCACTGGTAAAACTGGATTTGTAATTTTCTTTATCATGAGCAAATTTGCCCCTTTCTCTCTTTTTTTTTCTCTTTTTTTTTCTCTTCTTCTTTTTCTTTCTCTTCTTTTCTTTCTTCTCTTTTCTCTCTCTCTCCTCTTCTCTTTTCTTTCTCTTTTTTTCTTTTTCTCTCTTCTCTTTGTTTCTCTTCTCTTTTTTTCTCTTTTTCTTTTTCTCTTCTTCTCTTCTCTTTTCTTTCTCTTTTTCTTTCTTCTTTTTCTCTCTTCTTTTCTCTTCTCTTTTCTTTCTCTCTCTTTTCTTTTTTTTCCTTTTTTGTCTCTCTTTTTTTTTCTTCTTTTTTCTTTTTTTCTTGGAAAAGGTTGCATAACCTTTGAAATCTTGATTGAATGGTATTGAGTCTTCAGCTTGAGAAATATGTTTTAATCTGAAAATTTTACACAAAAACTTTCAATGTTGATGTTGTATGATATTGTGTATGTATGCATGAATGCATGGCACTCAATCCTGTACATTTTCTAACTTCAAAACTCTTTCCTATCTTGCCAAAGAGGCACATCATTTGACTTTTTTTTTCTTTGCCCCCAACATGATCATGAAAACTCCTTTCTGTTTCCCATTTCTGCAGGGTTCTGGTGCTCATCATAGCCTTTTGACGAAAAGCGCAAAAAATTTTCTCATAACTATTTTCCAGGAGGGAATTGAATCTAAATTTCACAAGTGATGTTTGATTCTTTCAAAATATTAGTGATTACTTTTCAAGATGAGTGACATAAATCCTACTCGGATCTCTTCGACTGGACAATTGAAAGTTTGATGCGCCAAGTGTTTTATTTGGGGAATACCTTGCCACTTATCTAACAACAATGGTTCCTTTCTTGGCTCAAAATGGTTTTCTTAAAATACCATCGTTTTTCTTCCCTTTTTTTTTTGGTAACAAAATTTTGAATGAGATAAGAAACAAAATATTCACAACTTGATTCGACAATCTCTTAAATTCCCGAATAACGGAGTTCTTCAAATGCCAAGATCAGGCATGAATGATTGAGGGTTTTTTTGTTCTGTTTAGGAAGAGTGTGTACAAGAAGAAAGGTTCAAACCTTTTGAGAAAAATGTCGGACAATCATGTGACATTAAAATCTTTGGATATCTCGAGGATTTCTCAAGGACTATTGGTTCTTTTTCCATGTTTTCAATTCATGTCACTGCTTAATGGGTTGCACTAAGAGTCCATCGTTTGCTCTAGACTGCCCTTTTTGAGTTTTCACCCTAGAGTTCTACTCTTTCTTTTGTTTTCTTTTCTCTTTTTTTTTCGATTGTTCCACCATGCATTCAAGAATTCAAATTTCATTCAAACCAAATAATAGTGAGGATTTTCCAAAGAAGAGCTCGTTGATACAAGCATCCACATTTGATCAAAATGGACTTTTAAGTACGTAACGTAGGCCATGGTTCAAGGTTTTGAAAGAATGGATAAATAGGCCCAAAATGTGTTTGAAGGTGATCAATCCAAGGATCATTTCTTCTCACATAGATGTCTATCATTTTCACTCTTCGAAGCACCTTTCTTTTTCTAATTTTCCATGTATCCCTTCCTTTTCTTCTTTTCTTTCTTTTTTCTTCTTTTTTCTTTCTCTCTTTTTTTTTTTTCAAGATCCTATTCATCCTTTGAAGCATCTTTCTTTGTGTACTTTCACATGTATCCTTCCTCCTTTCTCTTTCTTTTTTCTCTTTTTTTTTTTATTGATTCCTATCCAAGATTTCCGAAACACAGTAAATCTTACTTGATTGAAAACAAAAGCTTAATCATTTATTTTCTTTGAAAAGCTATTTTCTGCACATGCCCCCCGGTGTGGAGGGTGGTCCTTGGAGGAGGTTTATTATGAAAGAAACTATCAAGCTCAAAAGGGGTAGCAACAGGATAATGTTTATATTTGTGAATGGGATGTGAAAGACGGCCATTCATCATTTCAAATTAAGACGCCTCCATCGAAAAGCAATTCTTAGGATAAGTTTTCCTTTGGCTTTTGAAATCATCTGAATATCATGCTTGCATGATGTCACAATCAATTTCATTTTCATTTTTTTTTCTTCTTTCTTTTTTTTTTGAACAAAATTTTCTTGTAATGTACCATAATGATAGAACTTGACCTCACACACCACATCTTCATTTAAGGAAACAGGTGATGCGTAGCTCGAGGTATTACGCAGATGAACATTGATGGAAAAATCCTCGACTTTGGTTCTCCTTTTTTTTTCTTTTCTTCTCTTTTTTCTTTTTTTTTTATCTTGCCCCAAAACATGGGCAAAAGGCATCTAGGGAATACAGGATTAAAGAATTTGGGATTTGTACAAGAATCTAGGTGGAAAGGTGTTTCAAAATGATCTTGCCACGATCGACCGCCATTGTCCAGAATCTTTGAGATTGTCATAGATTTCCAAAACATTCTCGAAAAGTTTTTGCAAATCAATCATTTCTTTGAAAATTATTAACAGTAAAGCCCTATCATGGTCAAAGTGAAAACAAAATAGAACTTTCAAAATCTTATGCCCCAATTTAGCTTTTTGGCTCTCGACTGACTTAGATTCTGTTGAGATGTGATCCAAGAATGATTCAATACATTCATCTTTGACAGTAATCACCAATTTTGTTGGAATCATTTTTATCATTAATGTGAAGAAAAGAGACATTCTTGTCACATGCCACTGGAAAATAAATTATGCAAAAGGTTGTGCTCATACAATTGTCACCTAGGCCAACGAGAATGACAAGCATTTTTTCAACAAAATACAGACTTCAAAATCTCAAAATCTCCGTTTTCCTCCCGATTGATCTGCCAAAATGCCATGATTTTACACCAAAGTGGACTTCCATTGTTCCATGAGTTCTTGAGTCAAGATTCCACCATTGATGAGCTCTTCAATCCTTTCTTTCAACTGTCTGCATTTTTCTGTTGCATGCCCAATTGCCCCCATGTGATAGTCACATTTGCTGTTCGGGTCATAACTCTTGGCCAGTGGGTTCGGTGCTGTTCTCAAAGGTATAGGGGCCAAATATTGATTTTCTATCAAAAAGGGCAAAAGATCGGAGATTGGAATTGGGATTTTTCCTTGGTTGCTTCTCGATCTTTTTCTGTTGTTCATTGATTGTTGAGGAGGTTGCGCTACTGGTCTAGGCATGAAGATAGGCGCATGAAAAATTGTTGGAGGACAAGAGTTTGTTGGAAATCCTGGTTGTGGGACTGGTGAAAAAGGATAAGAATCATAGGAGGCATTATTCAAGGTTGGACCGTATGATGGGTGAGGCAAACAGGGATGAGATGGAGCAGTGTTTTTGGGAAATTGCCCCTCAAATGTTGCAACTTGTACTTCTTCTTCCTTTCTTTCTGACTTGTTATGAGCAATGTCATCTATCTTGATCTTGCCCCTTTTGATTGCATTCTCAATCATCTCTCCGGAGGCCACCATGTCAGCAAAATTCTTAGTAACATTCCCAATCATCCTGTCATAATATGGTGCTTGGAGGGTACTAAGAAACATAGTCGCAGTCTCCTTTTCTGTGAGGGGAGGCTGGACCTGGGTGGCAACATTCTTCCATCTCTGGGCGTATTCTCTAAAGCCTTCAGTAGCTTTCTTCTCCATAGTTTGCAAAGATAAACGATCTGGGGCTGAATCCACAATATGCTTATATTGGGCGAGAAATGCCCTTGCCAAATCTTCCCATGAGTGAATATCGCCCCTGCCCAGTTGTGTATACCACCTAGCAGCAGATCCTTTAAGGCTGTCTTGGAAAACATGGATTAACAGCTTGTCATCACGCACATGCGCTGCCATTTTTCTACAGTACATAGTGATATGGGCCTTTGGACAAGTGGTCCCATCATATTTCTCAAATTCTGGAGCTTTAAACTTTAAAGGAATGACTACACCAGGCACTAAGCATAATCCGACAGCATCTAAAGATCCGTGAAAATCCATTCCTTCAACAATTCGAAGTCTTTCTTCTATAAGCTCTATCTTTTGTTGGGAACTTGAGCCTCCTTCCACTTGTGGCATCCCTTGCTCTTTGTGACTATCCAAATTGGCAACATGAATTGGTTCGAGGGGATTCATGGTGGGAATTGCTTGTGGCTCTTGAGATGATTGGGTTTCTCGTGAGCCAATGTTGAGTGGACAAAAAGAATCTTCAGCGTTTTGTAACTGATGCCCCTCTTGAGTAGTTAATTGTCCCATTTTTCCATTGTTCAGCTTCTCCCACAAACCTGCCATCTGTGACAATTGTTCTCTCATCTCTTGTTGAGCTTTTTCCATCCTTTCCATCCGAGTCATTTCTGTCTCTTCCATGTCCCAAAACTATCTCCGAAGCTTTTCAATGATCAAGCTATATCTACACCAAATCCTGTCATAACCCAAAATTAGATGTCATGCTTGCCATGCTATGTGAAGCTTTTATTGTATTGAAATTGTATATCTACATGTAAAAGAAATTTCAAACTTGTTATTATTTTACAATATCACAAGTCACACACCAAAAAGGAAAAATATATATATTATGAACTAAAATTGTGTTTTTTTTTTTTATTTTGATCATTTGTTTTTTTTTGTTTTTTTTGAAACAATTATTATTAACCTTATTATCTTTTGTCAAAATCATGTTATGCACACATGAATGAAGTGAATGCAAACCTATATAAAATCTTGTAACATTCATATTCACATAGGAATTGTTTACAAGACTCAAAATTCCTTACTAACTCTCCCTTATTCTAGTGCCCTCAACATTCCAAATCCTTCAAAAACAAGTCAAGCATTGTAGATCCCTAGTTGACCATTTCATGAAAAGTCGATCTGTTTCCACTTGCTAATGATTCAACATGTAATTGTTCTGGAAACGACAGCGACCCTTGAAAATGAACCAATTTAGGCTTTCCAAAACTTTTAAGCATCTGCATTACCTTAGCTTGCTTTCCTTTTATCTCCCGTATATCATGTCCAAACTCCTCTCGATTATTCTCCAAAATAGTCTAGCTTTCTAATTAATCTCCCATATCTTTGACCTATTTTACTCCAAAAAAAACAAATATCTTCCTTATTATGTGATGTGAATGCATTAATGTAATGAAATATGCCATGCTAAAATTTAAGAGTAAAAGAACCAAAATTTTCTCTTATTTAAATTCAATGAATTCTTTTTTCTTTCCTTTTTTATTTTAAACTTTGATTATTTCTCCTCCCTTTTTTTTTTTAAGAATAAATTTTCTTTTTTCTTTTCTTATTTTCACACCACAATTTATTTTCTTTAATTTCCCTTTTTATTTAATCTATTTTTAAAGGAATGTGACAATGAATTTACCTTTTATTTTTATCCAAAAATTTCTTTTCCCCTTTTTTTTTATTTTTTATCTATGCATAAATTTCAAAAATATATATACACACATTATTATTACCTTCTTTCAAATAGCACCAGAGAACAAAGAATATTTCCATGTTATTCTCAAAAAGAAAAAAACTTTGTTTTCTTTTTTTCTTTTCTTTTTTTTTATTGTAAACTTGTAAAATTTTATTTTGAAAATGACAAAAAGAAGAAAAAAAATCTCTTGATTTTTATTTTATTATTATTTTTTAAAAAAAAACATGAATTTGAAAATTATCAGAGTTATGATACGAAAAAAGTAGTAAAATGTTCCCTCGTGTCCTAATTTCGGGATAATTTCTACAAAAATCGAACATGGCTCTAGCTAGGATCGGCTTCTTAGGGCCTTTTACATGCTGATTTGGGTCTCTAAAAGGTCAAAAGGTTCCCAAATTATACCTTACTGTCATCCACACTGGACTAGTAAGATTTAATTTGAGTGGGAGTATTTCGATTGCCATTGCGGAGGTGATTACCTCACGAGAGCAAAGGTACTCTACTCCCTCCTAAGAAGGACGGAACCCGGGTATAGAGCTCATGTTATGCAAATGCAAGTGCAAGTGTGTGTATGAGGGAACATTTATCAAACCATAACCCTTATTCTACCCCAACAATTTATTAGCAATAATATATA
The DNA here is from genome assembly GCA_031772115.1 of Heritiera littoralis. Taxonomy (NCBI): domain Eukaryota; kingdom Viridiplantae; phylum Streptophyta; class Magnoliopsida; order Malvales; family Malvaceae; genus Heritiera; species Heritiera littoralis. Next base: position 973,059 of record JAPDPK010000158.1, read on the forward strand.
CAACTAAAGAATGCCATAAAATAAACATAATAACTTATTCACACAAATGCAACAAATTATTTAAAATTAAAGAAATTAAATTTAAATATTAATTAAGACCTTTAAATTAAGACTTAGGATAACACATGATTAATAAATGGCTTGACCCTCAAAAAGTGTCCCCAGCGGAGTCGCCAAGCTGTCGTAACGGCTTCGCGCTCGACGATTTTCGAAAAAGGCGTTTAAAAACAAAAATGGAGTCGCCACCAATCTTTTTTGACTAGGTGTGATTGGCCACCTAAAATATTTATCTTATTAATAAAATCTCAAAATTAATTAAGTTTTATTAAAAAGATAATTTTTGGTCTGCGAAAACAAAGTTGGGTTCGGGGGTACGGTTACGCGTGGGGAAGGATTAGCACCCCCACGACGCCCGTTAAAAAACGGCACCATAATAATCATGTGTTATCTTTTAGTTTCAATAAAATGGTCTTGAATTAATATTTAAAAATAATTCCTATTTTATTGCAATCAATTTTATTCTTTTAATTTTGAAACATTTAAATATTATTTTTTTTGAAATAAGTGAAAATCTTTTATATTGAAAATTATTTCGAAGTACCCCAATACTCTGGTAGCGTTTCGGATAATTTCCTCACCTAGAGATTTCTTAAGAATCACTACTTGTGAGTTCTGTAGAATCTCATCATCGGAAGATTCACACTTGCTTCCAAAAATTCTTATGAATGCATATGATGCAAACAGATTATGAGTGATGCAAATGAATTTTTTAAGTAATTTTTTTTATATAAATGTTTCTTTATTTATTTTAAATAAAAATTCTTATTATTGAAAAATTGCACTAAGTATCCCAATACTCTGGTAACACTTAGTGAACTTCTCTCACCTAGGGATCAGTCAAGAAATCACTACTTGTGAGTTTCATGACATCCCATCATCGGAATTCATTTAATTAAATTTAATTTTTATCATTAATTTCCTTTTTTCAATTTTCTTTTTTAAAAAAAACTTATTTATTTTTATTTTTAATAAAAAATAAATTATTAAAAAATCATACTAAATATCCCAATACTCTGGTAACATTTAGTACGACTCTTCTCACCTAGGGATCAGTCAAGAAATTACTACTTGTGAGTTTCATGACATCCCATCATCGGAAATATTCATTTAAATTTAAATTTTATTAATTTCCTTTTCCTTTCTTAAAAAAAAATCATTTATTTTTATTTTAATAAAAAATGTAAATTATTGAAAAATCATACTAAATATCCCAATACTCTGGTAACATTTAGTAGATTCTTCTCACCTAGGGATCAGTCAAGAAATCACTACTTGTGAGTTTCATGACATCCCATCATCGGACTTCATTTAAATTTAAAATTTTATTAATTTCCTTTTCCTTTCTTAAAAAAAAATCATTTATTTTTATTTTAATAAAAAATGTAAATTATTGAAAAATCATACTAAATATCCCAATACTCTGGTAACATTTAGTAGATTCTTCTCACCTAGGGATCAGTCAAGAAATCACTACTTGTGAGTTTCATGACATCCCATCATCGGACTTTTGTTTACTTAAATTTAAAATTTATTTTTAAATGTGATTCCTAATTAATAGTAATTAATGAAGATGCAAATGAAAGAAAATTTTTCAAAAATTTTTTATTTTATAACATGCATTAATAATAATAATAATAATAATAATAATAATAATAATAATAAAAGCACAAAATAATAACATAATAATAACAATAATAAAAACACAATAATAATAATAATAATAATAATAATAATAATAATAATAATAATAATAATAATAATAATAATAGCACCAAAATTATTAAAATTAAAAAATATACCTAAATTGGTTTGGGCTAAGAATCCAAAGGAAATGCTTGCAAATAGCCCAACCAGGTTGGCCCAAGGCATGTGGGCCCAACAGGTGAACAAATCTGGCCCAAGTAAGGTGGACCGGATCGGGTCAAGCGCGGGTAGCGAAACGGGTCGGGTCGCTGGCACGCGGGTCAGGCGAAGAGGCTGGAGTCGAGTCGGGCGCGCGAGCTCCGGATCCGGGTCGGGTCTTCACGCGGATCCTTCAGTTTTTTTTTTTTTGCTATAAAAGCCTAATATTTTTTTTTTTACTTCATTTTCTTCTTCTTCTCAGAAAAAAATTCCAGAGCCTTGGAAGGCTCTCGGCTGGGTCGGCCAGGCGATTCCCGGCCGCCACCTTCGCCACCGTCGGCCGCCGTTGACCGCTGTCTCCGGTGGTCGGAACTCAAAAAGGAAACCACTTTCCGGAAGCTATCCACCCCCTGAGCTCGATTCCGGCCTCCGATTCACTCGAAAATGCCCCCAACCCGACGGATCTGAGGTCGAAACCTTCGGCCTCTATTTTTTATTTTCGGTTTTTTGCTTTTCAGATCTGGCTTTGAATATGTTTGGGTTTGTGTTTTTGTTGCTGTTGTGTTTTTTGTAGGTGGGGGTTCTAGGGTTTGAGGGGGCTCGGATTCGGGGTTTTGGGTTGCCGTTGGGATTGCTTAAGGTTCGGTTTTTTCGGGATGATGTTGGTGGTGGTCTCAGTTCTTGGGTGGTGAGGATGATGTTGGTGTTTGGGGTTTCGGTGGTGAGTGGTTGGTGATGAAGACGAGGGTGGCTAACGTAGAGGAGTCTGTGTAAAGGCTCGGTGATGGAGATTGAGACCAGTCCTGAGGATGAGGTTGGGGCCGGCTTTTAGAGGGACTCTGGTATGGGGTTTCGATGTAGATGGGATAGGGGCAGAGTTGGTGACCGGCGGTGGTGTCAGGGTGATGGACAGCTGATGGGAAACAAGACAGAAAATAAAAATAAAATAATAAAAATAACAATAATGATAATAAAATAAAATAAAAATAAATAATAAAAATAAATAATAAAAAAATAAAAAAGGATAATAAAATAAAAATAAAATAAGAAACAAATAATAATAATAATAATGATAAATAGAATATATATCAATAATAATAATAATAATAAGATAAAATTATGTGTCTACATATATTATTAGGAAAAATTAAATTAATAAATTTAAAATAACTCATAAAAATAAATTAATATTAAAAATCATAATTAAAATACTTAATGAGTTCATTTAATTAAGTATTATATTAAAAATTAATTAATTTATAAATAAAAATGTATATAATAATATTTAAAAAATATTATTTATAATCAGATTCGAATAATAAGATACCTTAATATCACTACTTGAACCCGTAACGGGTAGTAACCTGAACCCTATCTGAATCAGATCACCAAATACTCATATCTTACTTAATCGGATCATATAAAACAAGATATCCATTTACAAGGCATCTATTTACATCCCCATATTCTCACCACCCAAAAATGTAAAATACAAATTATCTTTTATTATATTATTATTCCCACCTTATCCTTAAAAGGTTCAACCTCGAACAGCAGGCGGTCAGCGTACACATAGAAAAATGAAAAAGAAAAAAACTCAAAAAATACAGAAACCGACAAAAAAAAAAAGTTTGCTTACGTGGCGGAACTTTATCCTTTATTGCAAATCGAATCCACCACCCTTTTTCTTTTCTAATTATAAAACGCCGTCCGTTCACGTGCAATTTTAAGACAGCAAACTGAAAACAAGGAAAAAAAAAATGTTATGGAGTGAGTTATTATCGGAGCTGATTCCTGGTTTACCTGAGGAAATCGGAATCGAGTGCTTGGCTCGGTTTCATTATTCAACTCACCGAATCGCAGCTCGAGTTTGCCGACGCTGGCAAGAGCTTCTCCAAAGCAGAGAGTTTTACTATCAGAGAAAGCAAACCGGACATACACAGAAAGCGGCTTGCTTAGTTCAATTACTGAAGAATGGCTCCGACGCTGATGGGTCCAAACCGGTTGGTCTACCCAGGTACGGGATCACCGTGTTTGATCCCGTGAGTGGAATCTGGGATCGAATTGAACCGGTTCCTAAGTACCCTGATGGGCTTCCTTTGTTTTGTCAGATAACAAGTTCGGAAGGAAAGCTTGTGGTGATGGGCGGATGGGACCCGACAAGTTATGACCCAGTGAGGGATGTATTCGTCTACGAGTTCACGACTCAGAGGTGGAGGCAAGGGAAGCAGATGCCGGGAACTCGATCGTTCTTTGCGGCTGGGGAGTTGGATGGACGCGTTATCGTAGCGGGAGGTCATGATGAGAATAAGAACGCTTTACGTACAGCGTGGGAATATGATGTATGTCGGGATGAGTGGACTGAGTTGAATCGGATGAGTCAGGAGCGAGATGAGTGTCAAGGGATGGTGATTGGATCGGAATTCTGGGCGGTGAGTGGATATAGAACGGATAATCAAGGAGGTTTTGAGGGGAGCGCTGAGTTCATGGATTTGCGGACAGGTCAATGGAGTCGAGTTGACGAGGCTTGGAAAGCGAATCGGTGCCCCAGGTCCTGTGTGGGAGTTGGGAAAGAGAAAAGGCTTTTCTGCTGGGCTGACTGTGATTCGGCGATACGAGTTGGAGTATGTGCGGTTCCCTTAGGTGACTGTACATTTGTCTCTGGATCAGCTTACCAGGGCGGGCCACAAGAATTCTTTTTGGTTGATGATCAGAGTGGGATATTTAAGAGTATAGATGTTCCACTCGAGTTTTCTGGGTTTGTACAATCTGGTTGTTGCGTGGATATCTAAATCTAAGGTGCAAGTAATACAGTCGCATGATGATGTATTAGTGCTAAAATAAGGCAGGATAACATTTGTTATCATCAATGAAATCACCATTGTTTAGGCTGTATTTGTAAAATCTAGAAACATCACGATATGTGTATATCTGTATAATAGATCTTGTAATATAATGTACATTATCCATACCTTGTTCACAGATGATGTGTTCTCCTTCCACTTTTCGGTTTTATGAACCACAAGATCAGTGGGATCTTAAAGCATCAAATAGCTGCACTATTGAAGATCCAAACGCTAACCCCTTGTCAAACTGAAATCAGCTGTTACATACAACAGGGCAATGGGCATGAGGGGGCTGCCACATCCACATATCAGCACAGCCATGGCTTTGGGATATCATCGCCTATCCAAAGACGTTAGGAAACGGGCCTATTCTATTCTTAAACCCTCTTAAGACACAGTCTCTTTAACCCTAGTGTGACAATCTTTTAAGAGAGCTTGCATGTGGCAACAAAATCTATAACAAAAAAGTTCAAAAAGATGGTAGTATATCACATATAGATCAAATCCGTGGAGGTATTCCAACAGATCAAGCATCTAATTACTCTTAGCAAGAAACAATAACACTGGTGAATGGAAAATGTTCAAAAAGATCATTTAAGCATGTTAATCATTGTCAGCATGGAAGATTCCAAACAGGAAGTCCATGTTTTAACGTTATTACTAGCCATAATCAGCACTAGCTTAATCAACTTTGTTGTCAGTCATCCACTGCTGAAGCAAAGCTATACCAATTATCTAGACAGCCAGCATAAAGAATATCTCCAGAGATACACTAACCCAGACACCTTGAAATCAGTCACCTAGAATAGTCCAGACTACAGCTCCTGCTCCTACTAAAGCTCCAGTTTACTCCTTGAGCCATAGGGTGACCTCGAGTAAGATTGCCCTCTATATCTACTATATCTGGGTGAAATTAACCTAGAAAAAAACAGAAGGCAACGTTAAAATGACCATTCACAAAACATAAATAATTATAACAGTAATATTGAACAGCTTACCTTGAGTAATGTCTTTGCCTAGGAGAAGGAGAATAATAGTCTGGACTGTGGGAGTAACTTCAGGTATATCGTGGTGGCTGAGAATAACAAAATGGGGAGTGCCTGAATGTCAACATAGTGAAACACATGTAATCCACATTACCATTGTTCAATTAACACCTTTAATTTCTTAACCAGAAATCCATTCCAATTACAAGTCTCCTCTCTTCGTAAATCCCTTTCTGCATGGCAAAACTAGAACATCAACTACGAACAGCAGCTAATTTTAAAAAACGTGGTGGGGTAAAATATGAGCATCACAGAAGAACACAAGCTTACCTTCCGCCGCGTTCTCTTGCCTTCATTTCTGAAGGCTTCTTCCTGTTGTCCTCAGCAAATACAACAGTAAGTTCTCAGCCAAGAAGAACAAAGCCATCCATATGATATTTTGCATCAGCAGCATCAGCAGGATCTATAGACTGGACAAATCCAAAACCACGTGGTTCCCTGCATCACAAACAAGATAGCTCTCATAAACATAGCATAAATATTAAAAATAGCAGATTATACTTCAGAAGCCACAAATGCTCACTGATTTTAAAAATCACAAACATGATCTTGACTTTAGAGTAACATGGAAGATCATGATAGCAAGCTGATGCTCCATACAATTGATTATGCGGCCGCTAGCTTTGTGGGGAGGCAAATTTTAATTGAGTTGATATCCTTCAAGACTTGCATTTCTTCACAATAAATTCAATACCAACTCCCTTCCAACCTTGATGTGAATTAAGGTTATCTTGAACATTACTCGTTAATTTAAAGTGTTTTCAACAGAGCATTCTTATACTTCATTGGTGTCTTCAACACAGTACTTTTATTACTTCATTGGTGCCTTCAACACTTTCAATAAAAACAACCAAATTCCCATAAACAAATGTAAATAATAAAGAAACAACCCCAACACCGAAACACTCTGTGAGATAGGATGAAGATAGACAAGTTGACATTATCAGACACAAATACATGCACTTAGTTACCGTTTTCAGGAATCTACAAGAATTATACTTACCCAATATAATAATCTCGATGCAGGTGGATGTCCTTGACGTGACCTAATTGCCCAAAAGGTCCATGCAGAACTTCAGGCCTGCACACGAAACACAATTAGATAATTATTGGCTCTAAGGAAATGCTTTTATGATACTAAAATTTGACTTGTATTATGAAAATCATGTTTTTCAACAAAAGACAAAAGAACAAAGCGGCTTGTTCTGTTTGGATGGGAGCAACAAAAACAAATCATAACAAAAAATAAAAGTAAAATGTTTAGGTGTCTCCTCAAAACCCTTTGCAAATGCTTATAGCATGAATTAAATGCAAGACATAACCACTAACAGGAAAACTAAAAGCGAATAGAGCAAGAGGATATCAGGTTTGAAATAACAGACACCTAACGAAAGGAGGAGACGGTACAAACCTTCAGTCGTGGCCAAGGTTGCAAACCAGAAGACTGGTGAGAAGATCTCTACCATGAACTCCATAGCGACCCTTAGGCTTTACTTGGTATGGTGGAAAGAAAGAGATAAGGAAAGAAAATTGGTTAATCAAAAGGTTAAGCTACAAAGTAGGAAAGTTGTTATGAAGTATAACCATTTGATTAACTAATTTTACTTGCACACCCCTTTCTTTTCATCCTACCAAGCAAAGCCTTAAGGCTAGGGCTGCAACGCCTCACGCCTCCTACCATAATCCCTCGGTGGTGAGGGACTGTAAACTGTAACTTCTACCCCTCATTTGCAACAAACCTAAGGCATTCAATGGTCACAAAATTGGTTTAAACCGTGATAAAACTGAAAAAAGCCGTGTGCAAGCAATGCAAACTAGAAAAAACAGAGAGAAAACCTGCAACTCTATAGATGCAACGAAATATTTAAACTTTCACCAAAATGCATGATTTCACTATTACATGGAACAACCCACTTTGAATTAACATGTTTAATCAAAAAAAATCCTGCTTTTTACTATATGCTTTTGCATTATACACATTTTCGAACGTATAATATATATATATATATATATATATATATATATATATATATATATATATATTCAAAGAACTCTGAAGAAAAGAAAATATGATTATAACATGAGAAATCTAAAATCTTAATGAAACAGAAAGGAGACTAACAATTTAAAGAAATAACAAAAAAGGAAAGAAGGTAGAGACGAAAGACATAGAGAACTTACTGTTCCATGATCGCTTTAAGAAGACGATGAAGTTCCAAAGCTTCTATGCTCTTTCTCTTCTTCTTAAACTTCAAAGATTTTTGGCGTTAGGTTGTTAAACACGGGTTCTTCGATTCACCAACCCTCGTTAAGCCTCTCTCAGCATCATATACGTCCACGTGTATTCCAAGAACAAAATCAACGGTGGATGTCATTTAAGTTGGTTTGAATGGATTCAAAGTCAACGGTGGATGCCATTTAAGTTGGTTTGAATGGATGCAACATGGATTGAACCCTAATCCAACGAGCGCATGGGCTGAGGCCTGGGGGTTCTGATTTAAATGCCAACCCGCGGATTAAATGACCTACAAAATTACGAGCCTTTTTGAGACAAATTGGATCACTCATGGACCTTGATCCAAGTAGGCCCACGAAACAACCCGACCCGACATATCCAGCCGAGCCCTGCCAAAATGCTGCTCTTTTTTTTTTTTATGAATAAAGAGACTTTTATTGAATAAACAACCGAAATTAGGTCCTAATACATCATGGGAACACAGTTCCCATAACCGCATGCTGCTCTTAAGCCTCTCTAAACCCTTTCCCCAATTTTAAACTCCCACGAAGATACTCAAAATGTTCAAAAATTTCGTAGCTTTTCTCTTCTTTATCGAAACATGTTCTTTTTAATAAGGGTTTCGGATTTTCTTTTTGAGTTGTATATGATGCACTGACAGTATATAGTTTTTATACACTGGCAATGCATCAGAAGTTGACACCTCATCAATATGCCTTTATGGGCAAATTAAAAAAATTTATTTATATTTGCATATAAAGGCCTATTGATGAGGTGTTAACCTCTGGTGCACTGTCAGTGTATAGAAATTATATACTGTCAGTGTATAGAAACTATACACTGTCAATGCATCATATATAAATTCTTTCTTTTTTCTCTTAGGTTTTACTTGTTAGAAATGATGAAAAGAGATGAAGATGAAAAATTTATCAATCTAATGATTGAGCTACAAAATAAGAAAATGATTATGAAACTTAACCATTTATCAAAATTTTCATCCTCACCCCTTTCCATCATTCCTACCAAGCAAAGTCTTAGGAAAAAATGGTAGCATCTTCAAAGAAATTTCAAAAAGAAAATATCCAATGAAGGGAAATGGAAGTTCAATTTTTAATATTCAACTTATGTATAATAAGAAAATTTTGAGTCTATTCTATCGAATCATACTAAATTAGATTTTTTTTAGTATAAGATATTAAATTTTTACTATAAACTATGTAGACTGACAATCACATAAGAGATAGCTTTGAAATTTTACTGCATCTTTTTTCATTAATTCAAGTATTGATATTTGTATGTATGAAAAGATAATTAAGTTTAATTTTAATTATAAAAAAATATAATTTTCGAAACTTCAAATGCATTATGATTTTTTTTTATAACTCAAGATATAATAATTTATTAAGTAGTGTCAAGATACTTATCATATGCCTTTATGTACAAAATTTTATAAAAATATATACATTTTATGATAATTATACGTACATAATAATATAAACATATGTACATAAGAGATAAATAATTCTGAGTAACCAAATTATTAAAATAAGATATATGAATACTTATATATACAAAGGCTATATAAAAATGTATACATTTTGTGATAATTATATGTATCTCGTATAAACATATGTACATTGACATTTCTTTCAAGAGATAATTTGATCTTGACCATACCTACAATAAGGTATTTAAATATCTATATGTACAAAACTCTATAAAAGTATGTACATGTTATTATAACTATATGTATGTCATAACATAAATGTATGTATATTTCTTTCAAGATAAAAATTAATCTTTAACATTCGAATATTAATGATAAAATATTCGAATAGGTAATATTTGTTGTTTATTCTCTTTTGAAACAACTGATCTTGGTGGTAACAATTTCATCAACCCACTTGCAACTCTTAGGCTTTACTGGGTAACAATTTCGTCTAATAATTATAGGATTTATATATAATGCATTGACAGTATATAGTTTCTATACATTGTCAATGTATTAGATTTGACACCTCATCAATAGGTCCTTATGAGCAAATTAAAAAATTATTTATATTTGCTTTTAAGGGCCTATTAATGAGGTGTCAACCTCTGATGCATTGACAGCGTATAGAAACTATACATTGTAAGTGCATTATATACAAACTCATAGTTATATTCCACGATACCAAAATTGACTTTTGGGTCAACCTAAAGGACCGTTAAAACAGTTTAACATAAAAACAAAAAAACAACTCTAATTTTAGCTTTAGCTTTATCTTGTTTTCATTGTTCTGCTTTTGAGAGTGCGAAAGCTGTTTAGGAAAAAAAAAAACCCTTAAAAGCCAATTCGAAGGTTAAATCCTCGATATTTACCTTCAATAAACATATTTATTTCTTAATTAGACTTTCATTTTAATTTTTATGTTTTGTTAGCGGGGGGTTTTCTTTAATCAACTCTTCAGCATTTCAAAATGATGGAGGTATTTCTCTCTTTCTTCTTCTTTTAATTATATTTTTTGTGCTATATTTGATTACTTGAATAATTAGAATTTGGTTCTTCAATTATGGTCCTTTCAAGAACATCATCGTTAGAGTCTTCAACTCAATAGATTGGAATAGGCTGCATGAATCAATATTTGAAATCACCTTATATTCTTTCAAGATGACGAATTTAAATCATTTTTAGGTTTTTCTTTTATTTCGTTGCCAGGTTGGGAGCGCTTGCTTTGAAAGTTTTACGGATTCGATCTTTAGAAAATTAATTGAGATTTGGTCAATATATATCAAATTAAGCAGAAAGAATGAGCTAAGAGATTAAAAAAGATGAAATTTTGTGCTCAGTAGGGTGCAAATTATTCCTTTTAAATTTTTTCATATATATATTTTTTAGGATAGGACCTGCAAATCATTGAATTTATGACATAATTGCCACATTTATAGAAATTAAAAGAATTTGTTGCACTCCATCTTTTATCTTTTTTTTAGTGAATATGAGGAGTTTGGCTGATTCGGGTGAAGATCCAGGTGTAGAAAAGATGGTGGCAGTATAATTTGCATGGATTCTGCAGGGGATACTTTGTGATACATGTAATTCTCATAGTTAGTTGGCTGTACTGGAAATATTTCTCAATTTTGTTTACCCCTTTTATAGACAAATAGCTAGAAAAATATGTTTTTCAGATAGATCAAGGTTTTTAACTTTAGAGACATTGCTTTTGGAGAAATCTGGTCACCCATGTAAGATGTGAACCTGTCGTCATTTTTTATATTAGAAGCTTGATCAATATGTTTCCTTGTTGCAAATAGGATATTGGATTAAAACATCTCCTTTTGGTTGCCAACTAGTTTTTCATCAAACTACGTAAGTTATATGTTGTAGCTGACATCATTTTGTAGGCATCAACAAGTACAGATCCTCCTGCAAGTGATGTAGAACTTGTACCAGAGAAGATCAAAGATGTGAAAGAGGGAGGTCCTACATTTCACTGTCACCTTTGTGATATAGAACTAGTTTACAGTATGGCTCAAGCACTCCTCCCAGGTTTAGCTACAGCTTGTGTCGACAATACAACAGGTGATATTTTCAGGTCTGCTGGTTCAGTTGCAGCTGATATTAGAAAAGAAATGGTGGAGTATCTAACTCAAAGAAGTGAAACTTTTGTGGCTGAATCCGTTGTGTTGGATGGTGGTCCAGAGGCAGAAGCATCTGACAATCCTTATGATATCATTGCTTATTTGGTTGATGAATTTGCAAGTTCAAGGAGGAATTTGTTTAGTCAAGTTTCAGGATGGCTACTAAGTGAAAAGAGAGAAGACAAGATAGATGATTTTGCACAAGAAATGGAAATTAATGGGTTTTGGTCAATAGACAAGAGAGAAGCAATTGTACAAACTTTGCTGAAGAACGTTGACATCAAGAATGAATTTCACTGTGACATGAAATTTGACTCAGCTGATGAACTTTCTTTGCATGTGCCAACTTGCAGCTATAGATCAATGAACTGCGAAAATGAGGGGTGTGATGCTAGATTTTCAGCTTATCAAAGACATGAGCATGATTCAGTCTGCCCTTTCAAGATAATTCCATGTGAACAAAAGTGTTCAGATAGCATCATGAGACGTGAGATGGACAGACACTGCATAACTGTCTGTCCAATGAAGCTTGTGAACTGCCCTTTCTATCCTGTGGGTTGCAAATCAGCCATACCTCAATGTAAGATTGAAGAACATCGTTCCGCAAACCTTCATTCTCACGTGCTATATATTTTTCAAGGCATTCATAAGGAAGCATCTGCAGAGGTTCTAAGAGAACGAGTGGAGCAACTAGAAAAGGTGAGTCAAATGTAATTGAAAATTCCTTGCTCAATAGATACTTGTTTTTCATTTTGCTTATAAAGGCAAGCAGTTTCTAATATCTGATGAGAGATAAATTACTATCTAAGCACTTGATTTCTTTGTTTGCTCATTTGTTTGTAAATCAATTCTATGACATCATGATGAAGTACTTTATAGAATTATCCAACATCATAACTTTTATGACTAACTTCTGTTTCTCACTTAAAACAATCATATTATAGAACCCCTTTAAATTAATCTCCTTTAAATTAATAACCTCTTGTAATGAATAAAAAATCATGATCTTGAGTCGGGCCAGCAAACCAATAAGCTCCTCTATCGTAGTAATTAATAGTTTCATTTTAAAACCTAGTGTAAAATTTTGGTCCTTATTCTCGTATAAATTAATACTTTGTAAAATTACAAAATATATTGCATAATATTCAAGAACTAGAAAAGCATTTCAAGATATTAATTTACAAAAATGTTACAATTCTTGAGATTTTTTATTTCAAGAACTAGAAAAGTAGTATATATATTACATTAGACATATTTGTAAGCAGATTTTTAAGGAGCATATCGATCAAAATGAGATTTTAAGAAAGTTAAATATTTAGAGTTATTGTACGAGTTTAATGAACGTGAAAAATAAACATGTTTTTTAAGACAAAATAACAATTTACAAAGTAAATGCTTTAAATTAATATTCATGATAGGTCCCAAGAGTATTAATTTAGAAAGGTTTTACTGTACTAGGAAAAAGTGTACACACCAGGTGTTTTGAACGAAATCATAATATTCAAGAACTAGAAAAGCATTTCAAGATATTAATTTACAAAAATGTTACAATGCTTGAGATTTTTTATTTCAAGAACTAGAAAAGTAGTATATATATTACATTAGACATATTTGTAAGCAGATTTTTAAGGAGCATATCGATCAAAATGAGATTTTAAGAAAGTTAAATGTTTAGAGTTATTGTATGAGTTTAATGAATGTGAAAAATAAACATGTTTTTTAAGACAAAATAACAATTTACAAAGTAAATGCTTTAAATAAATATTCATGATAGGTCCCAAGATTATTAATTTAGAAAGGTTTTACTGTACTAGGAAAAAGTGTACACACCAGGTGTTTTGAACGAAATCAATTAGTCTGTCCTTACATTACTGAACTGCAACTTTGGGAGCAGAGGACAGATGATAATGCAAGGCACATAAAAGATGTTTGCGAGATATAGGATATTAAGATCGATATGAAATTAGGATGTCTTGCTAATGCACATGCCTTTAGCAGCCTTTCTTTGTCATATGGCCGATTGCCTTTCAAGATATGCTGTACAGCCTACAGGCAGTTGATGAACAATACTTAAGTGACCTGAGGAACCTTGTTCAAATGAAAGTCGTAGATTACAACTATTTGTGACCATATTGATATTTTTTTTCCTTTTTATATTCAAACAATGCTCTCACGTAGATGGGATTTGGGGTTCGAACCTGGGAGTTACAGAATTGGTTGTTACGTGTCACTGATTGTTTTCAAAATGCCCAAGCTTGGGCACTTTTCCTATATGGTCATGCATTGAAGCTCGATGGATTCACAATAATTAATTTCAAGTAGCTTCTCTCGGCGCATCACGTTTGTGATACCACATTCAATTTGACAATTTTCTTAGCTCTGGCTTTTTGTGCTTAATTTAATTTTCACCAAACATCTGATATGATTTAAACAGTTGATGAAAGAAAGAGAGTAACAACCAGTCATGAAGAGTTAACAAAAACACAAATGATTGATTACTGCACCTGCCTGTGAATTGATAAGTGCTTCTGTATACTTGCTAAATACTAGGAAGGATTAGAAGAGAAGAGTTTCTGCTATCTGATAGACCTTCAAATTTTCATTATATATAATGGGATTGGAATGAACGAAAGTCTATGGTGAAGCTGAAATTCAAATTTGCAGCATAAACCCTGTACGGTGGAGCAGGAATGAATGAGAGTCATTTCTGTAGAAACTGATATTGTAGAGAATGTAGAAATTGATAGGAACATGTTTTTCTGATTTTCTACATAAAAAAAAACTACAGCTTACAGAGAATATAAATAGTTGTAGGCTCAACTAGGAAATCTACGTAAATCCCTATATATCCTAGATACCATTTTCAGAAAAGGAAAAGGAATCAGAAATAAAGGAAAGTTTTAAATGAAACCAATCAGGGAAATATTTGGTCAAGATACCAAATCCCTTTATCTTAGGAAATAAATAAAAAATCAATCATATCCAATCCCATAGAATCTGGACTGGATTTCCACACTCCCCCTTAAGTTGGGTAGTAGATGTCAATCATACCCAACTTGGACTTCAAGCTTTCAAAATTGTTTCTAGGAAGGGCCTTGGTGAGAATATCTGCGGTTTGAAGACTAGTTGGCGTGTAGACAAGTCTGACTTGGTCTTCTTCGATTTTCTCTTTGATAAAATGGCGATCAATCTCGATATGCTTGGTCCGATCATGGTGAACTGGGTTCTTGGCAATACTTATGGTTGCTTGGTTGTCACAAAACACCTTCATAGAACTTCCTTTTGAAATCCTCAATTCCTTCAACACCCTTTCAAGCCAAATTCCTTAACAAATCCTATGAGACATAGCTCTGAATTCTGCTTCAGCACTACTCCGAGCTAATACTGTCTGCTTCTTGCTTCGCCACGTTACCAAATTACCCCATACGAATGTGCAATATCCGGTGGTTGACCTCCGATCCGTTATAGATCCTGCCCAATCTGCATCTGAGAAAACTTCAACATCTCTATTTGAGGTTTTCTTGAAATGTAGTCCTCTGCCTGGGCTTTTCTTTAAGTATCGAAGAATCCGGTAAACTGCTTCCATGTGTGCTTCGGTAGGGTTATTCATAAATCTGCTTACTAGGCTAACAGCAAAACAAATGTCTGGTCTAGTTTGTGTCAAATAAATTAGTTTCCCCACAAGCCTTTGGTATCTACCTTTGTCAACTAGAGGACTTTCTTCTTCAACTCCTAACTTGCCATTTGAATCCATAGGAGTATCTGCAGGTTTGCATCCAAGCATCCCTGTTTCCTTAAGAAGATCTAGAACATATTTTCGTTGTGAAATAGAAATCCCATTTCTTGATCGAGCTACTTCCATGCCAAGGAAATACTTGAGCTTTCCTAAGTCTTTTATCTCAAATTCTCTTGCCAAAAGGGTCTTTACGCCAACAATCTCCTCCATGTAGTCCCCTGTAAGAATGACGTCATCCACATAAACGATAAGGATAGCAATCTTGTGATCAGATGAGTGCTTAACAAACATAGTGTGATCGGTTTGGCACTGTGAAAACCCATACTTCTTAACAACCTTTGTTAAGCGATCAAACCAAGCCCGTGGTGATTGTTTGAGGCCATATAGCGACTTACGAAGCTTGCACACTTTACCATTGTTCTCCTGAGAATAAAATCCTGGTGGAATCTCCATGAAGACTTCTTCCTCTAAGTCACCGTTCAAAAATGCATTTTTAACATCTAGTTGATGAAGAGGCCAATCTAGATTAGCTGCCAAAGATAGCAGCACACGGACTGAGTTTAGCTTGGCCACAGGAGCAAATGTCTCCTCATAGTCAACACCATAAGATTGAGTGAAGCCCTTGGCAACAAGATGAGCTTTGAATCGATTCACACTTCCATCTGCATTGTGTTTAACTGAAAATATCCACTTGCAACCAACCGGACTCTTTCCTTCGGGAAGTTCTGTAATCACCCACATGCCATTCTTTTCTAGTGCTTTCATTTCTTCCAAAACAGCAGCCTTCCATTTTGGTTGTTGGAGAGCTTCTTGAATATTGCTTGGAACTTGAACATCTGTTAAAGTGGACACAAACACACGAAAAGCTGGAGATAGGCTCTCATAGGATACAAAGTTGCTGATAGGATGCTGAGTGCATGTCCTTACTCCTTTTCTTATTGCAATAGGTTGGTCAAGATCACTAGGAAAATCACTAGAGATAGGTTCAGTAATTATGTTACCTGTATGCATCTCAGAAACTTCTGGATTTGGTTCTGAATCTTGGTTTTGCTTTGGAGATGTGCGACTCTCTACCTCCTTTTGAGATTTCGGTCTCCTTGAGTAAACAATCATGTCTTTTGTTGCTGTTTCTTTCACAGACTCAGGGTTTTGAGGGCTAAGTTGAGTGTTAGTTATCTCAGAATCAAGAGGTTGGTGGTGGATTTCTGTGAGGATTATAGGTGGACTAGATATTTGGGCTGGTGGACAAGAGATTTGGGCTGGTGGTAAAGGTATTGGTTTAGCAGCAGGTATGGTTTCCCAAAGTTGATATTCTCTCGCACTCTCCCCCTGAATGTCAGCTTTGGTGTAATATGGCTGATTCTCAAAAAAGGTTACATCCATAGAATTATAAAATCTTTTGGTTACCGGTGAATAACATTTGTACCCCTTTTGGTTTGGAGAGTAGCCAAGAAATATGCACTTGACTGATTTGGGATCCAATTTACTTCGATGTTGCTGATGTATATGGACAAATGTGGTGCACCCGAACACTTTAGTAGGGATGAATGAGATAATTCGAAGATGAGGGTAGGTTGTAAGGAGCTTTTGGCACGGTGTTTGGAATTGAAGGACACGAGAAGGCATTCTATTTATGAGATAAGTAGCTGTTAAAACTGCTTCTCCCCAAAAATGTTTTGGAACATGAGTGGCAAGCATGAGTGATCGGGCAACCTCCATTAGGTGTCGGTTTTTCCTCTCTGCTATTCCGTTTTGTTGGGGAGTATCCACACATGAGCTTTGATGGACAATTCCCTGATCAAGTAGATAAGCTCCGAGGATAGAGTGGTAATATTCCCTTCCATTGTCAGTTCTAAGCACCTGAATTTTGGTTTGGAATTGAGTTTGGACCATTTTGTTGAAATTCTGAAATATTTGCCCAACCTCAGATTTGTCTTTCATGAGGAACAACCAAGTCACTCGAGTGTGGTCATCTATGAAGCTAACGAACCATCTAGAACCAGTAATATTTGCTATCCTAGATGGTCCCCAAACATCACTGTGAATTATGGAGAATGGATGGGATGGTTTATATGAATGATGTGGGTAAGTATTACGAGGATGCTTGGACAATTGACAAATTTCACATTGGTAATATGAGGGCTTTTTTTGGAATAATGTGGGAAATAGTTTTTTTGAGGTACAAGAAGTTGGGATGACCTAATCGGTAGTGCCACAACATGACTGCACTATCTTTATGACTGCTAGAGGTTGAGACTGTGCAAGCATTATTCTGAATTTTCCTCTCAGATTCTTCATCTCTAAGAAGATAGAGTCCCGCACATATCCTAGCGTTGCCAATCTTCTTCCCCGAATCCAAGTCCTGAAATTCACACATATGTGGGAGAAATTTAGTAACACAATTAAGATCTCTCGTAATCTTACTAATAGATAAGAGATTACAATCCAAATTAGGAACATGGAGAACAGAATTAAGCATTATGTCCTTGGAGATAGCAACTGAACCGATACCAGCCACTTTAGATAATAAGCCATCTGCAATACGAACTGTAAAATTTCCAGAACATGGGCTGTATTCATGAAATAACGATGCATCACCAGTCATATG
This sequence comes from Heritiera littoralis, assembly GCA_031772115.1. Taxonomy (NCBI): domain Eukaryota; kingdom Viridiplantae; phylum Streptophyta; class Magnoliopsida; order Malvales; family Malvaceae; genus Heritiera; species Heritiera littoralis. The sequence goes on from JAPDPK010000158.1 coordinate 991,054, forward strand.
GTCTGATGCGCCTGAGTCAACGATCCATGCCTTTGAGCTATGACGTTTGACACTTAAAGCGCTTAGAAAATTACCTTTTTGTGCCAAAGTGGCAGTACTCACAATTTCAGGTCTGTTTTGCTGAAGGGACTGATGTGGCATCTCATCAGTAGGTGTTTTCCCATAACTCTCCCTAGCGTGTACAGCCTTCCAAGTGATGTTGCTGATCATGCTCCCTGAGTTTGAAGTCACCTCTGATGTTGTGCTACCGCTCAGCATGGTGGGAGAAGAATCAAACTAAGAATTTTAATGGGTCGTATGCTCTTGATACCATGTAGAAACTGATATTGTAGAGAATGTAGAAATTGATAGGAACATGTTTTTCTGATTTTCTACATAAAAAAAAACTACAGCTTACAGAGAATATAAATAGTTGTAGGCTCAACTAGGAAATCTACGTAAATCCCTATATATCCTAGATACCATTTTCAGAAAAGGAAAAGGAATCAGAAATAAAGGAAAGTTTTAAATGAAACCAATCAGGGAAATATTTGGTCAAGATACCAAATCCCTTTATCTTAGGAAATAAATAAAAAATCAATCATATCCAATCCCATAGAATCTGGACTGGATTTCCACAATTTCTGACATAAGTTGCAATGTATTGCTATGCTGTTCTGATCCTCTTTTGTTAACATCTAGATGACAAATTTCATGTCTCTTTTAATCAAAGCTACGTTTTTCTTTTGACTACAGATGTCTTCTGATAAGCTAGAAGAAATTCGAGATGTGAGATCTCTAATGTTCAAAATCAAGGATCTTGATGCACAGCTTAGGCCGTTGGAAGTTGGTGCAACAAACAAAATTGATGAAGAAACTACAAAAACTGCAGCAAAGCTTGAATCTCTGGAAGTTAGTGACACAAACAGGGATACTGAAAAAGTTGCTGAAACCGAAGTCATAGATTCTGAAGCAGAGCCTCAGTCATTAGAAGTTACTCCAACAAACAAAGATAGTGAAACAAGTGCAAATACTGAAATCAAGGATTCTAAAGCAAAGCTGCAGTCATTAGAAGTTGCGCCAGTAAACAAAGATAGTGAAGAAGCTTCAAAAACTGAAGTCAAGGATGCAGAAGCAAAGCCACGGTCAGTAGAACAAGCTACAACAAACAAAGATAGTGAAGAAGATCAGCAACGACAGTAAACGATTCTGAAACAAGGCTTCCATCATTAGAAGTTACTCCAACTAATTAAGTTTGTGGAGCAGCAATGGAGGCTTCAGTCAAGGATGATGAAGAAAAGCTTCAGCTTTCGGAAGCAACAGACTTAACCAGTCAAGATGGTAAGGAGACTTAAAATCATGTTCCTTAAAATGCTGAAAGCTAAGGTCCGACTTGTTGGCTAGCCATATTCACGAAATGAAGAAACCCTCCATTTCTCCAATATATAACTGCATGTGAATTTTTTAACCTATATTCTTTCCCTTTTGCTGAATTTTGGGTTGTATTCCATGTAGACCTGGTCATGGCCGGACGCAAGGCCCATGACATATATTAATGAATGATCTGTGTCCAAGTTCGGTTTGGTCAGAAAATTTGGGTTTGATTTTTTATCTAAATTCGTTTTTATTTTTATACTACAACCTGAGTCGGATCCGGTCAAGCCTGAAAATATTTTTTTATATATTTTAATTTTTAATTTTTTTGTTTTTATTATTTTATACCTTTTAAAATTTAATTTAATTTATCAAAATTTATATATCAATTTTTATATTAAATATTTATAATCATGTTTATTAATAAATAATGTTTTATATACATATAATTATATTATACTTATTAAATATAAAAAACTTAATTAATATTAAAAAAGAAATATAAAAAATTAAAAAAAATATAAATTCCGGCCTGGTCGAGCTCGAGCTTTGAAAGGTCAAACCCGAGTTCGAGTCTGATTTTTAGACAGGCTTAAAAATTTTGTTAAAATTCGATTATTGTATCAAATATTTTTGTCTAAGCTTGATCAAATATCGAGTCTTCGAGCTTGGGCTGATAGTTCAACTTTCGGGTTTGGACTGATAGTTCAACTTTTGAGCGGATCTAATTTTATACCCCTCAACCTTTTTGTTAGCAAACATCCCTTTTTAGTATAGTTTTCAGAGATTAAACAGAAAACATAATTCTCCTCCATAAAAGGAAATTCACAGGGGAGAACCAACATGGACATCTATCTGTACAAAGTATCTGTACAAATTGGAGAAGCATGATTAAAATATGAGAAAATGATTACGATCATCCGAGAGAGTTTGAATTTTGATTATCTTCCAGTGGTCCATCCATCAATTGATCTATGTGCGTATGGTATATATCAATCCAACGTGCTCCACTCACCAATAATTTTGTCCATACATCAATTGAGTCGAGTGTCCGAGTCATGGATATTTCTAGATGGAAACAAATTCTCAATTCACTTCATATCTACCTGTACTGTCTACACTTCAGCTCAAAAGAGAAAAAGGGTAAGTAGCTAAGTATTTTTGATTCAGAGATGGGAGTGGTGATCATCGACGGGTCAACGGTGAGAGCCTTCGTGACAGACGAGGAACAGTTCAAGAAGAGTGTGGATGAGCGTTTCGCGGCGCTGGACGTCAACAACGATGGCGTCCTCTCCAGGTCCGAGCTTCGGAAGGCCTTCGAGTCTATGCGCCTCATCGAAACCCACTTCGGTGTCGACGTCGCCACACCCCCCGAGCAGCTCACCCAGCTTTACGACTCCATTTTCGACAAGTTCGATTGCGATGGGAGCGGTACCGTCGACCTCCAGGAGTTCAGATCTGAGATGAAGAAGATCTTGCTTGCGATTGCTGATGGACTTGGGTTTAGCCCCATCCAGATGGCTATTGAGGATGATGACCAGAGTTTTCTCAAGAAAGCTGCTGAGCTTGAGGCTGCCAAGCTCAACCCTAATCATGCTCAAACTTCCTGATGTTCTTGTTTTTGTAATTATATAGCTGTCTGAAACAGCAGGTTTTACCTTTTATTATGGCTGCAATAACATTATCCCATCCAGTTCTCTTCGAAATCCGAATGCCGTTTTTGCTTTAGAATTCCAAAGGGAAATAGACATCCCAGGATGGCCAAGGAGCATTTCAGGGCATCCTCTCAGTTTACGGCTGGGTTCATAGTTGAAACTAATAACATTCAATAATTCTTAAGAAATCAGGACAGCACAGAAAAATGCCATAGCAAGTCCCATGGCTCTCGCATAATCGCATACATGGATCAAAAAAACAAAATACAATCATCAAAGTTCAGTAGCCTTCTAAAATTTCTGGAGTTAAAATAACTTAATTTTAAAAAAAAACAAAATTAGCTTCAAGATCACGGCTGCATTATTAACCACGAGCCCCCCGGCTGAGACTGACCATGCGAGTTGATGCATCCATATGGGAACCTCTCATTCCTGAACCTGTCCTCCCAGAATATCCACCTGTTCCTCGTGACTGACCTGACCGATCCTTTGAATAACCAGCTCCAGCAGCCTGTCCTAATGCCAATGGTCTACCACCAGCACCATATCCAGATCGCCCGGAACTACCTTGCCTTCCCTGAGTGAAGGAAAACTCCTGCCACCTACCCCCAGCAGCAAATTCCTGGTTGTCTCGCCGCCTTAGTGGCAGGTCCAATCCACCACCACCAATTCTTGCTTCTACTGCCCTTTCATTACTTTCAACAAGTACTGAAAGCTTCTCTGTCAACTGGAATGCCAAAGCCTGCAGCCTTGAGTGCTCAACATCTTGGAATAAAATGCACCGTGTTGGTTGGTCCCAGCTTGCTTGGAGTTCTTCGTTTATCATCATCTTGCTAACTATGCTATGAGTCTGGGCATCTGAGAGGTCAAACATTTTGGTGAGTTGGTCCATGCTTAGCGAATCATAGGATGAGCAGTATGTAAAAAGGTAAGTCCTCAAAGCCTCTTCCTTGATCTTGGCCTTCAGCATTTCAAGCACGTTCTCTCTATTTCTAAGGAGCTTCCAAACGTCGAGAGAATTAATGACATCAAAGGCCTTCTGGAAATCTCCCTTGCGAAGGGCCCTGGTGGCAGCCATTACATGGTCTCGCACATTTTCAGGGGGACCTGTAAATGTCTGTCTCTCACTCACCTCAAGCAACCGCCTAAATGTCTTGCTTATCATCTTGCATTTAGAATCAAGGGTGTTCGCTGCCATGTTAGGCACCTCGAGCAGCATGGCACATATTAAATGCACAGCCTCCAGAAGTTCAAGGTTTATGTGCATATGGTAGGGCATCTGACGCCTCCTTTCCAACCTTTCCTGACAGAATCCAAAGATTCGCATGTGTAAGTGCTTAAGCAATTATATAATAGCACGGAATCCTTATTATTGCAATGTTTACAAACGAATGTCAAATTTACATACATTTAGGGCCTGTCAGTAGAGCCACATATGGGATTCTAGAAGTCAACATTGACTTAATATCACAGTTATTACTAACAATTATACCAATGATTGGATATCAGTGCAGCTTAATTACTCCAAAATAACAAAACTGGCAAGTAGCAAAGATACTGCACAACTAGTTTTCCATACGAGTTTGTCATCTTGTTTATGCTACTACATTTGTTTCCATAACTTAAACATCCAAATGCTAATGAAACATCATATAATAAAAGAAATATCCATTCAACCCCTTCGAAAGAATACCATCAACTAATCAAAAAAGCTTTGTGAAAACCTCATACCAGTCAGAAATTAACAAGCACAAACATCTCATATGCAAAAGGTAACAAACAATGATACTGACAGACTTTACAATTATCAGTCAAAACAATTGGGGATCAGATCTGTCAAGAAATGAAATGGAGATCAGTACCTGTTCTGGAGTCTTCTCATGATATCGACTTTGTGAGACACCTTGTGCAAGCAATTCCTTCACTCTCCCCCCAGAATACAGCTCGGAAAGGCAGCCATGTCCTTCGGCAATTAGTCCAACACGGAAGGCACAAAGTCCAACCTGCGCCATTGCCCGGTTAAAAAGTATTTGTGTTGAAACATCCATATGCTGAATATTATCCTGCAAATGACTCATCAGCAGCAAGTCACGAGCTATTGGAAACTCATCGAAAAGGGCATGGTTATAAATATCACAAAGCATAGCACGGGCTTTGGTCCGCTCATCTCCATTTTTGTATATGAGAGATACTAGGCTATCCATCAATGCTCTGCTATTCTCAGGGAAGGTGGGCTTCCGAGACACAAGCTCTGGAGTAGCAACAAATGAAGACGGACCCCGACTTTCCTCCACTTTAGCCTCATCACCATCCTTTTCTCCATCAGCAGCTTCTGAGAGCTCAGCCAGTTTCCTCATAGCATCATAAACCTCTTGAGGCTTATAATAGATGAGTTCAACACGCCTTAGAGCAACCCTAGCAGCAGATTTCAAATCGCCAATATGCTCAAAATACTCCTGGACATTTTGGGCAAGTACGAAAAACATAGGTTCATCTCTCAGTCTTTCAACGTATTCACGAGTGTGAGGATCAATGCATTGCAAGCTCTTGAAGAACTCGTTATCTATTCTCTCAAGAAAAGCCACCAAGTTTCCCCAAACATGGATCGTGCCATTGTAGTCTGCTCCCTTCTGTGTTTCAGTCTCATCAGGCTCAACCACATCATCAACCACAATATTAGGGTACTGAACAAGAACGTCCAATATGACAAGCATATTCTGCACGCACTTCTTCCATACATTTATAGGCATGTGTCCACTAAGACCTGGATTAACATCAAACTGCGCAGATATAACACTGAAAAGGATCGCAAGCTTCTGTGCAGGAGTCTTGGCAACCTTTGTCAAGAAGTTGAGCTGCTCAACCTGTTCAAACTTTACTGTTCGTTTCCTTCCCCTAGCAGCCACAACCTCTTTAAACTTCTTGTTAACCGTATCCCATGTGATCTCACTAGGGTCCTTCTTAAACTCCCGATCCATCAACTTATCTTTCTTGCTCAGTTTCTTCTCCCAAGCGCCATCAGCAGCATCATCCTCTGGTTCATCTGCCTCATCCTCGTCGGTAGACTCACCAAGCTGTGATGGGTCCTCAAACTCAGAACCAGATCCATCAGATTCCTCTTCCTCATCCTCATCTTCAAACTTCTCCACCTCACTCTCAGGATTCTCTCTGTACTTATTAATCAATTCCTCATACTGCTTATTATTCTTTTTCAGCTTCTGCTTCATCGAATTCAAACCCTTGTGATTACTACTACTCATTTTCTTCTTTGCTTCCTTATTAGCCAAAGCTTCTGTTAAGAAATCCTCCAACATAACAAGACACTTAATATAAAGATTTGGAACTTTGTCTGACTCGGTGACACGCATGACCTTCTCCAGCTGTTTATTAATTTTATCAAAGCTATCTTGCAAGGTAACCCAGTCATTGATTTTCATTGCATTCTTCATCTGATCAACTGTAACTGTCATCTCCTCGAAACGCTTATCTTTAGCGGATCTAACCACCCGCTTTTGCCCATCGGAATCATCGCTATCACTAGCATTCGCTTGTAGATATCTGCTTCCAGCTGCAGTGGCCGTGTTTTCCCCAGCTCCACCATTCTCAATTTCATCCTCGAAGTCACTCTCCTCTTCCTCGGTGTCGCTACCACCCTAGGGTAAATTGGCAGTAAATAGAAAATTACTAGAATTCAGAAAAAAAATTTTCTAACCAATATTAGATTAAAAGGCTATATATCTTAAGTTCAAACGTAAAAAATAAAAAATAAGAAAACAAACCTGAGTCCAGAATCGGGATGCCATTGTCTTTGTTTTTCTTCAAGTTAAATTAGTTTAATGCTGCAAAAAGGAACAAATCAGATTTTTCAAAACTAAAAAAAAAAATTTATATGAGATCATCATCGAACGAAGTGAGTTTACAATTAGCAAAAACAAATACCGTACCTACTAATCTCATACTGCAATTCGGAAAAGTAATTAAAATTTTCAAAATTCACATTAAAACATAATTTTTTTTCTATTTTCAGTAAATATATCCACAAGAAACAAATAATTACGGCTCTAAAAAAATTTTTAGTCTATGAAACACGAAATCCGTATCGACACTAGAAAATTCATAAAAAAATAATAACGCAGTCATCGACAGCTGAATAATCGACTTTAACGGAAAAATAAGAACTACCAGGATGTCGAAGGCACAACGACGTTTCACCGGACAGCTTGTTGATCTCAGTTTCAAATCGAGCAGGAGTCCGTTAGGGTTGGATGCTTCAATAAGTGACGGCAAAAATAACATGTAAAGAGGCAAATAAGTTGGACTGGATCCCATAATTTTAATTTTGTTGGGTCAATTTATAATTTTTGGAAACTTTAGGCCGATCTAATAGCATTTTGTTTTAATTGCTTTAAAGGCCGATTTGAAGGGCTCATCTATACTACAGCTTGTAGGCACCAACTTAAAACCATGTTTGTTTTGGGCCAATACCATGACGTTAATTGGTACTCACATTGGATAAAAAAAAAAGTAATTAAAGAATATTAAATAATTTTTTATGATAATAAAAAGAGTTTATATTGATGCACTAATAGTATATAAAAACTATACACTATCAATATATCAGAAGTTGACATCTCATTAATAAGCAAACTAAAACAATATCAACTTTTAAAAATAAATATAAGTTTTTTTTTCAATTTGCTTATAAAGACTTTGTATTTTTTTAGTTTGCTCATTAATAAAATATCAACTTCTTATGCATTGACAGTATATAACCTCTATACACTGTCAGTGCATCATTTATGAACCCTAATAAAAAATTTAATTTGTTTTTTGTTATTTTTTTATCATGAGTTTGTATATGATGCACTGACAGTATATAGTTTCTATACACTGTCAATGCACCAGATGTTGACATTTCATTAATTGGTAAATTAAAAAATATGCAAATTCCTTAAAAGTAAATATAAATAATTTTTTTTAATTTGCTCATAAGGACCTATTGATGAGGTGTCAACCTCTAATGTATTAACAGTGTATGAAAACTATACACTGTCAGTGCATCAGATATAAATCATTCATTTACATATTTTTAAAATTTTCTTTTTAAACCCAAGAGTGCCGTTATTTTCTTCCCTTCCCAACTTTTTATTATTTCATTTTCCCTTCTTTCTTACATACCCAGCAAATCTTAACTACATGATTGGTTCACAAAATAGAATGGAGAGGAAATAAATTAATTATTTTATGAAAATAAAAAAGAAAAAAAGAAAAAAAAATAAAATATGTATTATGAAGTTAGGTTTATCAAAATGAAATATAGTAAAAAATAGTATTCATATTTGATTAGTTTTAAAAAAATATTGTTGGAATAAAATTTGAATATCATTTTACCTTTTTATTAAATCAATCATAATCTACTATAAAAAATGGCAATCATAATTAATTAAATTTTATTATAAATTAGTCATGAATAATTAAGTATTAATTATTAATTTATTATTAATTATATCTTAATTATTAATTAAGAATATTTCACTAATAATTATTTATTAATTTTTAACTATTGATTATTGAATCGGTAATTTTGATTATTAATTATCAAATAAGGATAATTATTAATTATTAATTTGTAACAAAAATTTTTAGTAATTATTTCATTATTCATAAATTAAATATTAATTATTAACTAAATATTAATTAATAATTAATTTAGAACTTATTAGTTATCAATTATTAATTTAGATTATTTAATTATTAACTATTAATTAAATAATAATTATTCATTAGTATGACTTATTAAATAATAATTATTTATATTGATGTTTGGGGGTCATTTAGAGACAACACAATTTCCAAAAAAAATAATTTGTGACCTTTATAATAAACAAATTCAGGAAACAATTATTGATAATGTGGAAAATGAGGAAAACTCTAATTCACAATTGCCGAGTGTTATTGTGTCATAGACAGGAGGAGAAATATTACAAAAGGATCATGGTAATCCTCATTCTGATATTCAAATTTATACCAGAAGAAAGTCTCACAAAGATTCTACAACTTCATTTATTCCTCCAGCACAAGATCAATCAAATTTGTCGAGTAATGGTCCTCATGCAACTACCCGGAGTAATTCCTTTCCTATTCCTATTTCATCCTCTTCAATTAAATCGTTTAATATTGGATATTAATCCTTTCGACCTAGACCTTCCCATTGCCACTAGAAAATGAGTCCGTACTTGCACAAAACATCCCATTGCAAAATACCTATCCTATAAAAAATTATCCAATAATCACATGGTTTTTGTGTCTAGGATCTCTAACTTGTTTGTTCCGAGAATTATTCATAAAGCATTAGATGACCCAAATTGGAAGTTTACAATTATGGAAGATATGAATGCTCTTAGAAAAAACGATACATTTATTGTGGTTGATCTACCGGCAAACATGAAAACAATTGATTGCATATGGGTGTTCACGATAAAGTGTAAAGCCGATGGTAGTGTGGAGAGATATAAGACATGGCTTATGGCAAAGGGTTTACACAAACATATAGTATAGACTATTAGGAAAACTTTGCTCTTGTTGCAAAGATAAACTCTATCTCGATTCTTCTTTCTTTTGATGCTATTAGGTCTTCTCATCCTAAAGGTAATTTAAAAGATGAAACTTTTCTTCACACTTATAAACACGCATCTAACTCATTTCATAACTTATGCAGAAACTTTAACAATCTTCCCTTTCAAATATCGGACATTAGGTGGAAAGCTTCTTTATTCGAAATAAAAGAAGAGATGTTGGCAACTTAAACTCTGAAACCAATGTTGGATGTTATTAAATCTTTTTACCTTGGTGAATTTATGCAAGCTTTAAAATCAATTCGTAGACTTGAGATCGATTTCTAGTGTTTGAGTTCATCTGCATAACATTGTCCCAAAGCTGTATTGCGGTTGAATAACACATAGTTTGCATCGATATCTTCAACCATAAAATTCACCATCCAAGTCATAACTATCGAATTTTTAGTATCCTAAGTGAAAAATTCAAAAGTCTTTCTATTGAGCTTTTTCGTATCTCCCATGATATATTTGATCTTCCCACAATCTTGGATATACATTTGGACTGATTGTGACCACCATAGGAAATTATCTCCATTCAGGCGATTAGTGGTGATTTGAATGGAGTGGTTCTAGGTGAAATAGCAGAAGCTTGGAGGAGCCTAGAGAGCTTGGCTTGAAGGGGAGTATTAGCAGAGCAATAAGTCCAGCTGTTACTTAACAGCTGGATAACTACCAGTTGACAGTTATTCTGTTATCATCAGTTAGTACTATCTGTAGAAAGTTAGTTACTGAGATTTGTGAGCTAGTGAGCTATAAATAGAGGGATATATTCCTGATGTAAATCAAGATACATTTTCTCAAGATTATAAGATTCTTTCTCTATTCTTCTTATATTCTTCTTCTCTTTTTCTTTACATCTTTTACTGTATCGTTGGCATTCTATCATGGCATCAGAGCCAGCAACAATGGAGAATGGTTCGTCAAGTGTCAAAGAATCATCCTCCATTTCTGTTATCAATCCTGGGGCACAAAGTATTAATGTGAAGCTCGATGATGATAATTTTTTGTTGTGGAAACAGCAAGTTATAGCCACCTTGAGAGGATATGGATTGAAAAGCTACATTGAAGGTAAAAATCTGACTTCTTCTTGCAATGCATTAGAGCATGAAATGTATGAGAGACAAGATCAACTTCTTGTTTCTTGGTTGCTTTCTTCCATCAGCAGTCAAGTTTTACCAAATCTTGTTGGATGTGAAACTACTAAAGATCTATGGGAAGCTGTTGAGGATTATTTTGCATCACAGACTAATGCAAAGGTTATGCAGTATAAGAGGCAGTTGCAATATGTAAAGAAAGGATCTTTAAGTATGAAGGATTTTGGTGAGATTAAAGTCCTTATGGGACAATCTGCAATCATGTGGATGCAAGATTGAAGAAACTGAATTAGTACACACTGCTCTAGCTGGTTTAGGGCAAGAATATGATGCCATTGTGGCAGCTATCTCAACACAAAAGGAGTTACCTAACTGGAAGACTACATCAGCATTACTCTTTGCTACAGAGTCCAGAAACATCCAGAATTCTGCTTTCACAGATAATGTGATACCCTCTGCTAATATAGTGATGCAACAGAAGAAGTTTTCATATGAAAATAGTGGCAGAGGCTATAGAGGGGTTTCTCATGATGGTGGCAGAAGCTTCAGAGGCCGAGGCAGGTTTCGAGGAAGAGGCATGTCTAGTTCTAAGCCTCAATGTCAACTCTGTGGTAAGCTTGGTCACACGGTTCACAAGTGTTACCATAGATTTGATATTTCCTTTAATCCTGATCCTGGAGAAGTAGTGTTTGAATCAAGAAGAGGTGGTTTTAACCCTGGCTCAAGAGGTGGTTTCAGTTCTGGTTTCAGTCCCCAGCACACACATAATGCAGAGGCTATGATAGCCACTCCCAGCTCTTTGATTGATTCTGCCTGGTATCCAGATTCTGGAGCTACCAATCACATCACCAATGAAGTTGAAAATCTCAATATTGGATCAGAATATCATGGTGTTGGTAAGGTTCATATGGGAAATGGAGTTGGACTTAACATTGCAGGTATAGGCCATTCATCTGTTCTTGGTAATTCTCTGTCCAAACCTTTTCAATTAAAAAATATTCTTCATGTTCCTCAGATTACAAAGAATCTTCTTTCTGTATCTCAATTCTGTAAAGACAATAGAACTTATTTTGAATTCTATTCTGATTTCTGTTTGGTGAAGGATCTGGATACCAAGCAAGTTCTTCTAAAGGGAACAATTGATCAAGGACTGTACAGGTTTGATCTGTTTATAGATACCAACACTGCTGCAAGATCAAATCCTAGAGAGTCAACACATGTACACAAAGAATTACTTGTTTCAAAGCTGTCTACATCACCAGATTCCCTTGAAGATTCTATTTCTACTCTAGATACCTTTACTCTTTGGCATAGAAGACTAGGACATCCACACTTTGCTATTGTTTCAAAAGTACTATCTTCTTGTAATATTCCATATAGAATGAATAAAACAGAAGTTTGTTCTCATTGTCAACAGTCCAAAAGTCATAGACTTCCATTTTCACGATCAACAACTTCTTACCATCCACTTCAATTAATTGAATCTGATCTCTGGGGTCCAGCACCCTATCTATCTGGTAATGGTTTCAGATATTATGTTTCCTTTGTAGATGCATGTTCTAGGTATACTTGGATATATTTTTTAAAATCCAAGGATGAAGCCTTGTCCTCCTTCATTCATTTCAAGAAACAAGTTGAAAATCAATTCTCTTCAAAAATCAAAATTCTTCAAACAGATTGGGGAGGAGAGTTTAGAAGCTTTGTTAGCTATCTTAATTCAGAAGGTGTTATTTTTAGACATTCATGTCCCCATACTTCCCAACAAAATGGTCTTGTTGAGAGAAAACATAGACACATTGTAGAAACAGGTCTCACCTTGCTATCCCAGGCCTCTCTTCCATTTAAATTTTGGTCTGAAGCTTTTTCTTCTGCAGTGTATCTAATAAACAGGCTTCCAACTACAACCTTGCAATCAAAGTCTCCTTTTGAAGTGCTGCATCAGGTAAAACCAGACTATTCTTTTCTTAAAACCTTTGGCTGCTTGTGCTTTCCTTTTCTTAGACCATATAAAACTCACAAACTAGATTTTCGATCTGCTTCTTGTGTTTTTCTAGGATACAGTCCTATTCATAAAGGTTACAAATGCCTTGATAAACATCAAAACCTCTTTATATCAAGACATGTCATTTTTGATGAATCAAAGTTTCCTTACTCCCAATTGTTCTCTTCTTCTATACCTCCTTCTAATCCTTTCTCTATTCCCTCACCTTCTCTCATTGTTTATCATTCATCCCCTAGTGTTACTTCTAATAGATATTCTATAAGTCCAGCTCAATCTTTACCATCTTCACCATCATCCGTTTCCCACTCACCTCCTTCAGCTACTGTTCAATCTTCTTTGCCTCAATCTATTTCTAATCCAGTTGTTGGTCAACCTGCTATGTTAGATTCAACTTCAAATCTCAATGATACTCATCATTCTATGATTACTAGATCCAAGAATGGGATTTTTAAACCAAAGGTACTTCTAGCAAATTTGGATACTTGTGAACCACTTACTATTGCTCAGGCCTTTAAACATCCTAAGTGGAAGGAGGCTGCTCAGGTTGAATATGCTGCTCTGATTAAAAATGAAACATGGTCCCTTGTTCCTTGTCCTGATAACAGGTCTGTGGTGGACTGCAAGTGGGTTTTCAAGTTAAAAAGAAACTCAAATGGTTCTATTGCTCGCTATAAAGCACGTTTAGTGGCAAAAGGTTACCTTCAACAGGCTGGTATTGATTTTGGAGAGACCTTCAGTCCAGTGGTTAAACCTGCCACTATTAGAGTTGTGCTTACTTTAGCTCTGTCTAAAGGGTGGTGCTTGAGACAAGTTGATGTCAATAATGCCTTCTTAAATGGCATTCTCAATGAAGAAGTTTACATGCACCAGCCTCCAGGTTTTGAGGTACAAGACAGAGGTGAAAAGTTGGTATGCAAGCTCCATAAGGCTATATATGGTTTAAAACAGGCACCTAGAGCTTGGTTTGATAAACTTCAGCATTTTCTTCATCAACAAGGCTTTGTATCTTCTCGTGCTGATCAGTCTTTGTTTATAAAGAGGACTAATCTTGATTGCATCTACATTCTGGTCTATGTAGATGACATTATCATCACAGGAAGCTCTACTGTTGCAGTTAATCAGTTGATTCAGACCCTAGACCAGGCCTTTTCTCTCAAGGATCTTGGTTCTCTCAACTATTTTCTTGGTGTTGAAGTCCAACATTTACCTAATGGTATTTTACTCACTCAGTCCAAGTATATTCAGGATTTACTCACAAAGTTTAACATGCATCAGGCCAATTCTCTACCTACTCCTATGGTCAGTTCCCTGAAACTTTCAGCTGCTACAGGGTCACCTCTTGCTGATGTTCAACAATATCGTAGTGCAGTGGGTGCTCTTCAATATGCTACTATAACCAGACCTGAGATTGCCTTTAGTGTCAGCAAAGTTTCACAATTCATGCATAAGCCTCTTGATGAACATTGGAAAGCAGTGAAGAGAATTTTTAGATATCTTGGTGGTACTTTGGAGCATGGCCTTTTTATGCAATCCTCACCTATTCTCAATCTTACTGGCTTCACTGATGCTGACTGGGCTGCTGATCCAGATGATCGACGTTCCATCTCAGGGTATTGTGTCTTCCTTGGCAAAAATCTAATATCATGGAGCTCGAAAAAGCAGCCTACTGTTTCTCGATCCAGCACAGAGGCTGAGTTTCGAAGTCTAGCTAATCTCACAGCTGAACTTACTTGGCTTCAGTCTCTACTTTCTGAAATTGGAATTATTCTTCCTTTTAGGCCTCACATTTGGTGTGATAATCTTTCTACTGTTGCGCTCTCAGCCAATCCAGTCCAACATACTAAAACAAAGCATATGGAACTTGATATGTTCTTTGTTCGTGAGAAAGTATTACAGAAGCTTCTTTCTGTTAGTCACATTCCAGCTTATGATCAAGTAGCTGACATTTTTACTAAGCCTTTGTCACTCACAAATTTTGCTCGTTTGAGAAACAAGCTTACTGTTTACAGCTTATCTTCATCAAATAGCAGAAGCTTGGAGGAGCCTAGAGAGCTCGGCTTGAAGGGGAGAAATAGCAGAAGCTTGGAGGAGCCTAGAGAGCTTGGCTTGAAGGGGAGTATTAGCAGAGCAATAAGTCCAGCTGTTACTTAACAGCTGGATAACTACCAGTTGACAGTTATTCTGTTATCATCAGTTAGTACTATCTGTAGAAAGTTAGTTACTGAGATTTGTGAGCTAGTGAGCTATAAATAGAGGGATATATTCCTGATGTAAATCAAGATACATTTTCTCAAGATTATAAGATTCTTTCTCTATTCTTCTTATATTCTTCTTCTCTTTTTCTTTACATCTTTTACTGTATCGTTGGCATTCTATCAAGGTGACAAATAAATAACAATAAAACAGAATCACTAAATAAGAAAACTAAAATAAAAATAAAGCAAAAAATTAACTCTTTGAACAAATGTACATGAATGCCATCGCGACGACTTACCTACTAGTTGTCGATCGTAAAAGCCATTTAAGAAAAAAATTGTATATTAGCTCTTCACTTTAAAATTTGTCTACGAAGAATACGATCATAATCCTAACACTTGTTTCTAAAGGATATCTGCAACATGATTTTAACAAAAGCTACGGTTATAAATCATGCTTGCAACTTCAATGCAACAAATGACTCATGGCTTGTCACTGAAATGGAAGACCTTTCCTCTGTACTATCGAATAGCAAGCTCAGTCTTCGTATTAATGTCAATTAGTAAGATTGAAAATCACTTGAGACGAGGACTAAGGGTTTGTTTGATCTAGTTTGAGCTTTTATAAAAAGTACTATTCAAGTATAGCTTTCTTAAAAGTGCTGTTAAAAAAAGTTAAATTAAAATTGACAAACTTAATAGAAAAATACTGTAGAATGTCGAAAACTATTTAATAGAATTTTAGTATATTGTTAATAAATATAAAAATAAAATAATAAACTATATAAAATGAAATCACAAGTTTTTTAAGTGAAACAAATAAATAAAAATACTTTGCTAATTAAAAAATTAAATAAATATAAAAATTGCACAAAATAAATTAATTAATGTAAAAGAATACAATTCTCTTTATAATTTTGTGAATTATTGAAGAGTAAAGTGAAATATACAAATTTTCACTAAATACATGTTAATAAAATTAATATTTCTTGAAAAAGTTTTAATTTATAACTTCATCAAAAAACTAAAATTTGCTTCTCGCATAAGCTAATAAATTTGAAAGCCAAATACTTGACTTTTACTTCTGCAGTAAATAAATTCTTTCATCAGTTAAGCCGAACATACACTAAACTTCATTTAACTTGCATAATGAAAACTCGACATAGCTGCGGCCGCCTCAATAGAGACATCTGAGAGGCAAGTAGTCTTAATAAGCAATTGGCAACTTAATCATTTTTCTTTTGCCAAAGAGCAACTTAATCAATGCTAAAATGATATACAATTATGCATGCAACTGTCATTTCTACACTAGAGCTTAATAGATGCCTTTCTCTCAAGCATGCGTACCTTTGTGGCATCTATGAGAGGTTCTTGCTGTCGGAGTACAACATGTTTGTGTTAAAGTAAGTTCAAACTATTTTTGTTATTTCTTTCATTCTTTGCATTATTCTGTGAGCGAACTGATACAATATAGGGGTTTTACAAGATGCATACAATGAATATTAAATAGGAAAATCATGCAGATATTTACATGACTCCTCTCTATCTTTCACTCTCTGGGGGAAATAAAAACTTGGGAGACAAAATTCAAGAGTAAAGATTAGTCCTTTAGACAAATGGGAAAATGGCATACTCGGCGTAGAAAAGATTCCAGATGAAGCGATAGAACCCTGAGATTGCTTCCTGCAAATTGCCATCAAAGATAAAATCAGTGGTTTACCAAATTCTCATGCACTCTGTTGGCATCCCAAAATTCTCATGTATGAATGATTTATTGCAATTTGAAGTTAGAATTAAATTAATTAAAAAATGTTCTCCAAGCCAATAATGTAGAATCTTATAACCATAAGCCATTTGGCTTTAGAGATGTCCAAACAGCAGGCAATTGTTAACAGTGAAAATAAGAGAGAGCAGAGTGGCTAACATATATCAATAGACTGTTTGCTGCTATAGGTTGCCAAACATCTCATGCTGTCATGCAGACATGACCATTCATCTCAGATAGTTCAAGAAGTGTCCCTACAAAGTGCCAATGTGTGTTAAACTAGTCATCACATATACAACAATATGGAAGGATGCTTCTGGCTGCAGGATCTCTAAAGATTTAGGATTCGCAAAATGACTGACCATATAGGCTTTCTTCAAAATGTCTCACTGGTTTGTGATACTATAAACGGTAACCATCTTTCTCTAGGACATGAAGCACAGCCTTCATATCTAATATGAAACTTTCCTACCACTCTGTTCTTGCCTAAGGGTGAGTTTGGCACAACGGTGCAGTGCAGTACAGCACCTAGATCTTTTTACACAGCTAAATGACTAGTGTGCATCCCACATGTGAAAGGTTTCTGACTGAAATGTATCTACTGCACTTAGGCAAACCTATTATGGCCTACTACAAGTATCAGCCAGTTGTAGGCCTTCTATAATAATTCTGGCAGAGTATGTAGCGAATATGACAGTACCAATGGAAAATCAATGTAAGTGGCAGTATTTTCAATATATAACTGAAACAAAATTGATGCATATGTATACATATAATATCCATAATTTGGTCTAAATATGATCATTCTGAATGCTTAAAATCCAACAACAAACAAAATTAATGCAATCCTCTTTTGACAGTTTTATATGTTGAACAAAACCAGAATGCTAGATAAACCATAACTACACTTGGATTGTGAGTCTTGATAACCATTTGCTATGTCATCAGTTATTTGCTGAAATTGAAAATTATGCAACTATAGTACGTAACAGATCAGATAGTGCTAAGATGGTATGATCTACATGGAGTTAGGCATTACCTTGGTGTAATTTGCTTGTTCCAATATCCATGCCTGAACCAATATTGAAATAAAATTTCACATCAGAGAACATAATTGAGAAAGAAACAACAATCAATGGCATAGGATCTGACACTATGAAGTTCAAATAATTACTCTAAGGATTAAGCTTCTCACAAAGGAGCGATTGTTATTCAAACACAAATTCTTTCAGGAGTGTCCATTTCGCGAATTTAATTTAATATAAAGGACAGGTTATGAACAAAAACAGTAATGATAAATGTTAATGAGCTCCCCCCATATAAAGAGCTCCCCCGGAATTTAATTTAATATAAAGAGCTCCCCCCTGTATCGGGTCTGACCGTAGCTCGACTCCGGATTAGTCGGGGCCCAAAGTGGCTTTCGGATATCGGGAGGTCTTAGACAAAAAAAAATGTTAATGATTGCCCTGAATCAAAACTGACATCTATAATTGCTGCATAAAGAAACATCTTTCATTTTGGAACAGTAGGAAAGGAGGGGTGATTCAAATCAAAAGCATGAAAGAAAATCAGAATGAACAAATCATACAATTCCTGGTGATTATTGTATTCATAAAAGTCATAAACCGAGGAAACAGACCTGAAAAATTAAGCACAACGCCAAGAAGATATGAACAGGTATCATTAAACTACGCCTGAAAGCCTGTAACATATGCAATTGAAGATTTATTGTTTTAGGATGATCTCCCTTGAAGATAAATATAAAGAAATCCAAACATTTGCTCAAATGCTTCAATGAGTTATACAGACTAAGCACTGAATTCAGGCATAAATTGCAGAGTATGAGAAGACATGCTTTGAGAACAAGTTGTCACCTGAGGCATGTATATTGCGGCCAACACAGCAGCAACATAATTCAACAGTAGGAGTCCGGAACCAAGAAATGCAATATTTCTAACTCCAAGCTTTGTTGCTAATGTTGATATTTGAAATCTGTATAGGATTGTACAAACAGATATCAGATAAATAAAATATTGATATATAAAATTTTGTCACAAAGACAGTAGGATAGGTTTCAAATTGAATAAAGAGAAGAAACTTTAAAGCAAGATGAAAATTGAGGCTCACCAAGGGAAGGTTAAGACGAATAGCTATAGTTTGAACAACCATACAAAAATTTAATTTATATTTTACAATTCAAGGAAGAAAGTCAACCGAGGGCATATGGAAATTTGAAATCAACAATGTCAAATGGACAAGAACAAGAATAAACAGCAATATACGTAAATTCGTTCTGTAACTTACTTGCGATCTCCTTCCACATCTGGAAGATCTTTTGTTATGGCGATAACCAACGCAAACAATGTTACAAAAGTTGTGATAAATGCCACAGGTGCACTGCAGACAAAATATGGATCAAGGACATGGATAGTTCTCTAAAAAGCTTCCAAACATGTTCATACAGCTAAACTTCAAATTTACAAGGCAAATGAAATTCCTAAGCACAAAGTGGATTCTTAATCAATGATCTCTTCATGTTATCATGTACAAAAGTAGAGTGCAATTCTTAGGAGTCCCAATTAGATTGTGAATTCATGCGTAGATTCCACTCCATTCAATGATGGAAAAGAAATCAGAGGCACTTCATGGATAATCAGTGCCAAGCACTTCTATAAAGTCGCACAACTAAGTCAGAAAAACAACAGAAGCACTTCTCACTTTTCCTTTTTCATTTGTTTGTGGTAAAGGATCCATGTTCCAAGTCATTTTGTTGAACCAGAAAATAGCAGATTTATTTCCTTTTCCTTTTCCTTTCTTTCCCCAATAAGAGAATTTTGTCAAATATGATCACTAAACTGACTCCAAAATAGAAACAGAGGGAATAGATTTCTTCAATAACACTACAAGTAAACCACATCATGCGAAACCTTTGGGCTGAACTGAAATCTGACTCAACAAAGTTATATAACTAGTGGAGGGCTGTTTTGTTTTGCCTTCAGTAAATTACTGACCAAGTCAGAAGGACTGAGGACCATGAAGATTGATAACAAGGCAGGCAATCTGTTTAAATATTGCATAAAGATATATGAAGAATTACATAGCTTCATATATTCACAAAATATTAAGAAGTCAAATGCAATCAATGTTTACCCACCTCCACTGAAATGGAAGTCCAAGGGCAGCTCTTGTGGCATAATAAACCCCAAAATTGAGAAGGAAGCCCCGTACCTGCAAATGTGTATTTCTTAATATTTGTCTAATATTTAGAAGCAAACATTACACATGCTTTGAGTGGTAAATTAAGGTGCCAAACTGCCAATTAATGCAAAAGGGTGTCATTTCCAAATAGCTTATGACAATTATTTACAAAGTCAACAACTATTAAGATCTGAGAGTAAAAAGCTGGTCCAGTGACTGATCATACTTTTTTTTCCTTTTGTTTGTCAAACAATTCTGTAACCAAATCAATTAACATTCTGGGCTGCATGCATTCAATGAAGTGATACACCAGACACGAGGATATCTGAGAAATATTGTATTTAGTTCATCTAAAATTCTCTGGTGACTTCTGCAGTGAGTTGCTTCATTTTTTACAATCCAGAAGAATCCTTTTCTCTACACTTAACATATGATCACTTTAGATCTAGAATGAGAACAGACAACCTCTATTGTCCTCTTGATAGTCCAGTCCTGGTTAAATAAGCAATTATGTGCAAAAAAAACAAATACCGTGGCAATTATGAGAAATGCTGCGACAGGAAATCTCTTCATTCTAAATGGAGGAACAGAATAGATAGTGCCCAGGAAAAGACCAAGAGAGTAAAGAGAAGAGATGAATGGACCAAAGTTGAATCCAACAATCAGAAGGCCAGTCACTGCAAAAAATATCACCAAGAACCATGCGGATTGAACTGAAAGATCCCCTGCAGCTATGGGTAAGTAGGGTTTGTTCACCCTGCAAATTCAAGAAGATAAGGTGAACTGAAAATATGTTACCTTCTCATCTCTTTAAGTTACTAGTAAATACTCAATAAGAAGAATCTTGAAATCTCAGATTTTCTTTAAGAAGTTATGCATTAAAGTTTACCCACATGATCTAACACAGCTATACAATCAAAAAGCATTTTATAGTAGTTTAAAAATTCAAAAATAAAATAAACATGTTGAATAATAAAAATCCATGTTAGATGACAAAGAATAAGGAGTTTTCTAGGTAATGATCCATTCTAGATAACAGCCTCTAGCTCTGCTGTGTCTTAAACCACATAAATGTGCAGTACCTCTATTTGTGTTACTTGACAGATTATTTTACCTTCTCATCTCTTTATGTTACTAGTAAATACCCAATAAGAAGAATCTTGAAATCTCAGATTTTCTTTAGGAAGCTATGCATTAAAGTTTACCCGCATCATCTAACACAGCTAAACAGTCAAAAAGCATTTTAAAGTAGTTTAAAAATTCAAAAAGAAAATAAACATGTTGACTAATAAAAATCCATGTTAGATGACAAAGAATAAGAAGTTTTCTAAGTAATGATCCATTCTAGATAACAGCCTCTAGCTCTACTGAGTCTTCAACCACATATATGTGCAGTACCTCTTTTTGTGTTACTTGGCAGATCAGATTAAATTTCAAGGATGTTAAATGAGTATGTACCTACATTTTTACTTAATCACTAAAATGTTTGTACAAAGACGTGCCACATACTTGTCAATGCCAATATCATAGATCTGATTGATGCCAACTATATAACCATTTCCACATATTAGAGCTATAAGACCGGAGAACGCCTTCAGAAGCAGAGACCACTTTATCAAATTTGAGTTCTCAATTAATGCCCTTGCCACCAAAGCACTGTCAATAGAATTGACAACAAACTTCACTTAAGGTAAACAGAATGCAATTAACAGATTCACCATAGTAAACCAGGGATTTATTCATAAATTCATACGTTGATCCTAGTGCTGTTCCACGTATTGTATGGGGCCTCAAAAACCTCCAGCACGCATCTTTAAATGTTGAAATTTTGTTCAGCACTGGATCAGACCCAGCAGCACCCCCTTGACTGCAAGCCTGGTATAATCCACATTCACATTACAGTACTGCCAACGATAGACTCATTGATTCTCATCAATCATAATGCAATAATTGTTTCATTAAAGCAAAGCATAGGGAGCGGTGAATTGAAAACAGTCCTAACTCTATTATCTTTCTTGAATTGACCATCTGCTTCATTGAGCTTGCAAGCTCAAGACTTCGACTATTGCACCACTAGTCAAAGAAAAACAGTATTAGAACTAGTAAATGAAAATCAATAACAGCAGCAATGGACTTGAAATTAAAAATTTCAGCTCACAGAGAGTTATCCAATTAAAATTATGTATTCGTTGGTTCATGGTTGTTGCTTTGCTACTTGTTTTTCATTTCCAACAGCAAAAGGAAAAGATGTCTTTGAATACAAAGAAAAGAATATGTCTGGAAAATTAAAGATTAAAAATAAAACTTTTTGAACTTTAATTTTTAATCAAATTAATATTTTGTTTTTACCTTTCGACTTTTCTCAGTCCCAGCCATAACCAACAAGAAACTTAAAAAAAAATTGAGCTAAGAACTTGAAAAAACAAGACATACCCAGATTGAATGACTCTTGAATTGTCTAGTTGAAACATGTTTTGAGCAACTTGAATGACTGTAAAACCCAAGTGATACCCCATATTCGGAGCATTTTTTTAAAAACAAGTCACAGAGCTTGCCATTGAGCTTGCTGTGTACTGCCTTTGGCTGACAAGATGAGACCTTGCAACGACGATTTACAGCTGAAATCCCCAGCGAGGAAGGGTGGGAAAATGAGAGCTCCATATAAGGGAAAAAAAGCTATACAGAGCAGAAAAAAGTACTGGACGTCGGACAACCAAGAATTAAATTTCTGGTCCTTATAGGTTTATGATTTTGCAGTGGTATCCTTGTAACTCTTCCAATTATTTTCTTTTCTAACCTTCTAATTTTCATTTGTTACATATTGGTACAAGATTATACGGGCATGGCTTCTTCATAACCATGATATATAAGAAATATTATCATTTAGAGTTAAACAGCCTTTTGGTACGAGGGATTTTATTACTTTGCAGTGTATTTTAATGGGCTGCAATTTATTTACAGTGTTGTGATCAGTATTTTTGCAACTCCTTCATTCCGTGTTGTGATCAGTATTTTGCTTCCAGCTGCCCCTGCTGCAAAGGGTTTGCATAGAAGATCCCATTACAAATAGTTCTCATTCCAGAAGTCATCTAAAATGATAAAAAAATTTCTCTCCAGCAGCTTCGCCTTTAGCTTCACTTGAAATAAAACTTTCAAAATATAAATAGCCTGGAAGTATCTTTCAGGCTCAAGGAAAATAGAAGATTTTGCAAGCTAAGAACTCACTAACTTTACCTTTTCATCTATGATTAATATTGGATTCATTGTGTCCAGACCTTGAACAAAAAAAAAATGATCATGATCAAAATTTAAACATTGATTTTTTTTTCATGCAAATTTGCTGCACAAGATTCCAAATTATAATACGTATGCAATTTTTTTTGTTAAAAAAAATTATTTTCATGACTTGAAATAGTGAAAGCAACCTTCAAGAACCTTTAATAATAATGTATATAAATTTAA
Source organism: Heritiera littoralis (assembly GCA_031772115.1). Taxonomy (NCBI): domain Eukaryota; kingdom Viridiplantae; phylum Streptophyta; class Magnoliopsida; order Malvales; family Malvaceae; genus Heritiera; species Heritiera littoralis. The sequence goes on from JAPDPK010000158.1 coordinate 1,014,395, forward strand.
CAATACAAGTGATGAGTAATATCAAGAATTATAATATTATATTATTCACATTTTCATATGATAATTATATTTTATTTAATTCGATTATATTAAATTAGTTTTTATAGTTAACGGTATTTTTGAAATTTGGTACTACATTACAAACAAAGTAAACATATACCAAATACTACAATGTTGTTTTCCTAGCAATTTAAATAGAATTTTACACTGCATACTAAATACTACAATGTTACTTTCTCAGTAATCACTCTCCCAGCAATCACTTTGCACTGTAATCATTTTACATATAATGTACCAAACGCTTCCTAAATATTAGGCATACGTCATACCTTGCACGAGGGCCGAGACTTTGCTTTTTCCCAATCAAATAAAAAAAAACAAGCTTTGCTTCAAATCTTTATGCAAGAATTTTTTTAAATTTTTAATTAGCTTTTATTTAGATAAACTACATTTGTTAAAGGGTTGAACTATTCGCTCAAACTAGAAGAATTGTTAATTTTTGCATAAATTTAGATAACAATATTAAGTCCATTAAATAAGTTTGGACTTAAAAATCAATGTTCAATAAAAATTCGGATTGACTTTGGGTTCACCATTTTAATTACAAGCTCAATCGAACTGGATAATAATAAATTTTTTCTATTTTTTATACTAATATTTACTTTTGATTTTTTATGTGCAATTAAATTTGAGTTTGTATTTTTTTTTAGATTTTAATTTACAATTTTCATGTTTATTGTAATCTTTTTGTAAGACTTTTTTTAAACTTATTATTATGTGTTTGCCAACAATCTCTTGATCAATTGGTTAAGAAAGAGTTGTATTTGTAGTTTATTATAATGTTTGGATTTGAATCCAAATAACCTTATCACCACTTCTAATTATAAAAAACATATGAGTAAATATAATGAATGGTTCCTGAAGTTTGCACGTATTTTTAAATTGATCTCTAAACTTTTAAAAGTCACTTATTTGTCTCTAAACTTTAAAATACAACTCATTTTAATCCTTTTATCTAAAACAATGTTAAATGCTAATTGGTGCCACATGTAAGCACACATGACGCTAGCTAGCAAGTGATTTGTACATTTCCTTTTAACGAAAAAAATTGTATTTTTTAAATAAAATTCCAACAAAAAAAAACCTAAATTAAAGCAGGGCATTCAAATGTCGTAAGTAATTTCCTAAATAGAAGCAAATTAATGTAGGGCTAGCACTATCAATATGGGGTCAAGGCCCGTTGGGGCGACTCGGCCTAGCCCATATTATTAGGATTTGGGCTTTACTTTTGTAGCTCATATAGAGAAAAGGGCTTTCTAGTCTGGCCCATTTAGGTTCAGGCCTAAATAAATTTGGCCCGGACCTAAATGGTCAGCCCATTTAATTTTTAATATATTTTAATTTATAATTATATTTAAAATTTATTTATACTTTTATTTATTTATATATAATTAATCTCATTTAAGTAAATAAATTTTAAAAATGAATTAAAAAACAAGGCAAGCTAATTAAATAATTAATCAAACCAAGGCTTAAGCATATAAGATTATTAATATAGCATATACGATACAAAGTATTGTTAATTTGTTATATAACTTATATTCATTAATTATATGTAGTTAATGATATAATTGTATGCCATATAGCATATTAGGCTACACTACAAACTTTGAAGCCACACCATATTAGGGTATTATTTATTGGATAATTATTACATACACTGACAGTGGAGTTTTTTTACTCCACAAGCAGCGTTAAGATCGTAACACATGTCCTGTTTTATTTATTTTAATATTTTTATAAGAGACATGTCATGATCTTAACGCTGCTTGTGGAGTAAAAAAACTCCACTGTCAGTGTATGTAATAATTATCCTTATTTATTTTATTGTTGCAACTTGCAACGCCATTACACCAATTTGGCAACACGTACAGGATGCACGTGAATGATGCAGGAATTTAGTTAAAATGTTAGACAATTAATATGTTAAAATGATATTAAAGACTTTAAGTTATAGATTTGATGAGTTTATGTTATGTTTGTTTAATATTTATTTCAAAATTTTATTTTTTTATTTACTAAAAACTGAGTTAATATAAATTCAATTTTTTATTTTTAAAATATAGGTCGGCCCATTTAGGCCCGTTAGCCCTAAGGGCCGTATATGGTCTTACGTTTTTAGGCCCATATTAAGAAAAAGACATTTTGGCCTGGTCCATATTTGGCCTAAGCCGACCTATATTGACAACCTAAGCAGGGGCATTCAAATGCCCTAAGGCAAACCTTAATAGAAAGTCAAATCTTCAAGGTATTCAAATGCCCACAAAAAAACATTTGAATGCTCTTGCTATAACTCATTCCGATGCTTATTTGGCACTTCTAAAACATTATTTTCATTACATATACGCAACTATATAATTTATAAAAATTTGTTTAAAAATCAAACACTTTATAATTTTTTTGAAAAATATATGAGTTTAGAAATATACACATCAACCCTTAAATTTGTGGTAGCATATTATGTTAGGCAAGTATTATACTGATACCTCTTTGAAAGTGAATAAAGTAAAAATTCTTTTGAACAACTGTTATTGTTGTTATTGCTATTCTTTTTACTCATGTTTATAAACAAATATACAGTCAATCCAACCAATTTGCACAACAATGTAAAAAACAAAGGCATTTTTCGGTGATAATGATCAATTTCAATTACATATTGCTCAATTTCCTTCACACATACACCCTAAACCAAATACCTCTGTAAACTTCAACTATATAAGCCCTAAACCACGTACTTCTATTATAAATAGAGGCAACATACCTCTTCAACAAAAAACATAGGCAAGATCTTTAGCTAAACCCATAAATTATAAACTTACCTAATCCATTTCTAAACCTAAACCTAAACCAACTATTTCCTCATTTCATTCCCATCAAAAGCATCATAATGAAACCCAACAAAAGCATTGAAAACCATTTCCAGTTGTTAATGCCAGTAACATTATTGCAATTTCCTTGTAATCTACAAGCTTCAATTTCACGTTCCATTCTGCGTAACATCCTCTATAATCCCAAAATTATTACCTTTGTATGTTCATCCATCGAAAGATCAAACCATTGAAAGTATCCACACAAACCAATTTGATGCATTAACAACACAATGCCCAATTACATTAACAGCCACAAAATAGCAAAATGTAATCAAATTTCAGAAAGAAAACAACAAAATTCTTACCCCATAGTTGCTGCAACCAAAAAACCTTCGACCTGGGTTGCTATCAGTCCAAGATGTCCTCGTCGAAGTGTTGGATTATGCCCTTAGAACCATTCATTAGATGATTGACTTTGGCATTTTTATGTATCATGACATTTTTATTTATAGTTCATTATTATATTTGTCTTATAACTGCGTAATATAATCTTATATTATAATGTCCTTAGAATAGTAATAACACACTATTCTTAAAATATCCCTAGTCAATTATTATTGTGAACAAGGATAACAATGATACGATAAGACTAGTATGTGGTTGACTGATGACCATTGTCATGGATATAGGATATCAAGTCATCACATAGGTACATGTTAGAGAACTATATACTGGATCGACCCTCCATGAGAACGCTACATGGATTGTTATATGAGTGTCATAAGCGATTCTCATAGTGATGATGGTGTATGTGATCCTTTGACTTGAGATCATCAGAGATCCCAACATAGAGAATTGCATACTTTAATGCTGCTAAATGTCATTCGTAACAGGATGGACTATAAAGGTAGTAATTGGGTATGCCTTGATCTATGTAGAGGGATGTTGAGTGATTAAGATAGAATTTATCCCTCTTATATAACAAGAGTGATGTCTTGGGCCCTTTGATAGAGTGAGACTAAGAAATGCATGGCCGTGCTCGAATAAGTCAATATGAGATATTGATTTTATTTGTTTAATTAGTCTACTCAGGAATCAAGAAACACTGATTAGACTATACAAGTGTGACACATTCCATGACTTGTGTCTAATCAAGACATCAAAGGATAAAGGGATTAGACTACACGGTAACATCTATCACGAGTAAGGTTATGTCGAGTCATTGACATTCTCGTTACATGGGTAGCAATGATGTGTTGCTAGATACCGCTCATTGCCTGTGACAATTTTGTCATTGCCATTGTTTTGAGAACCTATTGGGTCGCACACTTAGAACGGATCAATGAGGAGCTTAATTAATCCTATTCTGAATTGGATTAAGGATATGTCTAATCCTATTCTGACTTGGATTAAGGATATAGTTAATCCTATTCTAAGTAGGATTAGAGTTCTGTTTGGCAGTAAATTTTAGGGGTAAAATTTACTGCCTATAAAAGAATGTTTTCTGAAACATAGCCGCACAACAATTAGAAAACAAAAAAGTATTCTTTTAATCGAAGCTAGCAGTTCGGTTAAAAGAATCAAAAAACGCTCCTTAAGGCATCTGATCGTAAGACGTTCAAGAGTCGTGAGATCCGTTCGTGTGGATACCATAGAGGCAGGAACGAAAAGTTGCTGCTTGGGATTCGACCAAAGACAGAAAAGCAGAGAAAACGTTAGGTAAAATCTCGAAACCCTAATCAGGCAACCCTCCGAATCGATCCTGGTGGAGACCAAATGATTTAAATTCCGCTGCATGTTTGTTTCGGTTTCCTTCACGAAGCTCACTGACCATAATGACAAATAGGTAAGGATGGTATGTCTGACATATCAATTGATTTTTGATATTAACTTCCTTCCAACCCTAAATCGAAAACCTATGAATCAACTTGCTTCCAATTTCAATCCAATCAACCTAAATTCGCTTGAACCTTAAACCTTAAACCCTAAATCAAAATCTTTACCCCTTTTCCATTTTCGATTTTCCATTTCCCCTCCCCATTTTATTTTTTCTTTTTTCCCTTTTTCGGTTTAGATTTTATTTAAAAAAATACAATTTTTTAAAAGGAAATGTACAAGTCACTTGCTAGCTGGCACAATGTGTGCTTACACGTGACACCAGCTGGCATTTAATGTTGCTTTAGATGAAATCTATGATAGAAGGACTAAAATGAGTCGTACTTTGAAGTTTAGGGACTAATTAGTGACTTTTAAAAGTTTAGGAACCAATTTAAAAACACACCAAGCCCAGGAACCATTCATGACATTTACTCAAAACACACATATATATATATATATATTATGTGTTTTAATATTTTTTATATATATTTTTTAAATTAATAGTATTTGGTAGACTTGGATATACTTATTCATTATATATAAATCGTGAGTTTTGACAAAAAATTAAACTCTAAAAGTTGAGCCAAATCAAATTTGAGTTCACTTTTAAATCTTTAATACTTGACCTAAACTTAGCTTGAACCGATCTAGCTCGACCTATGAACATCTCATATATCACTTTAATTTTAATTTTATTTTGATTAGGATGGTTGAGTTAAATCGATACATTGATAAATTCTATCACAAATATTCATTGAATAATTTAAAAAGCAAAATTTATCAAATTCTATATAACAATTAATTCATTAATATAATATTCAATGATGAAATTAGTAGAAAAAAAAGAGTCAAAAGCCAAAACAAAAATCCAAAAAAGAAGGCTAAAAGTTGCGATACAAAAAGTATGCTAATCCGACGGTCCCAACATGCCAAATCATGGATATACTAGTCACTAGTCAACAACCAATCGTACACCCACGCGGCCATACTTAATCTCCAAAAGCCCTAAAACAAATCTAAAATGACTAGAATACCCCAAGTTAGAAATCCGAATCCTATTGGACATAACCGTCATTACAAAGGACCTTGTCTATATAAACCCTAAAATCTAGGGCATTTCTCTCCCTCACTGTGAAAATTGCTATAGAAGCAGCCGCTCCCCTTTCGAACGCCGCGCACGTTTGACGTCTCTCAGCTAAGGTTCGGTCAGGTTACCTCTCATGCTTTTATGGTTTTTCGTCGTCTCCACTAGTTATATATATTTAACGTTAGATCTGTTGCCTTTTTTTCTGTTTATGAATTTGTTCTGATTTTCTTTTCTTTTACTTTGGAGCTGCTTTATGGAGGAAGTTGTTTTTGATTAATTTTAATCAGCAGTGGTCTAGTTTAATTTGTTTTAAGAATAGGTTACTTGATTATCTGCTAAACTATGCATTTAAATAGCTAAATGAAGGTAATTTACTAGTTTGGATGTTTATGAACCATTACTGGAGCGTTTTACTACCATTATTGTCAATTTTGGTGAAATGGGTTTTCAAATTTATGATCAATAATCTTGTCTAAGGTACCCTTTTCGAGTTATTAGCTAAGTTAGATTGGGATTAATGGTATTAGATTCGAGCTGAAGTACTTTCCTTTTATCTCTAAAAAGATTTAGTTTTCGGGCTATCAGGTTAAAGCAGTGTTACTTGATTGGTTTTTTGCAGTATGGATTCCCAAATTAAGCATGCTGTGGTGGTGAAAGTTATGGGAAGGACAGGATCAAGAGGCCAGGTGACTCAAGTGAGAGTCAAGTTTTTGGATGATCAGAACCGTTACATTATGAGGAACGTGAAGGGACCAGTTAGGGAGGGGGATATTCTCACCTTGCTTGAGTCTGAGAGAGAAGCTAGGAGGCTTCGTTGATCGGTTTTATCTTTGGTTTGTTACATTGTTGATGTTATCTTGTATTAGTTAGTTATTTTCTGCTGAGTTTTATTGCTCCTGAAAGGTGTTCAAATTCTCATATCAAGATTTGGATTTTGGGGGAATGGCTTTTACGTGGATGAATTGTCTTTAATGCTTGGTTATGTTATTGCAATGAGCTAAGTTTGTTTTGAGATTATGATTTTTGTCACTCATTAATCTTTGTTATGCTTTAAATTTCTTTTAGAGAGGGAGAATTTCTCACCTTGCTTGAGTCCGAGAGCAAAGCTTGGAGGCTTTGTTGATCAAGTTTATCTTTGTTTTGTTCATAGTTGTTAATACCGTTTTGGTTTTGGTCGTACTGGTTGATATGCATCAATTTTCATAAAATTTGGTACACCTGAGTTGATTTTTCGTCATAGTTGTTAATACCGTTTCGTACTAGTTGATACGCGTTAGTTTTCATAAAATCCAGTACACTTGAGTTGATTTTTCGTATCAGTTTTGATATCGGGTAATATTGGTTGATTTTTGTGAATTTCGAGTGGTTTCGGTCAATTTCGACAGTTGGTACGTAAACATTACAAGAAAATTGAATTTTTTTGTTTTATTATATGTTTTGAAATTAAATTAAAAATAATAAATACATAAATAATGAATTAAGTAAATGCATTAACAAATTTAACAATTTTAAAAATAATTATTATTCGTTGTATGAGTAATTTTATTAATTTTATACTTATTATTATTAATATTAAATATTTTTATTTTATTTTACTTATTATTAATAATATTATTACATGTATGAAAAGTTTATAAATATTTTTAAATTAAACAAAAAAATCTGAAATAATATATCGAAATAATCGATATCGATATATCAATGCTTTGGTATGATATTTACAACTTTGGTTTTGTTACATTGTTGATGTTTTACTGTATTAACTAGTTATTTTCTGCTGGGTTTTTATTACTTTTAAAAGGCGTCTAATTTTTCATATCAAGACTTGGATTTTGGTTGAGTTGATTTGAAGCTTAGGTATGCTGTTTTAATGAACTAAGTTGGTTTTGAGACTGTTTTTTGTCACCCATTAATCTTTGTTGGTTTTGAGACTGCTTTTTGTCACAGCTTCTTAAGTTTGGCTATGTTCAGGGGCAAAAAATAAAAATAACTTGGTATTTTGGTTATATGGGAATTTGCCTTGCCATTTCATTAGGGATATAATGAAGATGATTCATTATGAGTTTGAGTTTGGTTCAATTTAAAAATTTAAATTTTGAAAAATTTGGTTTTAGTTTAATTGAACTTTTTTTTTAAGTTTGAGTTTGATTCAACAAAATATTAAATTGTTTGAGCTCGATTCGATAGGTTTGATTTGTAAATTTTCCATTTTATATTAAGAAGGTAAAATAATAAATAAATAATAAAATATTAGAAATATATATTTAAAAAAGCTTGAAAAAGCTCATGAGTTGTTTGAGTCGGATATTAAAATGTTAAAATTTAGTTGGTTTTGTCACTCAAGTAGTTTTAGTTCAATTTGAAGATAAACGAATCAAATTCGAATAATAAGTAAATTGATTTGTTTGCATTTTGTATATTCATAAACAGTGATGTGGGGGTAATATATTTTTAAATGATCAAAACCTCATTTGATGAATTTTACTTTTTAAATCTGCTGCACACATTCAAAGAAGGATAAAGTTGAAACAAAAGCAGAAAGCATTAGTAATGGCCATTTAGTGGCTGCCGGAGTTTAAATTATTTAAATTAGTAAGGGCCATTCAGTAGCACAATTTCTTGAACTCAATTAATTATTTGAACATTTTAATTTTTATTACTCGTACTTTTTTCTTATAATATAATAAATACCCGCAAATTACATTAACCTGTTTTATTAACTCAAAGTTTGATTTTATTTTTAAATTAAAAATAAATTTTAATGCATATTACTAAGAAAAATTAAATAATAAATTTAAACTAACTCATAAAAATAAATTAATGTTAAAAAATGTAATTAAAATACTTAATGAATTACTTTGATTAAGTATTATATTAATAATAAACAAATTAGAAATAAAAATGTATGTAGCAATATTTAAAATTTATTTTTTATAATCAAATTCAGGTAATAAATTACTCTAAGATTACTACTTGAGTTCTACCCAAAATCATGACATATAGTAAAGTTACAATCTAAACCTTACTTAAATCTATTTATTAGAAACTTTAATCCTGTTTAACCGGATATAATAGTGCAAGATACGATACCTATTTATAAGGTATCCATTTACATCTTTGTATGTGTTTTTTGAAACGATATGATTGCAAATTTTAATATTTTCATTTATTGGATTCTATTACTCTTCCCCATAAATGTAAGCATTTTTTTTTGTTTATGACCACATATAGTTTTATTTGTTTTATAATCTAAAACTAATTTTTTTAGACCAAAAATGATAAATGATAAAAAAATTTTAAAAATGATGACTCCAGGATTAGTCTTTTTTTTATTTTATTTTACTTTTATTTATCTTGTACACTATTTTTAATAATGGACAAAAACATTTAAATAATAAAAGAATTGAAAAATTATTAATGGATCGACACAAAAACAATGTAGTATTGCGTTTAGTACGACCCTTGAAAATTACAAACTATATGCCGTACTGGGCAATGCTCTAGCCATCATTCACCGTGCCAACACAAGCCGTAAAAAAATAAAAAATATTGAACCAACACCATCTATGAACACATCATGTATAGACTACTGTTTAAATAGGGTACATTTGGCACTTTTTTTGGTTTAAAAACCTTCTGTATCCGAAAATCATTCGAGGCTCTGATTAATTAAGAGTCGAATTACGGTCGGACAAGATACGGGAAGAACTTTTTCAATACTGTTTTCTCAATTCACAAGGCTCGAATTTGAGATCTTGCTTAAGAGGCACTAAATTCCTTCCACTCAGCCTAACAGATATTGGTACATTTGATACGTTTCGTGTTTATATTTAGTGTTTATATCATATAAAATTTTATTTGTATTGTTTAAAACATAAAAATTTTGTGTCAATGCAAAAAATATAAAACTTTATTTTTATCTTGTGTTATATTCATATTTTTTATTTATGTTTTATAATCGTATCGTGTTTAGAATTTTCATGTAAAAAGTGATTTTGGTTGGACCATTGCAATATCCATTCTTTTTCTCCTTTATTTTTGTAAGCCCAGAGCCGATTGTCAACCAAAAGCCCAAAAGCCCAACATTAAAAGGAAACCTATAAACCCTAGCATCAGAATCATTTGAATATATGTTACTAGGGTTTCTTCATTTCCTCATTCCCGCAGCCTGTGAAGCATATCACTCTTAGCTCGCCGCTCCTACTCTCTCTTATTGCAGGTTCTTTCTCTCTTTTCCTCTCCCTTCGGTTCTATCTTTAGTCAAAATCTATTACTGGTTTTTATTCTGTTTTGTTTCCGTAGGTATGGCGACAGCCGTGGCAGCCACCGGGACCGCCGCACTGCAAGACCCAGCGCAACCTCAGTACGATGTCAAGCTCTTCAACCGCTGGACCTTCGAGGACGTTCAGGTATTTCCTTTTCCATTTGCTTATCTGCTAATTTTTACTTGTAGATCCGTTTTCTCCTCCTTATGGCTTTGCTTTCTGAGTTTTATGTGAAATGTCCCTATTTTTTATCAATTTTCTTTCTTTTTAATGATTATATAAGCTGAACTGCAACATCTTTTTGGTCTTTTCGAGTTAATTGGATCTAGTTGGACTAGAGAATTGTAATGAAGGAATTCGACTCCATAGATAGCAGTTATTCATGTGAAGGAGATCTCGATTTCTGTGTTTTTGAGATAACATTCTTTGGTATAGCTTCTGGTATGGCTTTATCAATGTCTTGAATTTATGTTTTCAGCTTGTCAATCTATGTCTAGCATCATACTGATTGATGGGATATCAATGCTTGTTTCCTATGATTTGAGCTTGTTAGTTGTCTTTACTGTTAACTAAATCTGAGACAATTTATTTCCTCCTAGAAGTTTGTCTTTATTTCTATTGTTGTATTCTAAATTTTTTGAGCAATTGTTTCTTTTGTATCTTAGATTAATCAGATAAGATGCATTCTGTTGTCTTCCCATGTGTTTTAAGACTCTTGATTGGAAAGAATTGGGCCTCAACTTCCTGTTTCCGTTTATAATTACAGTTCTTGTTTGCCATGATCCTTGGCAATGAATGATTTATCTATTTTAGGTTGCTGATATCTCTTTGAGTGACTACGTTGGTGTCCAAGCTTCCAAGCACGCAACCTATGTGCCACACACTGCTGGGAGGTACTCAGTTAAGCGATTCAGGAAGGCTCAGTGCCCGATCGTTGAGAGGCTTACAAACTCGCTGATGATGCATGGCCGAAACAATGGGAAGAAACTTATGGCAGTCAGGATTGTGAAGCATGCCATGGAAATTATTTATCTCCTGACTGATCAGAACCCAATTCAAGTCATTGTTGATGCTATTATCAACAGGTAGCCTATATGACCTTAATTTTTGTATTTTCTCTTTCAACTGTATCACCAACTAATGTTAACGTCTTAACCTATTAAAGTAGCAGATGATGTTAATTAATACATTTGTTGTTTTTGGGGTTTCTTCATTAGATTAACCTTTAATAAGCTTTGTTCTTTTGATTGATGAAACAGTGGACCTCGTGAAGATGCGACTCGTATTGGGTCTGCTGGTGTTGTCAGGCGTCAGGCTGTTGATATTTCTCCACTTCGTCGTGTTAATCAGGCCATCTATCTCCTGACCACTGGTGCCCGTGAGTCAGCATTCAGAAACATTAAAACCATAGCTGAATGTTTGGCTGATGAACTTATTAATGCTGCAAAGGGATCATCAAACAGGTAAATCAGGGACTTTCTCTGTTGTCTCCTTGTTTGGCATTTAAATTAGGAACTGCCTTCTCATGCATCTTTTATGCTATTGCAATTACTCGTATTACTAATCCCTTTTGGGTCATTGCTCTCGTCATTTCTGTGTTGATGTTGACAATAGTCTTTTTTGTGCAGCTATGCCATTAAGAAGAAGGATGAAATTGAGAGAGTTGCCAAGGCCAACCGTTGAGGAATTGGAAGAGATTACACCGTGGCAGTGGAGAATTTTGCTGTTTTTATTCAGTATTTCATAAGTTTTCTGTTTTGTCTCCTGAACATGCTGTGAATGTTTTGTTTGTTATTTAAGTTGACAAGTTAGTTTCTGGTTAAAAAGGAGTTTTCAGTAGGTATTATTAAAGAAAGCACTTTGCTTATTGATTTAATGAGATGCGTCTCTCGTTGAATTAAAAATTTGTTTGACTTGGTTGTGATTTCCCATGCCTGGTTGAAATTATTATGTACTTGCATTGGCACTCCAGTCCTGGATGTTTCTGATTTCAATTTTCAAAGTCATTTGCAGGGTTTCTATGTCGGATTTTCTACCCTTCAATGGGGAATTTAGAAGACCAAAATTGTGCTGTTTCTTCCATATTTCATGATTTCATTTCATTCCAATTCCTAGGTCCATGTCTCTAGGATCCGATTTTGATTCAAAGTATTGTGCTCTGTGGAATTAACTTTGATTCAAGGTATCGGATGTGGAATTAACGTTGGGCTTCTGTCTATCAATATTTGTGTCGTTAGAATCATTGAAGCTTTTGTTATAATAGATTTTATATATTTTTCAATGATTTTTTTTAAAATTTTTAATCTTTCTTTACTCTAATCATTTCTTCATGATTCATAACACTCTCGTAATGTCGTATGATTTTAACCCATAGAAAAGATTTTTACCAATATTTTCTTCGAGAGATATTACTATCATTCTAACTTTGATACATTTGTTCTTTTTTCACCTTATTTTCTTTATTTTTTCGCATTTTTACTATACTAATTTTCTGCGTATGTAATTTCTTAGTCATCTAATATTCATTACAATGTAACAATATTGGTCTAAAATTATTTTATAGAACTTGCATTTCAATCATATAAAATTTTTTTATTGTACAGATTTTATAGAACTTAGATTTTATGTGTCACATCAATATTAATATCTCTATTATGATCGAATTTAAATATTGGAAATGATCTCACTTAAATATCATCATTTTATCTAATTTTACCATGTTTTGATTTTCATTTTTGTTTGAAATGAATTTAAATTCAATGTCTTCAGTTTTCATTTTATTTAGTTGGAACCTTCTTAATTTTAGTATTTATTTTCAGAGTTATAGTTTTACGATGATCTTCGCTCTTGTTTCAACAAATAGCAAAATATCATTTGAAACAGTATACACCAAAGTGTTTTATCTTGAAGGATTTTGTCAGTTCATCTATTATTATTATTATTTTTTTGGTTTACTTCAGTTTATCTATTATTACAACGAACATGAATGAATTTAGTGCCAACCCTTCATTTAGTCTCATTGTGGTGGAAAATTCATTTGTTTGTCATTCACATATCATTACATGTGTCTTTACATTTCCATAAGTATTCTTAATCAAATTAATATATTACATGAAAACTCTTTTTTTCATTAAGGACTATTATAACACTTTTTTTAAAACACTTTATTATATATTTTTTCCATTTATATCAAAATTATATGAAAGATCTTGATTTAGTACTCAAAAACATTTCACAAATTATCTATGCAAATGTATTACTTTCATAATTGATCTACCGTCTGTAAATGTTTGTGTATTTTTCAAAGTCATTTTTGCTTTTTATGCATATAATACAATCGACGTCAAATGTGCCAATTATTTTCGATTTTCTTTTAATATCAGAACTTTATTTTGAAAATGAAGACTTAAGAGCCTTTGATTCAAATGGCTAATTTAACCCTAATTCTACCATTAAATTGACCACTTGCTGTCCGTGGCTAAAGTGTTATCCTTTGTTAAAAAGATATCCCCGATTCTTCCCTAGTAGTACTAGTTAGTTAGCTTGAAGTACTTCCTACTTTATTTTTATCTCAGAAAATTAACCAAAAATTTCCCTCTTTTGCTCTCCCTAACAATAAAGTTATTGACTTTTATTTTATAAAAATTTAAAATTAGAGTCCCTTGGATGTGTAATCAATTTGAGTTGAGATGACTAAGCGTTAGACTCTTATTAAAATTGACTCAAAAATTTTAAGTTCATTAGAACTTGATCGGGTTTAATTTTTAAAATTCAAGTTCGACTTGACGGAATGCTTCTTGTAAACTAGTCAAGTTGTATAATAAAATACTTGAATCTAATTTGATTGTTACTCAAATAATTTGAGCTTAAACAAAAAATAACCAAATTAAATTTGAATAATCATCCAATCAAATTTAAATAATTTATGAATTATTTGATTCGTTTACTCTTAAAAAAGTAAAAGAACATATAATACATAAGTAAAAATAATAATAACTTTATAAGCATAAATTTGTGAGCAATGAGGAAACGGTTTGTTAAGCTACAACTGTTGGAACCAAATCATCCACAAAGCCCATTAGCACAATAACAAAGAGGAGAAAAACTAACCTTTTGGTGGGTAAGCTATAACCCACCAAATCACATCATTTAGCCACTGCCATGGAGAGGAAACCACGCCGGTGCTCCGTCGGAAGTCTGCCGGTGGTGATTGGGTCTGCCATGTGACCTGTGCCAAGAAGAAAATGAAGATGATGGTGAGGGAAAATGAAGAAACAGGAGAGAAGGAGAGATTGCCCATGTTCACATTTTCTGTCAAAATGAGCTACAGTACCAATAGGCCATATTGTTGCCTATATATAAGTGTCATGGGCAGAGATCTCTGTCGTAACGGCTTCGCGCTCGACGATTTTCGAAAAACGTTTAAAAAAACAAAATGGGAGTCGCCACCAATCTTTTTTTGTCTAGGTGTGATTGGCCACCTGAAATACTTATCTTTTTAACAAAATCTCAAAATTAATTAAGTTTCATTAAAAAGACAATTTTGGTCTGCGAAAACGAGGTTGGGTTCGGGGGTACGGTTACGCGTGGGGAAGGATTAGCACCCCCACGACGCCCGTTAAAAAAACGGTACCATAATAATCATGTGTTATCCTTTTTGTTTTAATAAAATGTTCTTAATTTAATATTTAAAATTAATTCCTTTTTTATTCCCACCCTTTTATTCAAAATCATTTTTTATTTGCAAATTTATTTTGTTTTACTTTATTTTTCGAAAGTAAATGTGAACTTTTTTGTATTGAATAATTAAATCAAATACTCCAATACTTTTGGCAGCATTTGAAATAATTTTCCTCACCTAGAGATTTCTTAAGAATCACTACTTGTGACTTCTACAGAATCTCATCCTCGGAAAATTCACACTTGCTTCGAAATTAAATGGATGCATATGATGCAAACAAATAATATATGATGCAAATGAATTTTTAATTTCAAATTTCCTTATTTATTTGTTGATTTATTTATATTTCTTTATTTTTAACAAAACTTATTCATTTTCATTTTTAGTAAAAATTTAAATTATCGAAAAATCGTACTAAATATTCCAATACTTTTGGCAACATTTAGTAGGATTTCTCTCACCTAGGGATCAGTTAAGGAATCACTACTTGTGACTTCCATAACATCCCATCATCGGACTTTTATTTAATTAAATTTAAAATTTATTATTAATTTTCTTTTTCTATTTTCTTTTAAAAACTCATTTATTTTTATTTTTAATAAAAAACTAAATTATTGAAAAATCATACTAAATATTCCAATACTTTTGGCAACATTTAGTACAATTCTTCTCACCTAGGGATCAGCTAGGAATCACTACTTGTGACTTCCGTAGCATCCCATCATCGGAAAATCATTTAATTGAATTATAAAATTTATTATCAATTTTCTTTTAAAAATTTATTTTTATTTTTAACAAAAAAATTAGATTATTGAAAAATCATACTAAATATTCCAATACTTTTGGCAACATCTAGTACGACTCTTCTCACCTAGGGATCAGTCACGAAATCACTACTTGTGAGTTTCATAACATCCCATCATCGGAAATTCATTTTAATTTAAATTTTTTTTTTTTTTCTTTTTCTATTTTCTTTTTAGAAAAAATTATTTATTTTCATATTTATCAAAAAAAATTAAATTATTGAAAAATCATACTAAATATTCCAATACTTTTGGCAACATTTAGTACGACTCTTCTCACCTAGAGATCAGTTAAGGAATCACTACTTGTGACTTCCATAACATCCCATCATCGGAGTTTTATTTAATTAAATCTAAAATTTATTATTAATTTTCTTTTTCTATTTTCTTTTAAAAACTTATTTATTTTTATTTTTTAATTTTTTAATTTTTTTCATACATTTTCTAATCAATAATAATATTTAATGAAAATACCAAGTAAAAGGAAATCTTTATTTCTTATTTTGCAACATGCACTAATAATAATGATAATAATAAAGATAATAAAAACAATAATAAAAGCACAATAATAATAATAATAATAATAATAATAATAATAATAATAATAATAATAATAATAATAATAATAATAATAATAATAATAATAATAATAATAATAATAATAATAATAATAATAATAATAATAATAATAATCAAAACCAAAAATTACTAAATTAAAAGAAATCAAAATTACTAAATTAAAAGAAATATACCTAAATTATTTTGGGCTTTAAAAAAACCCAAATTAGTGCATGCAAGTGGCTCAGCCCAGCAGCCCAAGGCGCGCGGGCCCAGCAGGTAAACAGATCTGGCCTAAGCAAGGTGGACCGGGTCAAACGCGGGTCGCGGGACGGGTCGGGTCGGCTAGCGTGCGGGTCAGGCGAAGAGGGATGGACCCAGGTCGGATGCGGTCGGGTCGGGTCTGCGGGCGACGCGCGGATGTTCCTCCCGCGGACGGGTCGGGCGCGCGGATCCTTCAGTTTTTTTTTTTGCTATAAAAGCCTAATATTTTTTTTTTTACTTCATTTTCTTCTTCTTCTCAGAAAAAAAATTCCAGAGCCTTGGAAGGCTCTCGGCTGGGTCGGCCAGGCGATTCCCGGCCGCCACCTTCGCCACCGCCGGCCGCCGTTGACCGCTGTCTCCGGTGGTCGGAACTCAAAAAGGAAACCACTTTCCGGAAGCTATCCACCCCCTGAGCTCGATTCCGGCCTCCGATTCACTCGAAAATGCCCCCAACCCGACGGATCTGAGGTCGAAACCTTCGGCCTCTATTTTTTATTTTCGGTTTTTTGCTTTTCAGATCTGGCTTTGAATATGTTTGGGTTTGTGTTTTTGTTGCTGTTGCGTTTTTTGCAGGTGGGGGTTCTAGGGTTTGAGGGGGCTCGGATTCGGGGTTTTGGGTTGCTGTTGGGATTGCTTAAGGTTCGGTTTTTTCGGGATGATGTTGGTGGTGGTCTCAGTTCTTGGGTGGTGAGGATGATGTTGGTGTTTGGGGTTTCGGTGGTGAGTGGTTGGTGATGAAGACGAGGGTGGCTAACGTAGAGGAGTCTGTGTAAAGGCTCGGTGATGGAGATTGAGACCCCCTGAGGATGAGGTTGGGGCCGGCTTTTAGAGGGACTCTGGTATGGGGTTTCGGTGTAGATGGGATAGGGGCAGAGTTGGTGACCGGCGGTGGTGTCAGGGTGATGGACAGCTGATGGGAAACAAGACAGAAAATAAAAATAAAATAATAAAAATAACAATAATGATAATAAAATAAAATTAAAATAAAAAATAAAATTAAAAAAAATAAAAATAAATAATAAAAAAATAAAAAAGATAATAAAATAAAAATAAAATAAGAAACAAATAATAATAATAATGATAAATAGAATATATATCAATAATAATAATAATAATAAGATAAAATTATGTGTCTACAATCTCATATATCATAAGTCATGTATTATATCCGTCCCATTAAGGATATAATACATTATAATAGAGATATATTATTTATATTTATGGTCACACTTTATACAAAATATACTACTAAATTAAATTATATGAAATTAATTATACTTAATTAGTCCACACAATTAGAGATATTACAACATTCTCCCACTTGGACAATTAAGTTAATTAACAAAATATCATATAATATCAATATGTATTTGTAAGCCCTCTAAATACATTGTACCGAAAGGGTACAAATGTGTAGACTCATACATACTTTAATAACAACAAGCCTTTTATAAGCTTCAAAATGCATCATACCGACAGGGTACAAATGCGTAAACTTATAAAGACTGCAACAAAAATTAGTAGTATAAGTGTGAAATGGAAATGATATGAAAACAAAATCAATATCCATTTCCATTAGGTCCATGCATCTAAACCGAATGATGTCTTGTTTCAACGGAAGCATATGAGACTAATACCGAATGTCTCATCCAACAGAATACCATATTCATCAAAATGCGCGCAAACAAAATATGCATATATGGCAAGTGGGGAATCCATTAATACAATTATAACTGATTTCATTACATAGAGCTCCCACTAACTTAATACGACAAATGGCTCCATATGGCTCATACAAGTGCTATGTCGTCAAAGCACTTAAGCAGCCAAAATTTTAGTTAGCCAGAATGAACTCTTTCACTATGTGCTCTACCATCCAATCAAGCAATGGATTCCATTATTTTCTCTTTAACAAAACCAAATGATGATATCTAAATATTTGGAGTGTGAGGAACTCCTAGCATTTTGAAAGAGAAAATACTTGCTGCAACATTAGCACAGTACATCTCCAGGACTTCGAAATGGCAACCACACAAAACCAGCCCTGAGACGAAATTTTACAGCCTAAATGGCCCATCAAGTAGTTTTACAACATGCTACTTATTTAGCCTCCACAATCAAGGATGCTGTAAATGTTTGTTTTACACTTTCCAAAATACAGCTCTTTTACATCCACAATTATATATAACCAAAATAATTTTCAATATTTGGATAGTTTGCTAAATTAACATCAGAATATCTGACCAAATTCAGAATGTCAGATTTGTCAATATCCGAATACTCTCTTTATAGCTTCCAGTTCTCTATTACAGGATCGCTCAAGTATCTCCGAAATACACCTACAACATACACAATGTCCAAATGTGTATAAGCTTGAGCATACAGTAATTACCCACAATAAAGCATACACAACACTCGATATGAGCTCTTTTATTTTTACTTTGATGACTTTAAGATTTTCACAATATGTCACTTTTCAATAAATGGCATCTTAATAGAGGAACAATATACAATAAACCTATTTAATACCCAAATGTAGGTTTTCTTGAGACTAATAATGTATGCCTATTGATATGTCATGAAGAATCTCAATCCTTAAAACGAAATGGAGCCTCACTTAGATTCTTCATCCTGAAGTGACATGACGACATGGAATGTCTCATACAATAGGTCAGTGCTATAGGCTGCTATTTGACATCATCACTTAGAGCACAATAAGCACATAACTCCCACTGACCTTATAATGGATCCAATTATCAAATGTGTTCTCCTTAAAGTGACAATCTCATCAAACTTTATGTATATTACAATCTGGATGCCTTTTAATGTTCATAAATGAACTCCTTGAGTTCACATACTGCATGTTCCATCTTAGGAATCACAAACTTTTAGGTTGCTTTATTTAAAGCCTTGGCCAAATTTGGCTTTAAATCATCTACCTAATCTTTAGAGTCTCCCTTTTGTCTATAATGATGTGACAACTAAAATAGATCCCATGCATCCTTATGCAACATAGATGCTCACTTATCCTGCGTGACTAATATCCAACTCTAAGATCTCAAATCAGTATAGTCTCCTAACAAATATCAGAAATAGCAGACACATGAATCTTAAATTCATGTTCCTCTGTAAAATCAGATGCAGGTTCAAAATATGGTATTGAGATCAATCATTTCCTTTGCTTTGTGGCTTTTCATCATCAAAAGATAACGCATATATGGGAATGACACAACAAAATGTATCTTAGTAATGACTTTGTGGAGTTCACAACTCCCACTCTTTAAGTCATCTACTAAATAGATTGCATTGTCAGACTCAATGATTCTACTGTCACATAATGAGAAATGAAATCTAGAATCTTTCTAGTCGATATAATAGCCAACAAACTTGCCGCTGATAGTTTTCTTGTCAAGTTTTCTTGACTATGGGTTATAGCTCTTTTGCCTTACCTTATAACCCTAAACACAGAAAACGGCATAAAATCGGCTTAATGTCTGACTATAACTTGGGATGCATTTAGGAACTAGTCTTGCTTGGAGATTAACTTTGAATGTAAATTGCAGTTTTAATTTCACTCCACTCGAATTTTAAAGATTTGGAGTGATCAACATAAATCGTACTAGATCAGAATGTACGATTGACTGCAACTGTAATCTCATTCTGTTTCAATATTCCAAGCACCGTACACTAGGCGTCAACATATAATCCTCTAGTGCACTTAACCGAAAACCGGTATATGATTTCGCCTAGCTTCATTATACTGAACATGATATTCATCACTACTGTCTGATCATTGCCTTAAGCAGCGCAGCGGAATTAATCAAAATGCCTAAAGCCTCTATAAGATCAGGTCTATTACTCCATATGACCTACATCGAAATGGTCGTTAGTAAAGTGATGAAACACTCATATCCACTAAATACAATATGTGAAAATGATCTACAAATGTCGGTATACATAAGTTCCTAATTAT
This sequence comes from Heritiera littoralis, assembly GCA_031772115.1. Taxonomy (NCBI): domain Eukaryota; kingdom Viridiplantae; phylum Streptophyta; class Magnoliopsida; order Malvales; family Malvaceae; genus Heritiera; species Heritiera littoralis. The sequence continues at coordinate 1,034,774 of JAPDPK010000158.1, forward strand.
TTCAATATCTACTAATCATGTCCTTAGTATTAGCAGCAAGATCTCCCTTAATACAATCTCTTCATGTGCCTCGAAATATCCCTAACCCATGCCACAACTTAATAGATTTCTTATCTATCCTATCATAATCAAAATCTACAGTCACATCATTCACTATTGAAGAAAATTTGCCCAAATATTGGGGTACAAATATACTGTGTACAATCTATCACGCAGAATGCCAGAATCAGTACACATGTTGTTACTAATTAGAAATACTTTTCTGTTATCGAAATGAAAAGTATAAACTGACAGGAGTTCCAATATTGTCTTCAAAATGTAACAACAATTTGTCTATATTTTCAATATGGACTCCAACTCTATAACCCCAATTTAAAACAATTTTCCCGTATTCGATCTCTGGTTGCCTATAGCTATATCAATAATAGCACCGGTATTCAAACACCGATAGTTAGAGAGCATATCTTCTAAATTGGATTCAAAATAAAAGCTAACAAAATGCCTTTTGCACATCTCAATCTAGAGGACTCTTGCAATCTACCTCTTGTGCCTAGGATTATTACAGAAGTGACACACATTGATATTTAGAGGTGTTGGTGAAACTAGAATGGGAAATAGACTTGACAAATTTCTTCTTCTAAAATGACCTTTTATTGAGACCTCTTAATAATATTTCCTTTTTGGCAGTAATATTTGACATATGTCATCATTATGGCTAAATGAGATCTGTTAACCCGAAAGATCTCCCATTCTTGAATGACAATATCAATTTTGATATTAAAATGCCATACTTCCTTCTGCATTAAATGAGATTTGTAAAACTAGAAGATCTCCAATTCTCCATCCCAGAAGGAAGTAGTACTGAATCTGCCATATTTGTAATCAAACTCCTATTGCAATCTTTATCGATCTTATGCGAACTACTTTCTAATGGCATCCACAAATACTTTTTGGTTTTCATTAATTGGAACACTTTCTCTGATGTGCTCATTAACGACATGTCCTTATAATCAGAGGATTCTTACTTGAGTGTTCCTAAATTTCAAATATTTTGTCCTCAAAGAGCTCACACTAGTGGGTATAGAAGATAGATCGACTCTCGGGACTACTTCCTAGTTTAATATGTCCCCAACTGTAGAGAATAATTCATACTATCTATCTAATTTGATCCTGCTAGAAATTCGATATGTGATAGTTGCACAATATGGAGGCTAGTAGAATGACTCGATAAATTCCACAATCCACTACCGAGGATAAGATAAAACTAGTTGAATACAACCTGAATGATCGCCCACCGACAGGGTAAGAAGACCGTGTCATATCCCAACCAGAATCCTCTCAATCCCAAGCATCTCTAAAAGCAACTAACAATCCGACAGGGAGAGACTAGCCACTTTTAAAGATCTCAGTAAATCTTGCAATTGCAACTATCACTATGCATTGCCTTATCATTATTATATCCTTAAAATTATCAGAATAAATCGTCAAAAATCTTCATGACTATTCCTGCGACAGGCAAGTACTAGTCAATCCAATTAATGATTTAGAATTTTAAAAATATTCATAAAATTCATTGACCAAAATTTACTACATCCAAAATATGCAATTCCTGAAGCATATGTAGTAATTTTAGGCCCAACATTAATTAATTAAATTAATTTCACATAAATGTGAATATTCAAATAATAAGGCAATGTTATTTTTAGAGAGTTTATTTATTTAAATAAATTATTAACTGAATGGGTAAACCATAATCCAAAATGGCTCAACAAAATACCCAAATAATTTATCTAAACTTATTTAATTAGGTCAAATATTAGTAATTTATGGGCATAAATATATATTTCAAAATTAAGTGAATTATGAAATAAATGAGTAATTAAATTTCTAGAAATTACTCCAAAATTAATTCCTCCAAAAATTCACTTATATCACATTAATTTTAGGCTTAATAACTAGTTATGGCTATTAAATATCCAAAATTGTCAAAATAAATAAATAAATAATTAATTAATTAATTATATGACCCATAATTAATTAATCAAAATGGCCAATTAAACTTTAATCCAAAATGACCTATTAATTAATTATGCAAAATAGTCACTAATTAATTCAAATTTAATAGCCAAATAAAATTAATCAACCAAAATGGCCCTAAATTAATTAAGCAAAATGGCCCTAAACTCAATTAATTTTAATTGCCCAAAATTAATTTTATACTAAATGACCATTTAAAATAATTAAATAATTAATACCCATAATATTACAAAATTATTTTGGCCTTAATTAATTAAAATATTGAGGCCTATTTAATTAGATTTCAAGAGCTAATTAAATAAAACAAGAAGGCTCATAAAAAAAATAAACAATAATGGTCTAATTTAATAAAAATAACAGCCCAATATTTATGCCCAAGATCAAAACAAAAAACCAGCCCAAAATAAACTAAAATTAGGCCCAAGACTCAAACCAAAAAAAAAAATAAAGTTACTAAAATTGAGCCCAAGACCCAACACAATTCAAAATTAGGTCCAAAAAATGAAAAACGGCTGGAAAAAAAATGCCCAGAATCCTTTTTTTTTTTAATTTACAGTTTTATAGAAAAGCGCGCCAATTGGAGTGGAAAAGGAGCTGTCGGGGGCGTGACCTTCTTCCTCGCCCGAAACCGGGCAAAACGCAGAGAAATGGATACTGATCCGACCCGATCGGTTTTTGACCATTTCTCACTCAATTCAGCCCCATTTCATTTCGTTTTCATGGCATTTTCAACAACAAACCATCCTCAATCAATATATGACATTACTTTGGCTTAAATAAGCATAAATCTTATGGGTATTGATTAAATCCGAAAATACCCAAAAAAATAAAAAATCCATAAATTTCATTTTTCTTTAAAAAAATGGCTAATGGCTTTATTGTGGACGAACTCTGATGCCAATTGTTGGAACCAAATCATCCACAAAGCCCATTAGCACAATAACAAAGAGGAGAAAAACTAACCTTTTGGTGGGTAAGCTATAACCCACCAAATCACATCATTTAGCCACTGCCATGGAGAGGAAACCACGTCGGTGCTCCGCCGGAAGTCTGCCGGTGGTGATTAGGTCTGCCATGTGACCTGTGCCAAGAAGAAAATGAAGATGATGGTGAGGGAAAATGAAGAAACGGGAGAGAATGAGAGACTGCCCATGTTCACATTTTCTGTCAAAATGAGCTACAGTACCAATAGGCCATACTGTTGCCTATATATAAGTGTCATGGGCAGAGACCTCATATATCATAAGTCATGTATTATATCCGTCCCATTAAGGATATAATACATTATAATAGAGATATATTATTTATATTTATGGTCACACTTTATACAAAATATACTACTAAATTAAATTATATGAAATTAATTATACTTAATTAGTCCACGCAATTAGAGATATTACAACAACAACTTCAGGGCCGAAGCACAAAGTCCTCAAGCCCTCAACCTTAAAAATAAGGGGAGTCATATTTTGGTTTTAATTAAATTAAACAATCGAATTGAAGGGAAATTTAATTCGGTTAATGGGTTACTCAATTATTTTAGTTAAGTAATAAAAATGATTTTTAAAAAAATTTTGATTTTTGATTGCATAAAAATTTAACCAAAATATAAAAAAAAAACTCAAAAATAATATTAAAAAAATGAAATTAAAGATATATTTTATTTTTGAAATCCAAATAACATTTTAAATTAATGTTACTGTAGTTTTTATCTTAATATTTTGTTGGATGATATTATTTATTTTGTTTCAAATATGAAAAATTAATAATTTAATTTAAATATATTTTATTATTTAAGTTAATTAATTAAGTTAATAAAATTTATTTTTTATTAATTTCGAAATTAAAAGTTTTAATTCTGTTAACAAAACAAAATACATACTAATTCCATAAATTCATTTGGAATAGCTCGGAATTAAAAAGTATAAACACCTAGCTTAAACCCTTTTCTGGCAACTTATTCATTTCCTTTTTCCGTTTTCCCTGCAAAAGAAGCACAGAAAACCCGCTTCAGGCACTTGCACAGAATGAAGCTAAGTTATTGGAGTTGGGTCTTTAACAACGTTGAAACCCATTTTCATCGTGATTTAAAAAATGTTCTGGGTGTTTCCTTCTACTCAACATCATCAACAACGAGAACTGGTCGAAGAAATGAGGCGATGATGGAATTGGAAGGTTCAAATCCAATGAAGGAGTTGTTTCGTAGGATTTCTCCGTTGGGAGATCAATCCATCGTTCCGGTTTTAGACCGGTGGGTCGAAGAAGGAAACCCCGTAAAGAAACACCCTCTCTGTGTGTACATCAAGCGACTCAGAAGCTGGAAGCGTTATGCCCAGGCTCTTGAGGTATTTGGAAAGTATAAATTATCTCGCCAGCTTAAAATTTTTTTGGTAGATTTTGTTATTTGGAGATTAAGATCTTTTATTTCATTTGATAGAGAAGAGAAGATTGAGAATTTAGTTGTTTACTTGTTTTTTGCTTCTGGATATGAAAACTAAATGGTTTTTTTTTTTGGATAATTAATAATTAGAAATGTAATTAAAATTTGAACTTTCTAATATATTTGTGAAGAACTGGGAAATTGATATCCTTTCAGTCTATATACACTTGAACGCTCTTTATCATTGGTTCTGCATTCAAGCTTCAGACTGTTGTTTCTTGTTGTTTGTTCGCAGATGTCTGTGTGGATGACAGATAAAAGGTACTTTGCAATGACGGCTAGTGATGTTGCCATCCGGTTGGATTTGATTTCGAAAGTTCGTGGGATAGAACACGCAGAAAATTACTTTAACAGTGTTCCGAAACAATTAAAAGTCCTTGAGGTTTACTCTGCTCTTCTTCACTGCTATGCGAAGATAAGATCAGTGGAAAAGGCAGAGGCTATAATGCAGAGAATGAGGACGTTGGGATTTGATAGGTCAACATCATCCTTCCATGATTTACTTTCTCTTTATTATAGAACAGGAAACTACATGAAAATGGATGCTTTGATGAATGAAATGCAAGAAAAGGGTATCGTTCTTATTGCAAATACGTACTGCATCTTTCTTAGTGCTTATGCAGCTCAATGTAATGTTGATGGAGTCGACAAAGTTCTTCTGATGGCGGAATCTGATTCCAATCTTGCTTTGCCATGGTATTTTTATACTACTGCAGGAGATGCTTACATAACAGTTGGGCATTTTGACAAGGCTTTAGCAATGCTGAAGAAATCTGAGGAACTGCTTGAAGAAAGGGGTGTGGTGTATAATTACCTACTGATACTATACACAAAACTATGGAAGAAAGAAGAAGTACTAAGGGTTTGGGAACTTTACAAGAAAAATGTGAAGGTTTTCAATAAGGGTTACATGGTTATGATAACCTCTCTATTGAAGTTTGATGATATTGAAAGTGCAGAGAAAATTTTTAATGAATGGGAGTCCCAGGTTCCTCAAGCTTTGCCTTATGATATTTGTGTTCCAAATTTCTTGCTTGGCGCTTATGCCAGGAAAGGTCTTCTTGAGAAGTTTGAAACCTTTGTAAACAGGATTATACTAAAAGGTGGGAAGCCTGATTTTAAGTCATGGTATTATTTTGCAATTGCCTTGCTTCGGGAGAATGAAATGGAAAAGGCGGTTGAAGCAATGAAGGAAGCCATATTGATTAGTTTACCTTGTTGGAAGCCTAGTAAGGAAAGTCTGGCTGCCTGTCTAAAGTACTTGAAAGGGGAAGGAGATATTGATGAGGCAGAGAAATTTATAAAATTGCTAGGAGATAGGGATGTTATCTCCTCAGATGTTCAAGGTAAGTTATTGAGCTATGTAAAAGATGAAAATGGGGAATCAGAGTTTGATGGGCTCATTATGCTGGCTGGTGGTGCTTCGCATGGAGATGGAGAAACACATCACTTTTCAGAGTCGGAGGAGGATGACACTGATTTCATACCAAGTAGAGGAAGCAAGTCTAAAGTCAAGTTGGGAAGCTTTTGATCTCACCAGAGCAAATGTGATCTCCACAAATGCTAGAAGTAATAAGTCCATTTGGTGAACCCTCCTCTTTATGGTGATTAGAGGACTCGTGATTTCTTTTTGGGACAATGAAAACAAAAAACGCCACTTATTTCACAAGTCAAGATAGGCTATGGAGCGCAGTAATTTGAACAGAACTAAAACCGCAACTTATATCGCCAGTCAAGATTTGGCTAACTTAACCAGGATTGAGATTTGCATTCTTGTGGTGGTACATGTAAGGCCTTGAACAAATCTGGCTTTGCATAGCTATGGATGCATTGTGATGCTTAGAATTCAGGAGAGTACTGACTCCTAGCTGACAGCATGTTAAACCTGATATGAAGTAAGCCTATGGAATCTATCAATGCTTTCAAGAATTCAGGCCCCTTCCCATATTATTAACTTCCATGCAAATTCTCTCAATCACAGTGAGGGGTTAATTTCTCTCATTTCAATTTACTTACCTGGTCTCATGTACCATTGTGTTTCATCTTTATTATTGTTATTACTACTGGGATGTACCCCTTGCTTCACAGCAGGTGATGTAAAGCGCAATTAAAACAACAGAAAAAAGTAATTAATTTCAAATGATGATAAAAATAATATATAATTTAAGAAAAGTAATTTTATCAATCTTCAAATAAAAAATGAAATACAATTTACATTAATGCCACTACATCACCCAGTTAATAAATAATAGCAAAACCAAAATTAAAAACAATGGCTCATGTTTGGAGATTCATAAACAAATGCAACATGTAGTCCCCCCTGGGCAACAAAGGGGCAACTCATTCTAAAATCAGGAGCAGCACACTTTCCAACTAATAGGTTTACATCTCAAACAAGCGCAAGTCAATTTGCGCTAGGATGAACTTGCGAGAGGAGCTTGTCCTAGCGCAAGCCAACTTGAGTGAACAGCTTGTTGTGTAATTTTATTATAATTTTATTTTAATAATTGTAATTAATTATTTTTATTATATAATTAATTATATATCTGAGTTATATAATAAAAATAATTAATTAAAATTATTAAAATAAATTATAATAAAATTACACAGTAAGCTATCAGTGCAAATCAACTTGTGCAAATATAAGCTCCTTGCGCAAGGAAGCTTGTGCGGGGAGGTCATTTCAATGCAAGTTGACTTGCTCTTGGATGGAATGTCTGCGTAAGTGAACTTGTGCGTGAATCTCTTTTTAGCGTAAGCCAACTTACGCTAAGACATGCTTTATGCGCAAATTTGGTTGAGCAAGAAGCAAACCGTGTGAAAAAAATCAAGTTTTGCCATGGATATTGTTATCATTTTATGTAAGAATTTTTTATTTTGAAGTAAAAAGAGTAAAAATTGAAGTAGATTTAGAATTTTTCACAACTTAAAAAAGAAAACCCAAATTAGGAAACACAAAAAAAAGTACCTAATTTAACACTATTTTAGATTTGGGGTGGGGTAGGGAAAGGAAAGAAAAATAAGAGAAATAGGGAAACATTTCCCTTGTTTGAATAGGATTTAAAAAATAAATAAAGAAAAAGGAGTTGAGAATCCCTCATTTTACCTCAAATGACCAATTTTTCATTTACCTCAATTTGTGAAAGTGCTAGAGGAAGAAAAATGAGTAGAAAAGTATTAAATAATCATTATAGTTACTTATTATATGTTATTAATAGAAAAAGGTTACATTTGGAAAAAAAATTATATTAAATTATTATTAATAAATAATCATCCAAACACGACCTAGAATCGGTTGGTTGGAGTTGCTAATTCGGATTCCGATCAACCCAAGATCCGAGCCCGAATTTCAAAAAGAAGGCTTGATCGATCTCGGAGCTCGAAAGCCTCCTATTTGCTACCAGTAGGTAGTTTCAATAAGATTATTTTTGTTTTTGTCCAAACCAAAGTCATCAACCTTGCGAATAAAGACTTTTCAACCTGTTTTTTACGCCAAAAAAACCATGAGACCTAATATTGTTTCAGAGGTAAGCTCAGATCTACATTTCTTTCATTTTCTATTTTTGTTTCGTGGGTTTTTCTTTTCGATGTTTTGATAAACCTGTCTTTGCTTTTTTCTGTTTGGTTGCTAAGAAAAGCCAGAAACAGAGAAAAAGGTCCATTGAAAGTCCGTTGAGTTTAGTTGACTGCTTTTAATTCTACCTGCTTTTAATTCTACTTAGTTCATTTGAGCTTGCTGCTACATTTTTTTTTTGTCTATTTGTTTCTTTGCAGATAAAAGGGATTTAATTTTAATGGCTGTATATTTAATGCAAATTAGTAGTTTTAAATAGGTGAATAATTAATTTAACCTGATATTTTGTTATGCTTGTTCTTGTTCCTTTTTTCTTTTTAAAGAATTAATGACCGAAGAAGGATATCTTGTGAATTAATTAGGTTTATAGTAAGGCGGTTGCTTTAGAATTCTGGATTTTTGGACTATTTTTATTCTCTTTAATTAGTAAGAAAAAGTGTATTTATAATTAATTGTATGAGTTTATGTATAATTAGTTGTATGAGTTTTATGTAATTCAATTTTGTTTTCGTTATGATTTTGGTTTACAGGCAGGACTGCAAACTAGAGCAGGGCAGTTGTGGGCTGGTATTCCATTCCTTACATCGGCCGTGATTATTGTTTGTGGGGTTGTTTACTTGATTTGTCTTTTCGTTGGATATGACTCTTTTAATGAAATATGCTTCTTGCCAGAGGCTCTTGTATCAAAATTTCAAGGTATGTTCTTGTATTGTGATTCATTTTTGTGGTAGAAAAAATATATAGGATCCTGTATTACATTTACAAACTTCCTGGTTATTGTGCCAAAATATATAGGATCCTGTATTACATTTACAAACTTCCTGGTTATTGTGCCAAGAATATTCGTCGCTGTGGTATTTACTTCCATTTTCCTGCTGCCGTAATTGCAACATCTTTGAGATGTAGTATCATAGTGATTTAAAATTCAAGAGTCAAGAGTAAATGCCTTGTAGGAATGTATTACTTGGTCTTCATAAGTTTTATGTATCCCTTAGAAAGCTGTGCTGGTAGACTCCATGAACCTGCTCACTGCCCCATTTCATTCCAAGCAAATGATTTAGGGGAAGCTTGTCATTGTCTTGCTGAAATTGGTGTTTGACACCTACATGATGGGCCTGAGTGAACCAGTGTAAATAAGCATTTTTTTTTCAGCCATCTTGTCTAGGCTGCATCTTTGCATATAGATAGGCCTTAAATACCAGAATACATGGATGCTCAATTTGGTCTTTTATAATTGTATTATATTTGATTAGGTACCCAGTCAGAGATAATTAATGGCAGCAATTCATGGACTAAATAAAAAAAAGAATATGTTTCATTTTGTTTCTTTGATGCTGCTATATTTGATGTTATTGTTTCTTTTCCTGAAGTTATCATTCTTAATTTGTTCCTTCTTGCTGCAGTTTACAGGATTTACACTTCTATTATTTTCCATGGTTCGCTGTTACACGTTTTGTTCAACATGTTGGCTTTGGTTCCTTTGGGTTCTGAACTGGAGAGAATCATGGGATCTATTCGATTATTATTCATGATAATTTTGTTAGCAACAAGCAATGCTATATTTCATCTCTTTATTGCATTGGTAGTAGCCCATAATCCTTTCCACACATCTCAGTCTCTAATGGGCGAGTGTGCAATAGGCTTCTCTGGGATCTTATTTTCTATGATTGTCATAGAGACAAGTTTGAGCGGAGTTCAATCTAGGAGGTTAGTTTCTCCACAACCACCGTGGAAGATGAGTTATGTTGTTTTTCACTTCTGCGATGTTCACTTTTCTGCCTACTTGTGGTAGTATGCATGCAAACATGACCAACTATGTGCCTGATGCACATGCATGAGAAGTAGTCCTTACATAGTGAGAATCTTGCTGCATTTACATGCAATGACCAATGACCTATATGCTTGATGTACATATATGTGAAATACTTTTCTGTTACATCTTGTGAATCTTGGTGCATAAGGTTTCTTTTGTTTTGGTTTGGTATTTAAAGGTTCTTTGACTGATTCACAACTTTGCGTTTTGCAGTGTGTTAGGTCTTTTTAATGTTCCTGCAAAATGGTAAATGCAGTGAGTTGCTTCTGTAAAGTTTGGTATCTCGTATTTTCCTTTTAAGTTCTGTGCTATCTATAGAATGGAATACTTGTTTCAGGTATGCATTCATCTTATTGGTGGTACTCCAGCTGCTTCTGTCAAACCTCTCATTGCTTGGACACCTCTGTGGCATTTTGTCTGGCTTTGCATGTATGTCTCCTCTTTTATTTATTTATTTATTTATTGTTCTTTCTGGAAATCATGCAATGAACTTGGTTGAGGCTTGAAAATTATTTATGGTTGTCAACTTTTTCAGATATCCATGGCTTGTTCAACTTCCTTATTCCTGGACCATCCTTTTATTCTGCCATTGAATCCTCATCTTGGCTTGTAAGTATTTTGATGGAACTGGCCGGTGATAACAATTGATTTTCCTTTTCTATGCCTATTATATTGATTCTCTGCATTTGGCATTTTAATTGGATCAAGATCTCATTATTCCTATCTGACGTGTTCTGTTCAACTCAATGTTGAACTGAAATTATCTTGCAAATGGTTAGTGGTGATATCCTCAAACTAGGTTATTAATTGCTTTTAATCATTAACCTCAATAGATGTATCTGTTTCCTTAGCCATTGGCCAAGGTCGAATACTTCGTCAAAGAAAATGTTGCATGTTTTTCCCACACAGGATTATTGATATTATATCAGGACCTTACAACTTTTAACTTTTTGCGTCTCACTTTGTGGTACACATATGAACTAAAATGATTGTTATGAACTTGCTAGCTTAGTTTTATATATTTAGTCATCTTTATACAAGACAAAATCATTCTACTTTAATAAATCCGGTATTAGATATGGCTAAATTTATACTATCGGCAAGAGGCATACAATGGATCTGGTGTATCATATGAGCATGCATTTATGCCTGTATGCATGTGCAATCTCTGTCAAAGAAGCGTTGTATTGTAATTCTTGGTATTTCTTGGTATTAGTTACTCAAATCTTTTTCACCATCTAAGTTGGTGGTCAAATGCCATAAACCACTATATATTCTATCACTATCTGTCCTGGTCTGTATAAAATTATTTGAAGTTATCCTAATAATAAAAATTATTTTCTAGTATGTTAGTGTATCAAGATAGTGGGTTTCTGCTCTCAGTTCCTTTGTTTCAAATAAGTTTTCTTTCTTTTGTTTTTTTTTCTTTTTATTTTTATTATTATTCTTAAAAACAGAAAGAGTGAAATCTTTCAGATTTGGTCAAAAAAAAAATCAGAGTACTTAATTGTAGGGAATTATAAAATATTAATTGTTTTTCCATGTTAGATGATCTTGTGCAACACCACTTAGATAGTTACATAAACAAGATCATTGGAATATTTGCTTCTTTGTTTCACAAATGATTTTATGATTAATATAATCTATAAGGTTGTCCAAATCCTCTTCAGGCCAGCTGTGTGAGGCGACCTAAATTTATTTTGTGCAGTGGTGGAAATCCTTCAGCCTACATCCCCACTTTCTCGGGTCAAAATTCACCCTCTAGGTATATTTTGCTTACCTTGATCAAATCTGCTTTTTCTTGCTTCATATGAGATCTTTATCTGATAATTTTTATTAAACAGTGGATTATTTTCTGGAAACATTTGGAGAAACTTGTCTTCATGGATGCCACAGAGGCAGACAGCTGCTCAGGTTTTAAGTCAATCAAATTTGTATGATCTTTGATATTGTTATTTTTCTTGCCAAGAATTTGTTCTTCACAATATATTTTCATGCAGCAGTTGCTTTTAAGGTTTAACCCATGAAGTGCATGTCTTTTGCCATGTATCTGGCAGCTTTTGCTATTTTTGATGAAAAGAATCTTACCATTTCTTTATCATGAGGCTGAAACCCATGCATTTGTTGGAGTGAATACCTTTAATCATGTGTGGTGAAATCATTTCACATTGCAATACAACTTTGAAGAAAATGAAACAATGTGCTTGTATTCCTGATTTATTTTTGTGCTTTATCTTGATTGTGGCTTCCTTAAGCCCCATAGTGTCAAAATCCTACTCAAAGATAAATTGATGTGATCATTCTCAATAACATGCAGTCGAGACAAGATGATCCCAGATTTCCTGGAAGAGGGAGAACTCTTGGTTCTGGGCAAAATACTGCTTTCAATTCAGATTTAAACCTAGAAGCTAGACTTTTGGATAATAGTAGCCTTAATAATCCATCAGATATCGCAGCGGCTGGTGCAGGGGGGAGGCTTTCAATTGAAAGGTATCGGGAAGTGTTTTTGATCATAATGACAGTTTATTTGATTACTGTTCTCAATTTGGCTTCCTGATAGTGTCTTTTCCTTTTCCTCTTTATTTTGGAAGTCTGCCAATATCAATTTGGCTTCTGTCATGCACTTCGGGTTTAGAAAACTTGGTCAACATTTCAGGAACTTGATATGATGCTAGTGATTTCTTTTAGTTATAAGATATTATTCACTCTTTTAATCATCCCCAAAATCCCATCCCCCCACTAGTGGCCCTGCCTAAGAAGCTGCTGATATTTTCTGTTTATTGTGTCAATGGACCTTCATCAGGTTGTATAAATTATATTAATATTTGCTAAAAGCCCCATGTAACTACATTGAGGGTTTTTCTTTTTTTTTTTTTAATCTTTGGATTAGGAGTTTTGCTGCTAACAGGCCTTGTTCTTCCCAAGCATTAGAATGTGTTACTTTAATCTGTGCTCATTCTGTTCTATGTTACCCACAATTTTACGCAATGTGACTTTTACGCATGTGTATTTATTTCTTATTTTTAGGTTGCTGTACTTGATTGTTATCAAGTTTATTCTTTGCTTTTCTATATTAATGAAAGGTTATTTCATGTTTCTTGTTTATCTGTCAGGCTGTCGGAGATGAATAATGTAGTTGCAACTGGTGATGGAGGTCCTCCACTTCCCCAGGTTTCTTTCTCTTTTTTTAAGAATCATATATATATATATATATATATATATATATATTGTTTAGAATTTGTTTTAAAAGGTTAACAAGGTCCTTAATCATTTCTTTGGTTTTCATGTCTGCCAGATGCAACAAGGTTCAATTACTTCTGATGAACAGATCCAGAAGCTAGTATCAATGGGGTTTGAAAGGGTAACAGTTAGACCTCTTTCATTTTGCACATTTTATAATCATATTATAAGAATTTTGTTTTATCTGACTTTTATTTATCCCCTCTATTTTTTTATGTTTATAATTGTATCATATGATGTTCGTCTTGCATTGCTTTCATGGTTGCCTAAAAAATTTGTGCAGAATATCCCTAGATTACTTTTCCTAGGAACATAGTTTAGTAATTTGGTAATCATGTGATGGCTAAATATACTATGATACTTGCATATTAAAAGTTAAGCTGGTAGTTCGAAGCATAAGCTAACGCACATTGACACACTCACAAATCAAAATGCGTTGGGATTGTTTCAGACACAAGTAGAAGTTGCGGTAGCAGCTGCGGATGGAGATCTTAACATAGCTGTGGAAATTCTAATGAGCCAGCAGGTATATACTTGAGAGCTGAGTCTTAGTCCCAAGTGTTGTGCCTTTCGTTCTGATTTTGGGGATTATGGTGATTTTGCTTTACAGGGATGACCTTCCAAGGCAAAGATTCATGTAATCTTTATTGACTCTTAAACAAGCATTCCTCAGGCCTCAAGCGGCCTAGTTCCTGTGCCTTCATGTCCACATTGTAATTGTATTTGTATAGCATTTTCTTAAACGAGCCAACAATTGTACTAAATCTTGTTTGAAGATTTGTGCAATGCACGACCTTGACACACACTTTACTCAAATCATAGCTTTTTGTCTTCAGTATTTTGCCAGATTTATACATTTTCTTTGTTTTCGTTATTCTCGCAGCGGGCTGATACATTTTAGACATGCAAAAGTCTTTGTTAACACTAGATTAATGGATCCCACTATAGGGGTGACATGAAAAATGATTTATTGTAAAAAAAATTAATTAAAAAATATTTAAATTTATCTCTCATTTTAAAGTAAAATGAAAATATTAAAACACACACATACGCATATGTGTGTGTGTATAAAGTTATGTGATTTTTGCATAACGCCTCTAATCGAATTGGTAGTACTTGACTTTTGACTTCAGATATTTTATGATAACAAAGTAGAATATATTCATCCTTTTATAAAAAGGCAATTCATCTTGCGTTCGGCAAAGTATTGTAACAAATCATCCAATTTGATGGACAAATTGCAAATTCAAATTGTGACTTTTTTAAAAAATATTTTATGTATTTATTTATAAAGTGTTAATACTCAAACCATATATGGTTGGAAAATTTATGAGTCTACTTTCTAATGGATTAAGCGAAATTATTGTTTGAGTTTTCTATGAAAAGATACTGAATTTTTAATACAAAAAATTGTGCAGATTATCTAGCTCTTGTAGAAGGGGTAGCTTTGAAATTTTACTGCAGCTTTCTACATTGATTAGCATATTGATATTTATATTTACGAAAAAATAAGTCTAATTTCCAAAACTTCAGATGGATTATGATTTTCAGTTTTGTAGCTTAAAATATTGTCAATTTGTAAATAGTGTACATATGGGAATTTAGCTATCATAAATTCTCCCAAGAGAGAAATTAATTTTAAATATCGAAATACTTATAAGGCATTCGAATACCTATGATCGTGTTTGGTGTATAGGATAAAGGATATGATGATTATAATCTTCTTTTATGTTTAGTATATACATAAAGCCATAAATGTCATATTTGGTACATAGGATGAAGCGTAGGATAAGACAAATATAATATTATAGATAGGATTGAATTAGATAATATTATCATATCTTATATTTGATGTATATAAGGATTAAGAGTAAATTTATGTTTTTTTTTTGTCTTTTCTAACGGTGGATTCCAAACGAAACCTTAAACCATTTTTGATCATCTCGGACTCATGACCCTAAATTTAAAAGAATAGTGAGCTTCTCTCAGGTTCTTTGTATTGGATAGTATCATAATTTTTGCAAAATTTTCTGCAGTGTCATTTTCCTATTTTTTGTTATTACTTTAATGTCATGTCATACTATCATATCTAAAATTATAGAATTTAATTGATAGTAGATATGTGGTGATATGCTTAATTGTTGTAAAATTAAATGAAGGGTTGATAAATGTCAAATTTGAGTTTGTTCCAAGCCTTTCGTCAACGGAACACTCTAAATGTAGCTTAGTTGGATAGGCACTTGATTTGTGATTAGTGTTATTACTTGAGCTTTCCTAGGATGGACTCTTCACAACAAATGAAAATTCCCAGTGTAAGCGAATGAGAAAAAAGAATCACAAAGACCTTACTTACATTAATAGGAACAAAACTGATTTGCATTAAATGAAAGCCTAAAAAGTAAAACGTATTATTAATTCGTGAATTTATATATGATGTATTGACAGTGTATAGTTTTTATACACTGTCAATACATCAAAGGTTGACACTTCAACAATAGGTCCTTATATGCAAATATAAATAATTTTTTTTAATTTGCCCATAAGGACTTATTGATAAAGTATCAATCTCTGATGTATTGACAGTGTATAGAAATTATACACTGTCAATGTATCATATACAAACTCTTAATTCGTTAGATGCAAACGTCACTTAACATTTTGGCATTTGACAAACAATTAGCAACTTCCAACAATATATTCGCCCCAACAATCAATCTAACCATGCGATGCACCCAAATAAACAAATATAGCTGGATTATGAAGGATTAAATTTAAAGTTTGAATTTTCTGATAAATATGTATCCAAGAAAACTTGCATATAATCACTTTGAAAACTATGAAAACAGTAATTTTTATAAAAATCAACATTTTATTGGAAAATTAACTTTCTTTTTAAAAAAATAAATTTAACTTTTAACTACAGAAAATATAATAGTATGTTTTTTAGTTAAAAAAACTTTGAATTATATTTATTAAATAATTATAAATTTAAATTATATTTACTTTAAAAAAGGGTTTTTTATCAATAAAAAAATTATTTTATCATACTCTTAATTTTAAATATAACATAAAATAGGATAAAAACATACTCTTATTTTATCATACACTAAACATAAGAGAAGATAAAATCATCTAATCCAATTTTATCTATAATCCTATACTATCCTATCCTCTCATTTATTCTATACATCAAACATAACCTATATGTACCTACGAAACTCTATAAAAATATATACATTTTATGATAGCATTTTATGATAGCTATATGTCTATTATGATATAATTAACATATGTACCTTTCTTATAAGTGAGAAATTGATCTTGAGCATTAGAATACCTATACACAATGCTTTATATAAAAACATGTACATTTTATGATAACTATAAGTATATTTGCTATATAGCAGATGTAAATGTCTTCTAAATTAAATAGAAACTTCTTGAATGATATTTCCTTGTTAAGAGGAAGAATTTAAAGATAAACTTAGATTTCTTATAAGTGAATGAAACTTGGATTAATATAAATCTTGAAGTTTTTTTCTATGAAGAAAGAGTTGAATAATCATTTATAATTTCTTCTTATTAATTTCAAAGCATTTCATTTTGATTATTTATTTTAGATGGTACCAAAACTGAATATTTCTATTATACACTAATTAATTTCTCAAAGTTTCCCAACAATAACCGAACCAATAAATGAAACAACAAGATCCGGAGCGAAGCGCGGGGACAATCTCCTGTCTTATCTTTTATTTTGGGCTCACTTTACAGCACTTCAAGGGGTAGCAAAGAAGTTATAGAATGTTTCCAAAGAATTAAAGAGCAGTGAAAGAATTTAAAAAATGCGTATTCCCTCTATAAATGCTATCATTAAAATCAATGTTTGTCAAACTGAATTAGAGAAAACATAATGAACATGAAGTGCTTTTGCAGCTGTGAACCCACAACTTCTGCCATTCTCTTTGTTTCTTCTCTTCTTTGCCTTCTCCCCATTGCCATCGCATCTTTTGCTGAAGTTGGTATGTTTGATCCCTTCTTGCTTCATTCTTTTTTGTCGTTACTGTTTTGCAGTTGGCATTGCATGCATTTTCTAATGTCTTCATAAGCCATATACATGGTTTCTTTCTTAATTTTAATCCTTCTTCTAGTTTTTATTGACTTGGAATCCCATTTTTTCTTGTTTCTGTTACTTGCATTATCTGTTCTTCAGTTTTCCATGAATGTTGATTAATATTGAGAAAGAGAATCGCTCATTGTTTTCTAAGATCACCCTTTTTCATTCAGAGAACCGTACGATCAACCAGCTGCAATGTTGCCTTGCTTTTATGAATTGCTGTTATTCTAGTCCATGCTTTTGGTCTGTTTCTTGTTTGCACCATGTAGAAATTACACCTGCTTCAATTTTCAACTGCAAAATTCTTAAATGCAGAAAAAGAATCAATCTCTTGAACATTTTAATATGTATTCTTTTATCAACATTCCTTCGAGTGAAAAGATAACATTCTGTTATTAATTCAATAAATAGGCATAAGTTTTCCTTTTTTTTTCTTTAATGAAGACAATCGTTGTCTTAAAAAATCTTTTAGTTTCAGAAATATTTTTCCTTGAAATTCCAAAATTATATATAGTTCTTATATTTGTTGTCCATATGACTTAAACTAAAATTCACTGGCCAATCTGGAGATTTTTATTGTTTCCAGAAGCATATCACCTTGCTCAAGTCTTTCACTGTTTGCATTTGTTCTCTAGTTTCCGCCAAAACCATCCATCTTTTTCTGTTGTATTTTACTTTGTTAGTAGCCTTAAGACTTCAGACTTCACATTAAATAATCCGGCTTTTAGATCATGTTAAAGTATATCTCGTGTAAGTCAGTATGCAAATCCAAAAAGGCACTAACAACGAAAGTCTAAAATGTTATTCCACTTTAGTTTGTTTTGTTTTTCCTCTGTCTGGGTTTTTTTTATTTATGCTTAGAATAATTGAATAGGAAAACTAGTAAGCTTCTTGGCATTTTAATAAAGATTCTCCTGAGTTTTAAGTTCTAATTGACATTTTATTCTAGATTGCCCACCGACCTTTTATTTATCTCTGAAGTTAAGAAAAGAACAGATTCCTGTCTCATTGCTCTTATACTTTGGTTTTATTCAGAAGGAAAATATATTTTTACTTATTGATTCAAAAGTTTGGATGCTTAGAAGGAAAACATATTTACTTAATGATTCAAAACTTTTGACATCCCATTAAAGTAAATATGTTTCGTTTGGTCTAAACATGCCACTTGCCACTTCCCATGCATATATATTCATAACAAGGATTAATGTATCAGAATGCACTTATTTTAACTGTCATCTAATGTTATTGAATCTATCCTAGTTTTTCTGTTTCATCCAAGAAAGAAATGAAAGAGAGAGAAGAATAATGCTCTTTTTTTCACCATGCAATGTGGAATTTTTCTTTTTTTTCATCGCTGCAATGTTTAACTTCATGTGCAAGATGCAGGAAAGGAAAATCATTCACCTGTCTATAAATCCTTCACTGTTGTCTATGGAATCTCACATTTTTGGGGGGTTGGGCAGGGAATGAAATTCCATTTACTTACACTGAAGGAACTGGAAAGGGGCCAAAGGAATGGGGCCATCTCAACCCACATTGGCAACTTTGTGACACTGGAAAATTGCAGTCTCCCATTGATCTTCTCAGTGAAAAGGTGCAAGTTCTTCCTAGTCTGGGAAAATTGAAAAGGGACTATAAGCCAGCTCCTGCTGTTGTGAAGAACCGCGGACATGACATCACGGTAAAATATGCCTTCCATATCCTTGATTTTGATAATGAATTTTAACCACACAAGTAAAATGATATTGCTTACCCAGCAACAGCAACTAATCAACTCTACCAAATGCTTGCATGGTTTCCTTTTATATGGAGAAAATAAAGTATTCGATAAACAGTAACTGTTAACTAACCAAATCATGTGCTATCAGCTGTCATTTTTTCTTGATCAGTTCTATTCTCTGGTCTCTAATTCCTGTCAGGTAAGGTGGAAAGGGGAAGCCGGAAAAATTAATATAGATGGGACTGATTATAAACTGCTTCAGTGTCATTGGCATTCACCATCGGAGCACACATTCAATGGAACAAGGTATATATATCTCTCTTTGCCCCGAAGATTTAGCTTTGCATTTGATATACATAGCAATAGTTCTCCTCAGATTACTTGCAGATATCTGCCATTATAAATAAATGTTCAGTTGATTTATATTGAGTGCACGTCTACTTTAGAGCACATATCTGACAGCCATTAATGCATTTTGCGCCTAATTTTTTGTTTACAGGTATGACCTGGAGCTCCACGTAGTTCACCTAAGTGCTAATCTAGAGATTGCAGTTATTGCAATTGTATACAAATACGGTCGACCTAACCGCTTCCTCACTAGGGTATGACAATATTTTGTTTCACTCGGTACTTGTATGCAAAAGGATGAAAAAAATATATGTAAACACACTCTATGTGGATGTATTAACCACAACAACTGCTTTGGGGCTGTGTCTGAATTGTCATCTTAGTTCTTTCTTCTTCTCTTGCTTTTCCCATGTTGCAGCTTTTCCACCACATAAAAACAATTGGAAATGAAGAGAAAGATTTGGGGATCGTTAATCCAGGAGATATCAAATTTGGTAGCAGAAAGTATTATAGATATGTTGGTTCGCTTACAGTTCCTCCATGTACAGAGGGTGTTGTTTGGACAGTTGTCAATAAGGTATTTCACTAACAAATTTCATAATTATGTATGCGATAAACACTATATGTACTTCTATATGCATTTGCTCTCCAGTTTTTTCTTTGCTCTATGAGATGCTTCATGAATTTCCTATTGGTCTTATTAGGTAAGGACAGTCTCAAGGGTGCAAGTAAAAGCGTTAAGGGATGCTGTTCATGATGTAAGTGTTTTTTAAACCCTTGACTACGTAGAGAATACTTGAATACGTACATATAACATTGAGCCAATTGCTCTGTCCTTGGAAAATTTTTAAGTCCAAGACAGCCATTGTCATTTTGAGACTCTGTCCTAGGAAACATCATAAGAGCAAAGATAGAATATTGACATGCATCACATGTTTGGTATCCTTCACTTTTAAGTTTTGTCTATATAATGTTTTCTTTTCCTTGCTTAATCAGATGCCATGCGCAATCCCTGTAAATGTTTACAAGAAAATGCTTTAGCCGTTCATTTTGAAGGGTTGAATCTTTATCTCACCTATCTTGTTTTTCAGGGATTTGAGGCAAATGCAAGGCCAACTCAGCGACTGGATGGAAGACCAGTTTTGTTCTATACTCCAATGGTGAGGGGCGGCTCTGCATAGATACATATAAAAAAAAAATGAAATGAAAGGGATATTGTACCTCAGTCCTCATCCTCTTTCCATTATATCTTATAGACTTATAGTGCCGCCATCATAAAATAATAACTTACTCATAAATAAAATAAAATCGACTTTCTTTTTTCCCAAAAGCTAGGCTGAGTTTGATTTGATCTTATTATGCTTGCTTTATTTTTTTCGAGACAAACTCGTAACTTTCATTAACGTGGTTTAGGGTAACTTTGATTCGATTAAAAGTTAGTTTGAATGGAACTGTAAGATTGGTTAAGATAATATTGAAAATAAAAAAAATGTTTAAAGATATATCTTTTTAATAAAATAATAAAAAATTTAAAAGCAAGAGAAGGAAGGTAATTGGCTTTCAAACTAAGCCTGAAGTATCATAATATCAGTCTTGCATCAACCATAATTTAAAAGCTTTGGAAAAATCCAATTTTTTTTTTTAAATCAAAATAATATTTAATAATAATGAGTTTAATTTAAATTTTCTAACCAAAATAATATTAATACTTAATACCTAAATATGCTCTCCATGTTTGTCATAAAATGAAATTAAGTCATCAATGTTTAATTGTATGGAATTTAATACTAAACGTTTAAAAATAACATAATTAAGTAGATTTTCGTTAAATTTTTTAATTTCTGTTATTCTTGCACAATAATAAAATTTAACGGCGTTAGAAAGAATTAACGAAAATGTCTTTATTTTGAAATGTTTAAAATTGATTTTCGTACAACTAAATATTAATGGTATAATTCTATTTTATGCTAAACGTAAAAGGTATATTTGAATATTAAGTCTAATATCAATCGCACAAGTAAACAAAATTACAACACTTGGTCTTCATGATAACTAACAGCTACAGGCTTCTTGCAAGAGCTTCACACTAAGGTTGCATTTGATATTGAAAAAGTAATCATTTTGCGCTGCAATTTAATTGGACGCAAAGTGATTGCAGTGTTTGATACTTCACTTTGCAGTGCAAAGTAAAATCCCCACTGCAATCACTTTGCGGCCAACTCTGCAAAGCCCTTTGCCCGGAAATACTCCCATCTCGAGCTTGCCTCTATCTCGATTGTTTCCTGTCCATCAACCTAACTTCTTTCCATCTCGAGCTCGCCTATCTCTTTTTTTTCCCCTCGCCTCTGTCTCTATTTCCCTCTTGCTGGTCTTGAGCTCACCTCTGTCACACCATCTCTCATCTCGCACATGTGGTACGGAGCAGTTCGCATAGTGCGCACAATAGTCACTTACGCTTCCTAAGAAAGCTCTGCAACCGAAATCAAATCAAACAGGGAATCGCATCGTCATTTACCTATGTGCATGCCTTTCTTTTTGGTTTGAAGTACGAGCAATTTGCGAACTTCAAATCTATGGCAGAAAAATACTCATTTTAATAATTCAAATTAGTTTTTGTCTATATGGAAGCATCAAGCAATCTGTTTAATGAAAAATAGGTTCTCTCTATCTCCTGCAAAATTTGGATGTGATAAATCAACATAACCGATATTTGATTGATTCTGCCAATGATAAAATATTCTATTCATTGTTTTATACAATAAAAATCTTTGATTTGGAGCAAAAAATTTTAATGTTGGGATTTAAATTTTAGATCTGTAGAATTTCTATTCCTTTAAAATAAGAACAATTATTCAAGATTTGTTATCTATAGTAAAACAACATAATATTTGCTATAAAGGTTTATATATAAATTACCTCTTAATCTTTCCAAGCTTACGGTTGCCTAAGATAAGAAGATCAACATGCATTTCCTCCGTGACTTGGCATAACTTTTCTTTCGGATCGCCTTCAAGAGTCAAAGTCTCTACTTTAATCTGCATGTAAAGAGATCAATGTATCTCATAATATATGCTCCTTTCATATTTACTTTAATAATTAATTCTTTCATTAAATTCATATACATAATTATGTTTAATTAGATCATAAACTGCCGAAAAAATTAGGTGAAGATGCATATAATATACATATATATATATATATATATTGAATTGTTTGGTTTAATTTCACTTTAGCTTCCGTTCACATTGCTCTAATTTCAAAGTTTCTAAAATAATAGGTGATAAGATCATACATATGGCAACATGCGTGTAATTAGCTGACTACTTATAAATATACAGGAATTCTACCATTTTGTCTTTGCACATCTGCGATGCACGTGAAAGTAATTCTTTCGAACTTTGTTCTTGATCTTTCTTTACCGATTGCTCAACCGAAGGTGGTGTGTGAAATGCTGTTGAAAAATAAATAAAAAAAAGTTCTGATAAACAGATATAATCAAATAAATGAAATAATTCAAACTATCCTAATCCCAGATCATTAACAAAACCAAAGTTTAAGTCTTATAGTCTGAATCTGAGACTCTAACCTCAAACCTCATGGTCCAATCGGGACGCCGTAGTTGTGGAAAGGCTGCTGAACATGAACTGGAATTATCAGCAAATCAGCGCCTTCGGCAGTGATACGATGAAAAAGGTTATCAAGGGTCCATTGGAGTTCATAGAAACTCTCTTCACTCCCGTCAATACCCACCATCACTCTCATCCTTTTCGCCTCCTGCCCTTGCCTCATTAAAACCTCTCTCTTTCGTCCACGTACATTCACTGTAATATACAACAGAGTGTATTTTCTTACTGATATAACCAAGGGAGGTTGGAAATGGATCCACTTGCTTCTGGATATCGTTGATTTTTGGAAAAGTAGATAAAAACTAAACGTACGTGGGAGTCAATTTGCAGTGACGACAAATTAAGAAGGAAACGTGACATTTGCATGGAGAAGAACATTCCAAATGCTGCCGATGCAAAGCAAAGCAAAAGGCGTTTGTGAGGAGGAGATGAGGTTCAGCTTTGTTATTCAGCACCAGTACTCGGGCGGTACATGTACAAAAGAAATTAAAGTATAATGCCAATATTAATTTAACATCACATTTTCTTACTTGCATTTTTCTTCAAGGTTTGTCCGAAATAAGATCAGACGAAAGCATGAAAAATATTTTTTCTCAATAGACTTTTATCTTCATTTGTTACGTACTTTAATGGCACATTTAGTTTGCAGAATGAATAAAGGAGGTGGGAATAGAAAATGAGAATAAAATAAAATAAAAATTATGAAATTTTGTTCATTGAAATGGAAAATAGTAAGAAATAACATTAATATGTTTGGATAGTTTGATGAATACGGTTGGACTAAGTGTAAATTAAAGGCTATTTTACCATTTTTTAAAATAATTTTAATTTGTAATAAAAATATTTCTAATCATAATTAATTAATAAAAAACCCATTACTATAAACAATTAATAATTATGATTAATTATTATAAATAATTATTGATTATTAATTAATTATTAATACAATATTTTATTATTAATTTATAGAAATTATTGTGTTTATGCTTATTAATTTGTGATTGTATAGTTTTTAATTCTAATTATTAAATTAAAAATCAATAACTAAAAATACAAATTGAATTAATGTCTAATAAATTGTTATAAATATATTTACAAAATATATTTTTAATAATTTAATTTATGTACATTAAAATAAACCATAAATATTAAAAAATTTGCAAAGAATTACCAGACACATTGTGATTTCAATTAGAAAATGTTTATTATCTAATACACTATCAGTGAAGTTTTTAAATTTTACAAACGATATTAAGATGATAAAATAAAATGGGAGTATATATATACCATGTTAATCTAATTTATAAAATCTAAAAGCTCCATGATAGTATATGCAATAATAATCTTTTAATAAAAGAAGTCACTCGTAGACAAGCGAGATAACATTGTAATTAAAAAGAAAATCTTACTAATTTTTTCGAAAAACAAAAAAAGAGGAATTTTATTAACAGCCTATAATTTACTCTTCACAATTAGTTTTTTCTTTTTTGCTAACTTATGAAAATATACTCTTAGTAAAATGATTTTATTGTCCTACAAACTTTTGTACTTTCCAAAAATAGAAGCTTCTAGAAAATGGATTTCTAAGAAGCCATTATGCCTAGGGCTGATAACGAGTCGGATCGGATTGGTTTTTTGCAAAAACCCGATCTGATCCGAATTAAGCGGTTTTTTGTTTTGTGACCCGTATTCGATCCGAACTAAAAAAAATATCCGATCCGATCCGAATTTATACGGATCGGATCGAATCGGTCATTCGGTTTTTTTTAATGTAATTTTAAATTTTATTTCAATTTTTTTAAAGGCATTTTAAGCACTTTTGGACTTTATTTCCAATTTTCCTTAGGATTTTTAATTAAATATAAAACTTGAGCTTTTAATTTAAATAGTAAAAATTACAAAATACCAAATAACAAAGTATTCGGATATTATCCGTATCTGAATCCGATCCGAACTGATTTTATTCGGTTCAATGACGTCATAATCCGAATCCGAATCCGAACCGAATTTGTTTATTATCCGAACCGATCCGATCCGAATCTCTCGGTTCGAGTCGGTTTTTCGGTTTTATTGGTTTTTTTTCTCAGCCCTAATTATGCCTCTTGAAAATGAGACTTTTCAAAAGCATGAAAGTATAGACTTTTCAAATGCAACTTCATCTTATCACCCTCTCAAAATAATCAAAATTAGGGTTTTTTTTAATAAAAAAAAATCAAAATCAATTAAATTACGGTTGAATTGCTTTCATATTTTGTTTGATTTCATTCAAATGTTAATGAATTTTTAGATAAAGTAAAGACTTAAAACATTTTTGTCTTCGCTAAAAATATAAGAAGTAAGAGGTAAGTAATCACTTGTTTGGAAAATGAGTAAGGAAAAGGGGATGGATCCTCTCATATTGTTACTAGTAAAAAAACAATTCAACTATGGAAGAAGATGTCAATTGTTGACAAAACCAAGCTTACTCAAGATAAAAAAAGGTATATTCTTTACAAATGGAATCCAAAGTATACAATATACGTTAAGAAAAATAGGTTGAAATCCAAGAGATTATTTGCACAATTAGGGAAAAAGAATTCAAGCTGTGGGATGGGTTCGACCTTCATTTTAACCACTCTTGATAGGAAAAGAATCAAGTTTGACGAGGTCAGAAGTTGAATGATCATTGTGACATACCCTTTTGAGCTTCAGCTCCAAGAGACTTTGGTGATGCTGCTGATGAATTATCCTGTGATGAATTATTCTGCTTTGTTTTCTTTACTAGCTCTTGTTCTAAAGTTTATTATTTGTTTGATCTTTTGTTTTTACTTCTTTGGTTTTTTTCGCTTTGGTACTGACCTCGTGTATGTTTTGTTGTTTTAATGAAAAATTCCTGATTTGGTGCAAAAAAAGTTATTGAATTTTCTCTAACCATTTCATCTCAAACATGAAAATTATGTTTCTAAATCCATATAATTGTTTTAAAATTACTTTCACAGTCGAAAATTATGTTTATAAATCCAATTTGAATGAAATTCCTATTTTTGAGAAGCACGAAAATTTTGAAAAATATATTTTAAAGTAAATACTGTAATTTTCTTATGAGAATTTTTCATTATAACAATAAAAACAAAAAAAATGATTGTGAGTAAAAAAAAGTTGCGAATAGAATTTAAAAAAAAAGTCCATCCTTATAATTCACATTTATTTAAAAAGGCTTAATAGCCAAATATATCCTAACTTTTTGCAAAAAATAAAAATAAGTTCTCAACATTTAATTTTACTGTATAAACTAACTATTCAAAATAATGCAATTAAGTCCAAATCAGTTATAAATTTTTACAAGAAATGAAAAGAGTTGAGGGCTTATAAGACCTCGTTGGCTCAATTATCTAATTGAGAGGGGTATGAATCGGTTTTTAACCAACTTTAGTTCATTTTTTTTATTTTTCTAAATTCTATTATAGTTCTATAAGTTCATTATGTTATTTTAGCATACAATTCAATCACAATACAACATATACAATTAAAATGCAAATAAGTAAAGAGTGAAGGATTAGAGAATTGTACACAATGATTTATAGAGGTTCAGTAATCTTATCTACATCCTCTACTTTGAGATACTCCCTCCCAAATTCACTAACTTGAATTTGTTACTCTTTTTCACGGTTCAAGAGTAACCTTTATACCACTTTTTTTTCTAGCTCAATGAGGAAACCTTATACCTTCTTTTTTCGAGCTCAAGGAAGAAACCTTACAACCTCTACTTTTTACGAGATCAAGTAGCAAACCTTACAATCTCTCCCTTTTATGCCTCAAGGAGAAAACCTTTTTACCCAACACCTCACTTATAATGAAGCACTTAAGGGTTCACACCCCTTTACAATTTGTGAATGAGTTTACAAGTCTTATAATCAAAGGATAACCTCTTAGTAGGTGGATGATTACAGAAATTTGAGCTTTAGAGAAATCTATACAATGTTTTCTGCTAAGTTATACAAGGAAGATGAAAGTGATAGAAGATTTTGAATTTCTAGCTCTTAATTTGATTTTGAAGCTTGAAGAAGATGAAAAATTGTCTTTTGAGTGTCTTGAACTTCTAAGCTTCTATTTATACTCCCTTTATGGTTTCTTGAAGTTTGGAGAAGCCTAAAGCAAATTGTCCAATTTATTCCCACAAAAACTAACCGTTGAAGATTTTTCTGGGTATAGGAGGTCGATCCCTTAAAGCATTAAAAACATATCTAAGCTAATTTTGAATATTTTTAAATATGACATGATTTTGAAAACATGAATTTAAGCCCAAAATTTTATCAAATAATTTTCTTAAAATATATTCAGTAATTCATAAGAAAATTACTTAAATCAATAATTAAAAATGTTTTCTAAATTGATTAAAACCAATAAAGATAAATAATTAAATCATCGTTTTGTATTTGATAAAAGCACTAATATGATTTGTGAAAATCATAATTAATGATGCAAATTTACAATATTGATCATTCATTTAATTTTTTTGATTCCTAAGAGGTACAAGGGAGAATAGAGGAAACTGAGCCTTGGACCTAATTCTTTTTAAAAAAGGGTAACAACTGCTAGGCCAAGCATTGATTATTTTCATGCATTTATTTATTTAATATTGCTTAAGTATTTGTTATTTCAAAAAATATATAAATTTAAAACTAACATAATTTAACTTTTTTTTATTTTACTTAATTACATTATTTTGAAAGATTGAGAGCTTATTTATGTTAAAATAAAAACTTATGAACTTTTATAATAAAATAAAAGTCAAGTACTTATATCTATTTTGTGTAGAACGTTAAGACTATATTTAGTAATTAAATCATTTAAAAACGAAATTTCATAAATAAAATAAATGAAAATAAATAAAAAAGGAGGTACCATCGCGACAGGAAGAAGCGAGGCGCAGATAGTCACCAGACTCACCATGTGCACGTGACACCACAAACATGCCATGTCACTATTCGTACATCTCCCAACTCATTGTTCCCATGTGTCTTCTTCCTATTTGCACATCAGGTGTCAAATGGGCCGTGCCGGTCCATTTAAATATTAGCTCTGTGTTAATGGATTCGTGCTGGCAAGACACTATTTTTTAATAGGCCGTGCTGGCACGGTCCATGAAATTTAAGGATGTGGCCCGGCACGGCACATAGCACATAGCACTAATGGGTCGTGCTGGGCCAAGCCCAACATTATTTGTGCCTTATCGTGCCAAGCACCCATTAATAAATTTTTACTTTTTTATTATTTTTAAAGTTTTTATTTATTAATTTAAATAATATGCAATATAAATAAATATAAAAAAAATAAAAAGACACATAATTTACATTGACAAAATGCCTATATCCACAAGAAAGTATAATAATATATATTAAATAAAGATATTGAAATTTACAATTCTAAAAGGCAAAATGCCTATCTTCATTAAAAAACATAATAAAATTTACTTAATAAAGATATTGAAATTTGTGTTAAAAAAAGATATTGAAATTTACAATCATAAAAAAAAAGAGCAACACGATAAAAAAAGGCTCTACTTTGTGGGATTTGGGAAAGGTCATTATACACAACTAAAAGACTTTCACTTTATAAGGTTTAGGGAGGGTTATTGTATTTAGCATTCTCTCTGCATTAAGAGAAAGTATTTTACCTTGAACTCATGATTTCCAAATCACAAAGGAACAACATTTACCTTTGTACCAATGTTCTCCTTTGAAATTTATAATCCTAATATTTAAAAACACAGATACAAATACAAGACTATAAAATACAAAATATTATTATTATTTTATTTTTCGTTCTCTTCATCTGATTATTTACTTATATAATATGATTTATCTAGTGCTCTAGCTTCTACATTTAACCAATCTTTGAATAAAATAATATTTAATAATTTATTTTTTGATGAGTTTTTATTAGAAGTGTATTTAATAAAAAGTTATATACAAAATATGTGACATATTATACATTTTCTATTTCAAATGAATATTTTATAAATTTATATATCAATTATTGAAATACTTCATACTTAGATTTGTTAAATATAATTTTATTTATATAAATGGGTCAATATGGCACGGCACATGGGCTTGCGTGCCGTGCCGTGCTAACCCACGTGCTACGTGCTAGCACTGGCCCTTCATGGGCTGTGCCGTGCCGATCCATGTGCCTAAAAATCTTTAGCCCAATACGGCACACAAATGTATATCGTGCTTGGACCAGCCCGCCTATTTAAGTATGAGTCGTGCCAAGCACAATCCATACCGTGCCGAATCGTATCGTGCCATGAGTCGCCCAGTCCATTTGACACCTCCACCCGTCACCAACTCCGCATCTCTAATATCGATTTTGTATTCCCCAAAACACCCCCACTCATCATCAAAATGTCAATAACACCCCTCCCGTTCAAGTAAAACTCGAATGGCCTCCTCTGCGCTACTTTTATGAGTCGCTTTGCAGCGGTCGCTTCTTTCCTTCGCCTTCCATTCATCAGAATTCACTCTTCATTTTTATTTTCTTTTCTTATCTAATTTTTATTTTCTTTTAATTTCGCCTATTTCTGATCGGGCGGTTCTCATCTCTTTCCATCCATGACTATGATGACTACTCCGCCATTAGATGTACAAACCACTCGTTCCCTCCCTCCACTCCCATTAAATGCTTTCATAGTTCTCGTTTATTTTTTAGAAGGAAGTGCTTAAAGTTTTTTTTTTCTGAATTTTTTTAATTGATAAGTGCTTACTTGACGTGAATTTCGTGGAATTAATTTCGTTTTCTAATACATTAAGAGTGTGACAATTAGGGT
This sequence comes from Heritiera littoralis, assembly GCA_031772115.1. Lineage (NCBI taxonomy): Eukaryota > Viridiplantae > Streptophyta > Magnoliopsida > Malvales > Malvaceae > Heritiera > Heritiera littoralis. The sequence continues at coordinate 1,064,497 of JAPDPK010000158.1, forward strand.
TTTGATTGAGAGAGTTAGGGTTAGGTTTTGGTTGATCAGAGCTTTGATTTTTTGGAAGTTTGGATTTTGAAACAGCAAGAAGACGAGGAAATGCTCGTGCCGCCTTCGGATATAGTCGAAGGACCTCAGCCAATGGAAGGTTTATCTTTTTTTTTTTTTTAATTTTTTAGTTTAATCTAATTCACATTATTGTTTTGATGATCTTAGCTTGATCAAAAAGATTTTTTTTTGTAATTATGGTGTGATTTAGCATTGAATAATAACTTGATTAGTTAGGTTGTTAGGGTTTTTATATTTGTTGATTTTATGATTTTGATTGAATTTAGTTGCTCAAGTCGAACCATCTAGTACGGTTGAAAATCAGCAAGTGGAGGATCCTCCATCAATGAAATTCACTTGGACAATTGAGAATTTTTCTAGGCTCAACACCAAGAAGCACTATTCAGATATATTTGTTGTTGGTGGTTATAAATGGTAAAGTGTGACTTTTGTTTGTTTTGCCGTTATTGGTATGTTTTTGATTTGGTCAGCTGCAATCTCTCATGAGATCAAATTTTGGATTTGGGGTTGATTCTTCTGTGCAGGCGGATACTAATTTTTCCAAAGGGAAACAATGTGGATCACTTGTCGATGTACCTGGATGTTGCAGATTCTACTACATTGCCATATGGTTGGGGTAGATATGCTCAGTTTAGCTTGGCAGTTGTTAATCAAATCCATTACAAATACTCGATTAGAAAGGGTATATTCTTACTGTTACTATGTTTGCCATTGTCTTAAGCAATAATTTATGACAACAACCTTTATTGGGCAAATTCTACTCGTTTTATTCTGATATATGGAGGCTTCAATATAATGCAATCTTTTATTGCCTGCAAACATTTCTCTCTTGCACTTTTAGTCAGTGCTTGATTTTGTCTTTTGTTATGTAGTGTTCATTCATTGGCTTTGTCACAGTAGGTGATGGTATAGTCTGTGAACTTGTTTCAGTTATAACTATGCTCTTTTTTAAACTGAGGGCTTAACAGTAACAATGAGGATATTTCAGATTTGGTTTCACACATTTACGTATTTATTTATCATTTATTTCACTTGGATTTTGAGAGGATTTGACTAGAAAGGAAATAGTATGTTAATGAAATCTGTTGTACCATTTGTACAATTCCAAAACTGGAGAGGTTTTGATGATAATGAAAATTTCCTGGTGCTCTAAACTGTCCTAATGCTTAAGATATTAGAGTCTTCCTTTGATGGTAATGAAAATTTATTGGTACTCAAAACGGTCTTATTTTTCAATCGAATAGCATCTTCATTTTACATTTTATCTATAAAATCTTTTATTGAGTTACTTTTGCATTTTTTCTAACAGCAAGTTATTAACATGAATTCAATTGTATTTGTCTGTTTTCCTTATTAATTTTCTCCCACAAGCTTTGTGTTCCAAATGGAGTGATGGCAGGATCTTTAATGTGACATTGCGTTCTTCTATATATTTTTTCTTTTCTATTTTCAAGGTGGTTTATTTTAGGAGTTGAGTTTTTAGTGACAATTCTAGTAATATGTTTGGCTTGCGTTTGCTTATATTCTAGTTTTTATATCTGTTTTATGTTATTTTATGTTGACACATTCCATATCATGTTCCTATTGTTTTTTGAACGACCAACCGAATCCTGTCATTCCTATTATAGGGTGATGTTTAGACACTTCCCCTCTTGATTAGATCGTTTTTTGTTATGTTTATTGTGTTTAGTAGGCAGGTAGCTGATGTCTGGTGGGGAAGAAAGAAGCATGTGTTATAGATGAATTGTAGATTCTGTCTTGTTATAGGGACCAAGTATTTATCATTAAAATTCATCCGAAACTTATTTACTGCCTTGTTTTGAACTTTCATTTGCAGACACTCAACACCAGTTCAATGCAAGAGAGAGCGATTGGGGTTTCACATCATTTATGTCTCTTAGCGATCTTTATGACCCTTGTAGAGGATATCTTGTGAATGATACTGTTGTTGTTGAAGCTGAGGTTGTCATTCGTAAGATACTGGATTATTGGTCATATGACTCAAAGAAAGAGACTGGTTATGTGGGACTTAAGAACCAAGGAGCAACTTGTTACATGAACTCTCTCCTACAGACTCTATACCATATACCATACTTCAGAAAGGTGTGGATTCTGCCTCATTTTTATTCCATTAGACTTGTTCTTATGCTTTTTACCTTAATTGGAGTGAAACATCTCATGTTTTGATGTTCTATTTCAGGCTGTGTACCACATGCCAACGACTGAAAATGATATGCCTACAGGAAGTATTCCTTTGGCTCTGCAGAGTTTATTTTATAAGCTTCAATATAATGACACTAGTGTCGCGACAAAGGAATTGACCAAATCTTTTGGATGGGATACATATGATTCTTTCATGCAACATGATGTACAAGAGCTCAACAGAGTCCTTTGTGAAAAGCTTGAAGATAAAATGAAGGTACTCACGTTTTTTTAATCTCTTTCTATCTTGGTGTTTGCATATCAAATTGTGTTATTGATTATCCCCCCCTCCCCTTTTTTTTCAGGGAACTGTTGTAGAGGGGACAATACAGCAGTTGTTTGAGGGTCATCATATGAATTATATTGAATGCATCGACGTGGATTACAAGTCTACTAGAAAGGAATCATTTTATGGTATTTATTGCTTATGATGTTTATATCAATATTAGTTTGGAATACTGAAATGTATACCTTAAAAGCAAACAGTGAGTGTGCATACTGTTGGGCAGACCTTCAGCTTGATGTCAAAGGTTGTCAGGATGTTTATGCATCTTTTGACAAGTATGTGGAAGTTGAGTGCCTTGAGGGTGACAACAAGTATCATGCAGAAGAGCATGGCCTACAGGTCAGTTACTTTTTTTCTTTTTGAGGGGATGAGAACTGGGCCGAAATTTTGTTTCATTTAAGGACCAATTATCCTATGGTTAGGATAATGCAGAGACAAGGCTATATTTAACAATTTATTCTATGTTTAGACTTTATCGGTGAAGTATATATTTGGGTTTGAAATATGGAATGAAGATTTCACCCATCAAAGTCAACTTAAACAAAATTCTGCTGGCGTAAACTAGGCTAATCTGATTAGTGTAAGTTGAAATGATATTTCTTAATTTTGTGCTGAAATTCTGTTGTTCATTTCAGGATGCGAAGAAAGGTGTCTTATTTATTGACTTTCCCCCTGTTCTTCAGCTTCAGCTAAAGCGATTTGAATATGATTTTATGCGGGATACAATGGTGAAGGTCAGTGTGGAAATCAGTTTATTCCCAAATGTGTTGGATAATTCGGTTGCTTTTGTTACATTTTAGCATTTTATAATTTTAAGGCTTTGGACCTTCTAATGTGATATGCTAGAAAAACACTTGTATGATATCTTTTCCTGCTTCACCAAATCTGATCTATATACTCAAATACTATTTCTCTTATTTTTAGTTAAGTTTTTTCTTGTCAAGTTTCCTCATATCCCCTTTCTTCAGTATTGATTAAACGTGTTGTGAGGTGCTTCAGAAAACATTAATAAACTCTTCTCTATGTGTACAAACAAAACATGCCACGAGTATTTTGCTTCTATTGATGAAAGAAAGTATATAGTTTTGTTTCTTTCACAATTTTTTTCTGTTGAAGGTGCTTGTTCTATCTTTTCTTTGTGTGGTTTGCTTTTCATGACTGGATCCAGTGCTACTGTCTGATCTTGTTTAATATTTTGCCAAAGCTTAAATGTATCACTTTCATGGGCCTGATTCTTATGATCAATATTTTAGTTTTTCTTTTTCAGAGTGATGAGCATCCTTTATGTCTTTTCATCACTAGGAATGAAACTCTTTATTTAAGTGGGCATTTTTGAGTTTTTCATGCGAATTTAGATACCTTGCATGTTAGCATTGGCTATTTGTATGAATTGTTGCCTTCATTTTGTAGATAAATGACCGCTATGAATTTCCTCTTCAACTTGACCTTGATAGAGAAAATAGGAAGTATTTATCACCTGAAGCAGATACGAGTGTTCGCAATCTTTACACACTTCACAGGTATTAATTGTCTCGTGATTGTTCTATAATTCATATCACCCACTTGTAATGTGTTTGTAATTGATTCAAATTGTTAAGTTGTACCAGTTGTTTCCCTGCGTTACTACCCTTGCTTAACAGGAAATTTTTTTTTGCATTGACGTGTTTTGTCTTACAGTGTCTTAGTTCATAGCGGAGGAGTGCATGGTGGACATTATTATGCTTTTATCAGGCCAACCCTTTCTGACCAGTGGTGAGCAACATTTTTGAATTGATAGTTGACTAATTCAATTACAGTGTCACTGCCTTGGATTTATTGCAATTTTGCTTGAATTGTAAGAAGGTTTTTCAAAGAATATTGTAATTGACTTAGAATTGTTTTTTTTTTTTCAATGATTACATTTAGTGTTTCATATATTTTTTTTTATTTGCAATTTCAGCACCTCTTTTCCATGAATATTGAGATAACAGCAGTATCATACTCTATTGTTTAAGAAAATAAAGTTGTTTTAGTACTTGCATTTAAAATATGACTGCTTCTGGTGTTTAACTCAGGCACTTTGTTGGTGATCATATTAGTGTTATATCCGGATGATACATCTTATAGAGTGCTAATTGTAGTTTTTCATTGTTGATCTTATTGTTTTATATATTATCACTTTTAAAGATATTTGGCATTTAGTGTCAGCGCGTTTACATTTAATGTTGTTGGCTCTAATTAAGGTTTATTTTAAGAGTTTATATATGATACACTAACAGTGTATAGCTTCTATACATTGTCAGTCAACCACAAGATGACACCTCACATACAGGTCCTTAAAAATAAATATTAATAAAGTTTTTAAATTTATTTTTAAGGACCTGTACACTTTTAAGCATTGCTCATTAATGAAATGTCATTTTATAGTTAACTGATAGTGTATAGAAGCTATACACTGTCAGTGTATTATATATAAACTTTTATTTTAAATGGGGAAAAAGTCATGTTGGAGGAACCCTGATCTCTCTGTTTTGTCAGGTATAAATTTGATGATGAACGGGTAACAAAAGAAGATATGAAGAGGGCATTGGAAGAGCAGTATGGTGGTGAGGAAGAGGTAATGTTTCTTATTTTCTGCTTGAAAACCCTGCCTACATATCTGCAAGATGTAAAACTTAATTAACTGTCTTGCCTTCTTCTGCTATATTCACAGTTGCCACAGACCAATCCTGGCTTCAATAACACCCCTTTCAAATTTACAAAATACTCGAATGCATACATGCTTGTCTATATACGTGAAAGTGACAAGGACAAAATAATTTGCAATGTTGATGAGAAGGACATTGCTGAACACTTGAGGGTAATTTATTCATATGTAACTGGTGTGAAACCTCTAACTTTTGGGCTTTATGCTCTTTCTAATGTAGACTGTTGATCAAGACTAATGTATTCTATGTTTGATTTTAGATAAGGTTAAAGAAAGAGCAAGAAGAGAAGGAAGACAAAAGGAAATATAAAGCACAGGCCCACCTTTATACTATTATAAAGGTATCTATCTATTATAATTGGGTTATGGCACTTTCAGATATTTTTTCTTTTCATGTTTGCGGTAATGAAAATCTTTAATGCATTCAGGTTGCAAGAGATGAAGATCTTCTAGAACAGATTGGAAAGGACATATATTTTGATCTTGTAGATCATGAAAAAGTTAGGAGTTTCCGCATTCAGAAGCAGACACCCTTCCATGTTTTCAAGGTACCGTTTACGATTATTGCTTTTGATTGTATCATATTTTAAACGCAATTGAAAAAAAATATCTGATCTCATTATTGTGGTTGGTGACATTGCTGGTTAATTTTTTTAATCAAAGCCTAACATGATACTTCTGGTTGTCTCTCTGTCTTGAACATCATTTTTTTACTGTTATTGTCTAACAACATATTTCTAAAGTCATAGATTATGAACTTGAGTTATTTTGATAGCCTTTTGGGGCATGGTGGTTTTGCGAGGGGAATTTTTGGGAAGCTTGGTGTTTGAATATTAGTCAAGCTGATGACTGTATGGTATTTGATGGTACTATTAGTTGGAATGTTTAATAACAAGATGTGAATCAAAGAGAGTTTCACCTTTGAAATATATTATTGGAATTGGAATCCAAAAGTTTGGAAGCTTAAAGAGATTGCCTTTGTTTTTAGCATTCGAAAACTTATATTAAGTACCATGGGTATGTCTGCTTTAACATGATTTTTAATTTTTTGTACTGTAATAATGAGCTAATGACTTTGTTTCTGTCTTGGGTATTTGTTTGTTTTGGGCTTGGTAACATTATCATTTTCTTTTAAATGTGTAAATCTGAATTTGTTCACAGGAGGAAGTTGCCAAAGAGTTTGGCATACCAGTGCAATATCAGCGTTTTTGGATTTGGGCAAAGCGGCAGAACCATACGTATCGTCCCAATCGACCATTGACTCCTCAGGAGGAGGCACAATCTGTAAGTAGTTCTACTTTCTAGTTTTCTGCTTTGCATCTAGTCTATCACATTGTTATGTGTAATTTACATTTTTTGAACTTTCTTATTGTCACTACTGAGATATCTAATACTAGGGGGATCCAGTTCTGGTGGTTTATGTAGGAGAGAAATAATAGATTTTTTTTTTCCAATTTTTTGGGCTGAATTTAAAGAGAGTGTTAAGTGATATTACATGTTTGTCCCTTGTTAATAGAACACTTTTGTCTTTTAGAAATAATTTATTGTTTAGAAAAGTTTATAATAGGAATTTTACTAGGAGGCATTAAATAAAGAAAGATGGACTATGTTATTGGATCAAATAGTTGGTGAGCACCGTTTCTCTAATTTTTTGGTTTTTAAATTAATCCTGTGAGTTAATGGTTTCTGTTTGGTTCTTTTAGGTTGGGCAGTTGAGGGAGATGTCAAATAAGGCACACAATGCAGAACTAAAATTGTTCTTGGAAATTGAGCGTGGACTGGTAATATTGTTCTATTAACTATTGATTTGAATTTTTAAAATAGTAATTTATTGTTGTCTTATCATATTCTTTTACCTCATTTTCTGTGATAACTTCAGGATTTACATCCTGTTCCCCCACCCAATAAAACAAGGGATGATATTCTGCTTTTCTTTAAGCTTTATGATCCGGAGAAAGGAGAATTACGGTATCTAACTTTTCTGCTTTATCTTGTATATTCTATGTTTCCTCATACTTCTCCTGACATTGCACTATGTTCAATTGCAGTTATGTTGGTAGGCTCTTGGTCAAGCTTTCTGGTAAGCCAATAGAATATATACCGAAGCTAAATCAAATGGCTGGCTTTGCGCCTGATGAAGAAATAGAACTTTATGAGGTTTGTCACTGCTCAACTGTGTTTACAAACATGCTTTAATAGTTTTTCTTAATCAAGTTCTTTTTACTTGTTGATTTTGCAACTTTTAGGAAATAAAGTTTGAGCCTTGTGTGATGTGTGAGCACCTTGATAAGAGATGCTCATTCCGGTCAAGTCAGGTATATTTTTCTTTACAAGGTACACCCCTTTTTAAATGTAAATTGCCGGTGACACCATCTTTCCTTGTAGATAGAAGATGGGGATATCATATGCTTTCAGAAGTGTCCTCCAGTTGAAAGTGAAGAAGCATTCCTATATCCAGTTGTGCCTTCATATCTGGAATATGTACACAACCGTCAGGTACAGTCCTCTGAAACCTATTAACGTTTAGATACTTGCAGAATCTGTTTTTGGTATTTTGCAGATTTCAATGGAAATCCTCCCCTGGTATTAATTTTATAAAACCAAATGTAAAAATTTAGAATCTAGCCCTAGAGGAAAAAAGATATCTTAACTTAGTTCCTGTAATACTCTCTTCATCGACGTGGGATCTTTCATTCCTTCAAGGTGTTAATTGATTGTTAGATGTTGGCAAAAAAAAAGGTCTACCATATTGAGAGTTGTTTATATTTAATTTAAGGGTAAACTCCATGTACATCCATGGTATATGCCCTTTCCACATACACTTCAATAATTTTTCTCACTTATAATCTTGGAAATTACTATTATAAGAAGGGGATAACGCTGTGAAAAGTGATTCAAATTTAATAAAATCTCAAAAAAACCCTAAATGTTACTGTTATTGTATCCTTCCCAAGAGTATCTAAAATCAAAGCTATAAATGCATGAAAGAAAGTTAAACAGTAATGGTGAAGACTTTACTGGCAAAGACAACACTGTAGAGGCTGAAGACAGTTGTTGGAGGATTCGGTGGCATTGTAGGGGAGTCCTCCCACGTACATCGAACTATCGTAGTTGATTGTCAATTTTTAAGAGCCTATAGAAATAGAAATTGACCTAGCAATTCATGTATACATGTTATGTCTCGGGTCATTTATAGAATGTGTCTAAATCTTAAATATAAACATGACATGTTTATTATACATGGTACACACGACATGATTAACATGACACAGTATGATTAGACACGATTAAACGTGACTTAACATGGACAACATGACTTTGACCCAAAAATAAATAACAAAAGAAGAAAACCTACCATATTGCTCAAACTTTGAGAGCGAAAGTAAAGCCCCACTGCTTTAGACTTTAGACATTCGAGAAAAATCCTAGGAAAAAAAAATCCTAAATTGTCATCGGATTTGAAACCCAGCAAATTGAGCTAAAATTGATAAAGTGGACGAATTAGGGCTACCCATTTTGGTTCTGAAGTCATTTCACTACTTGCATGCTTAATCCTTTGCTTTAAAGAAAAAAAAAATTTAGCAGTTTTTATTGTCAGCATTGTCAGGTTTAGGACTTGGGATTTAATCGGGTGTCTAAATGGGAGTATTTTTGTTGTGGGTTTTAGCCTTCAAGTGCAAAAACCAGTGAAATTTTGAAGAGACAAGCAAATGAGAAAAAAAGGAGAGGATTTTGGCTTAGGGTTTTGTTAAGTGAAAGTGACAGTGACTGCTTAAAGAAAGATGGTTCCTTTTGAGGGAAAAATTGAGCTTGAGGAGCAACTTAAGGAAGCTGGAAACAACTTCCTTGGTCCACCATTGTTCATGAATTTCTCATGCTTCTTGATGTAAATGGCCCTCTTTTTATTAGGCCTGAAAAATTTAAGATGGCATGTTACCTCTGAATCTGATGCAAGAGAGAGATTGAGTCACTGTGAGAGAGAAGGAAGGAGGAGGCTGAAGTGGCGGTCAGCAGTAATAAACCAGTCTTGATTCTTGAGATTGAGATTTGAGAGTGAGCTATATCTATGAGAAAAATTGAGGGAGGCGGTCTTGAGAGGAATGAGGGAGTTATCGAGTGAAATTGTGAGATACTGAAGAGGTGAGTGTTGCTGGCAGAAGGGAGAAAGAGCAGAAACACTAAAAACCTATCATATTATTTAAGTTTTAAAATAAATATAATAAAAAAAATAATTTGGCAATATAATAAATTATGTTTTACATGTTAAACGTGTTGTGTATTACACACTTTGATTCAACTTGTATACTGTCTTATATGTGTTAAACATGTACTTGTCCGACATGGTTTATTTAAACGTGTTTCTATATCTTATATGTGAAAACGTGTTAGACGCATGTAAGACACGAATAGTGCTGTGTCGAAATTCATGTTGACACGGCTAAACACAATTTATTTTCTAAAAACTCGTACGTTTTTTTTTTGGGGTAGTTTTCGTGTCATGTCGCCTTTGTTGTGCTTAAAATGGCAGGTCTAAACAAAAATGAGTATCTTTGTCTTAAAATGTATGCTATTTATAATTTTTAAGTACTTGTATAATATAAAAGAATTAAAAAAAGGGGGGAAAAGTTGACTGACTTTACTGATAATAGTATATGCATGCAGCCACTGTTTAAATATATTTTTTTAATATAAAAGATTAATTGTCAAATTTCATCATTGAGATTGAGATTGGTATTTTGGGCCTAGTTTTGCTGCTAAATAAAGTGGTGGGTTAGAGTATAGAGATTTGGTCAGAAGGAAACAAGAAACTGGACACTAGAGAGGGAGAATTAATGAGGAAGTTTTGATTGGAAGTTTTTTGGTTCAATAGTCACTTTTAAACAGCTCTGTTCAATTGAATTCAATTAGAGAATTATTAAGAGAATTAATGAGCAATTGAATTCAACTGGACAGGGTCAAATAGGGAAATGATGGGCTGTGCTGCCGCGAGCTAAAGGTCATGCTCCCAATTTCTGTTTCAGGTTGTCTCAAACCAACACATAAAAGACCAAAATAGCAAGTAATAGAAACCAGTTTCATAGATCCAATTTCTGGTATTGGGTTTCTGTAAAGTATAAAGGGCTTACAGGAAGCTGTTGAGAGAGTACAATATCAGTGATTTAGAGAGGGAACCAGAGAAAGAGATTTTAGAGAGAAGAGGAAGAGAAATATGGGTTTTGCGTTTAAGTATTAACACTGTTTTAATTCTAAAGAGTAATTTTGCCTTTTTAACAATTTTGACATGGTTATACCCATCTAGTAACGGTACTGGACCCTAGAGTTATAAGGGGGAAAATTTATTGTACAGGGAGTGTATGTGGAAATGAAGTATACCACAAGGGGTTTTTTTGAAGTTTATCCTTAATTTAATGAGCTGGCTTTTTACCAGAAAGCTTTCGTCATTTTGATTTGTTCAAGACAAGAAACTGCATTCAATCTAACAGTATAGCCTCCATTAGGAAAAAGGATTTAGATTGTTTTGGGAGAATTGCCAGTCACATCCTCGATTCTTCTTCCCTGAGAAGCATTCCCATTATTATTATTATTATTATTATTATTATTATTATGAAGTCTAATTCATTTGTGCTCTGATTTTTTTAGCTCTATTAAGTTGTTTTTGTGGTTTGATGCCTACTTAGATTGTTCGTTTTCGATCTCTGGAGAGACCAAAGGAAGATGATTTTTGTCTAGAGTTGTAAGTAGTTCTAATGCAAACTATTGTTCAGATAGTACAAGAGTTATTAGTTATTGTTGTCAGATACTTATACACCGTTTCTTCTGTAAAAATTAAGGTCAAAAGTACATACTTATGATGATGTTGTTGAAAGAGTGGCTCGCAAAATTGGTCTGGATGATCCGTCCAAAATCAGGCTCACATCTCACAACTGCTACTCTCAACAACCTAAGCCTCAACCTATTAAATACCGAGGAGTAGAGCATTTGTCAGAAATGTTGATCCACTATAACCAGGTAGCCCATATGGGTTTGAGTTTGACATTTTTCTATGCTTGTTCCATTTATGCATAATATACTTTGACTAATTATTTTGGTGTTTCTTCATTTACAGACTTCTGACATTTTGTATTATGAAGTTTTGGATATCCCTTTGCCAGAATTGCAAGGTCTGAAAAACCTGAAAGTTGCTTTCCATCATGCTATTAAGGATGAAGTAAGTATAGAATCTGTAGTTATTCCTTCCCAGTTCCCTCTTTCTTTTAGAATCGTTTTATGTTTATTGGCTTTCTATAATAACATTTAACATGATTTTCAGGTGGTAATTCACAATATTAGATTGCCTAAACAGAGCACTGTAGGAGATGTGATTGATGAACTTAAGACAAAGGTAATTTTTGCTGCTATTTTACATCTCAAATGGTTGAAGCTGAGAAGAGATGGATTGTGTTATTAATGAGGAGCTCCTGTGGCTCTGTTTTTGCAGTGACTGGTACCTTTTTTTTTTCTTGACAAAATCATTTTCTAGTCTGCTTTTATTATAGGAAAATAACTGTTGTATGAATATTCATTTGAGAAGCAACCAGAATCTTGCACATATTTCCTTATCATAAGTTTGATGGATCCTTACACTGAAATATTCTTTTTTTATTGTGTTAATGAATAATCTCCATCCAAAGAGGATATCTTTGGCTGTATTCTTTATTAACTTCTCATTAAACTTGAAGTTTATACCAAATTACAGCTTTTCTTTTTTATTCTGCATTATGAAACAGGTGGAGCTGTCACATCCAAATGCAGAGCTTAGATTGCTTGAAGTCTTCTATCACAAGATCTATAAGGTAGAAATTGGTTGAGATCTAATTGCTAGTTGCAATTTAAATTCTATATAAATATATTCTAGACAATTGAATTTTAAGTGTCCTATTGGAATGACAGGTATCGTATGCTTTTCTTATGTGACTCATTTATTCCTCTCTTTTTTATTTTTTTCCAGATCTTTCCACCCAATGAAAAAATTGAGAACATAAATGACCAGTATTGGACATTGCGTGCAGAAGAGGCAAGTTTTCCTTTTTCCATCTCGTTGTAGCTGAAATTTCGGGGCTAGGATGCCCTTCATACAATTTTATTTTTGAAGTACATATATGGGAAAGATTGTTCTTTGTTGAAATTATAGGGGTATAGCTTTGAAAGTGCTTCATCAAAAAAGTGGTCATAAGTAAATTTATTCTATTGTTTGTACCTGAATTTTTCAAGAAGAGCCTTCTAATACTCTGAGCATGTACCAGCTATCTAGGCACAGTAGATAGATGCAACTGGCAGCCTATATCCTTCTTACCTAGATTCTAAATATAAATCTGTAGAGTTTTATGTAGCTTTGAGTATGTGCATCCAGACGTGACATGAAACTGACAGTGGAATGTTTTGAATTTCAAATGGATGCATGACATTGATGAGGAAAAGTAACCTGCATATATGACCTAGTACTGGTAATTATTTTTGATAGGAAGTATGGCATTCTAGAAATCTGTATCCCATCATCATAAATACTTTCCTCTCGGTTTTTCATTCACATTATTTTTTCGAACTATTTTAATCTAGCTCTGGTGCTAAGCGTAATTTCTAAGTAGTTTGTTCATGATAGAGTTAGCATCTCTGATCTTTTGTTACATATGTCTGCAACATCTATTAGCAGCACTAACCTTTTGACATTTTTATCAAATCTCAGATCCCTGAAGAAGAGAAGAATCTTGGTCCCCATGATCGATTGATTCATGTCTACCACTTTACCAAAGATACTACTCAGAATCAGGTGGTATTCAATATGAATGAACTGATAAACAGTCATGATCTGTTTTGAGATGTTGTTGTAAAATGGCTAGCTATTTAACTCATTTGGATGTCCTACTAATTCTTGTTTTTTTTTTCAACAGCAAGTACAAAATTTCGGTGAGCCTTTTTTCTTAGTCATTCATGAAGGTGAAACTCTGGCTGAAGTTAAAGAGCGGATACAAAAGAAATTGCAGGTTCCTGATGAAGAGTTCTCCAAGGTATTTCGTGCTTATGTTATACATCTCTGCCATTCCTTTCTTTTCTCCTTTTCATCCTGAACTTATAAATTTATCATTTTTATTCTCACTTGCTCTTATATCTTTCACGCATGCACGCATTATTAATGCACATGGAATCCTGAAATCAGTTCTTATCTGTCTCCTGATGTTTTTCTCATATCTTTGTACAGTGGAAGTTTGCATTTTTGTCATTGGGTCGACCAGAGTATCTACAGGACTCTGACATCGTGTTCAATCGTTTTCAGGTGTTTCTTCATTGTGTTTCTGTTCTCACATTTGATGACTATTTTTTTTAGTATTTTTGTTATACAAAATGGTGTTTTAATTTATTTTTTATAATAATCAGAGAAGAGATGTTTATGGTGCTTGGGAGCAATACCTTGGGTTAGAGCACTCTGACAACACTCCTAAGAGGGCTTATGTAAATCAGGTACTTCAATATTATTGACTAGAGTTGGGGGAATTTTGATCTTACCATAAGATCAACGTAAACACATGATACTAAACATAAACTTAGTGTTAATAGGCGTAAAATATGTTAGAAGTATTGTAAATATATAAAAATAAACATAAAATTATCAATTTTTTGTTCTTTGCAAGTGAAGTGGATTGCTATATTAATTATTAGATTAAACATAAAAGTCTTGAGTTTTGTCTTAGTCTTTTGCTTTTGGAATTTTTTGTTGGGAATTATTCTTGGTATCCTCATCTGTTTTGGTAAGTTTGCTCATTTGGGTCCTTGATTCCCTTGCTAATTTCATCTAAGTCGGTGGGTTTTCTTCAATTCTCGAAGTCCCCAGCTTTGTTTTTTAGGGATTTTGAAATGTTTGCAAATTCAGTTGGGCATTTTAGGTTTGGATTTTATTTCTTTTACTTTTGTTTTTACATTTATTATCATGTGTTACTTTATAGATACTACTTTTACGTTTATTTTCATATTACATAAATTTATGCTTATTATCATGTGTATTTATCTTGACTTTACAATAAGATCAAAAATGTTGACCTTACTGTAGAAGTTCCCCTACAACTAGTCCCTCCTTATCATGCAAAGTAATGCATTTTCTAGTATGTTTTAATTGCATGTATTTTCTATTCTCTCTATATCCCAGTTCTAATTGTAAATTGCATATAACTATTGCAGATCCGTCACACATTTGAGAAACCAGTTAAAATATACAACTAGTAGAAGCTAATTTTCTATTAGCACAATAGTTGAGGTGGAGGAGATCCTTAAATGCCTTGACGGCATTGTAGATATGCAGAAAATGCAAAGGGAGGAGTGAAACATTGGAGGAAACAGTAAGCTTGCTTAGGGAGAATTTATGAAGGGCTCAATTATTATTGTTTTTGTAGGATACATATATTAGTTTTCCATGTGGGTGGGGGAGGGAGAGATTATATTTGATGTAATGTTTTCACACCGTTGATACACCTAGCGTGAGTTATTGCCTTTGTATATTTCTCGCCTTTTACTTCTTTAGGAAGGCACCTCCTCTATCTGAGAGGTTGCTGTTTTTCCATATACAGCTCCTATGTAATTTAGCAGTACATACGAAGGTTTTGACGGGATGTATACTGGGTATAGTTGGTTGCAGATGGCATTCTTAATTCTTTCCCTTTTTTTTTTTTTTCATGTCCTAGTCCTATAGGAGAGTTTGTGGTAAAGTTTTGGAATTTAGGTGTACAGGAGATGGACTGCTCCTGCAGTATCTCCTCTTTTTGAGCTTGTATTTACGAAATATTTATTATTTTTCCTTCTCTTTCTTTTTCTCTTTCTCTCAAGCTAGTTTTAATAATTTTAAAAACTTGAAGAAGCATGGTACCTTGTGTTGTGGATTCGAGGTATGCATAAACCTTCAACATAGCGTGGCACGGTATAGCATACTGAAGGTTACTGATAGGGTTAAAAATTGTAAAGAAAGGAAAAGATATTTAAGATGCTGGATGTTTTCTTTGTAAAAGAGACTGATATTTCTGCTAGCTAGCTAGTCTTGCCAGACTTTGCATTCAATTCTGTTTCCAGCCAAAAGCTCCCAGCTCAGCTACTGCGAAATGCAGCAACTAGACCCTAACAATGGAGAAGGATAGGGTAGCGAAAGATAAGAGGGAGAGGGAGAAAGCATTTGGTAATGATTGGCATGCTAGCATTCCCCGAACATTCCCGATGACTCGAAGTCGGTTGCCAGCGACGTGGCGATAGCCCTGGCGTTATTTCGTGCTTAAAACACAATAAACCAACTCTAAAACATTTCAACAGTTTTCAACGTACCATCAACAAAACTAGCTTGTAACAAAGTCCGAAAAGAAGTTATATATAAAAGAGACAAAGAAGTTGGACTATTCTTTAATCCTATCTCTATTGATAAAAAAAAATATTAGAGAAATCCGAAATGCAATGGCTTTTATGTTTCACCAGTACATTAACCTTTCGGCTGTCTACTTTTATCCAGTTTACAATATGGTAAACTGGTAAATTTCTTTTGCCACTCGGTTCAGGCCTTAATCACAGGACTCGATAAGAAATCAGCCCGTCAATGGTCTCTACAATAAGATGATTCATGCGCACCAGCAGCAGCAAGTAGGCTCGTCCTTTAGGCCCTGCAATCACGGAGCAGCACGAATGATTTAATCGTAAAGGATTGACATAGTATTTTGAGTTCTCTACGAAGTTGTACAGACTATATATCCTTCATCGAGGAAGATAGCAAATGATCTAACCAACACCACTACTTCTTGCCAGAGCAGTAAGTTTATTAAACCAACGGAATATTATCAATAGAAAGAAACTGTGGGATGCAATGCCTTACCCAAGTCCAAGGATTCAATTTCATCTTGGTGGAAATAATTGTGTCCTTTTGTTTTCTCTTTCTTGCTCAAACTTGAGTTGATCTTCTCAACAGCAGCAAGCAGATCCTGAATGCCCACAAAGAACCAAGAAAGCTTTTTTGATTAATTGATTATCAACCCCGAAAGCATCAGTTATAATTTCATTATAAAGAACCTGGGATAGAAAGCTTTTACTAAAAATAAAAAGTCAACATCGTTTCATCTTAGCTGCACTGTACAAGGACTAGTTCATTCATAGTAAGAAAGAAATCGTTTGAGCATCATTCAAAGGACATGACTTCCACCTTCTTCACCCCATGATACATTCTTAGCACAATGTCAAGGAGAAGCATTGTTTCAAGAACAGGTTGTAATTTTCTTTTTCCATTTTGATTCTGCATTTTTAATTTTCCAAACAGTTCTAAGAAAACCTTCACAACTCTATTTTCTTTTGAAAGGTCTATTACTTAAAACATTAGTTGAATCCCATATAAATGAAAACATACACTGCATACCTCCCATGATGCTAGGCTTGTCATGTAAGAAGGAAGACTCTCATAACCATCCTTAGATACTTGAATCAAATGCCTCGGAGCTTCCACCAGATCCGGATCATTTTCTCCTGTCCTACATTTCATGGTGTATAATATTTTAGCATAATACTGGTTAGAGACTGCTATTTCTGGTCCTAATAGATGAATAAACAAGGGCATTTTTAGTGTAGAAAAACTCAGTAATTTCTACCTTTAGTTACTTCGCACGTGTCTGTAGCCGGCTTAAATGTATTGCTTGCTTTATCTCCATTGTACCTGCAAGTTTAGGCTCAGAGAGAGTTGTAAAGAAAAGATGAGGGGCGTTAAAAGGAAAGGGGTCTTATATAGTAAATAACTTTCAAAACTACAAAAACTTACTTAATGTATTCTCCGCAAGATAAATCGGAGTCATCAGTCTTATGATTAGCTGTGGAGAGAAAGATGGCATTAGTACAAGCAAAAAATGTGGTAGCAAAACCTAATTCGGTGCTAATGAATTGAAATTGAGTAATTAAATCTAAACCCCTCTCAAATGGTAAAAATCCAATTTATTTTCTATAGCTAACCATAACAAATAATGATTCCAATGCTGCAAAGAAAGGTGAAAAAACCCAGAAATAAAAAGAGGCCACTTTGATTACCTTGAGACGCTAAAGTGGCAAGACAAACATCAGAGAGCCCGAAATTCTTTAGACTCAGTGATTCATCAAGACTACAAGAAATAACATCAAGGGAAAAGACCAGTTTGTATTTTTATCTGTTCGTACAAAAATAAAAAATTAAAAGACAAAAACTTTTGGAAATTTGAAGGATACAACAGAGGATCCTCTTCCAAGGACTTCATCGCAGAATTCGAAACCGTAAAAGATCTCTCCTTTGAATCCAAAATCTCCTCTTCCTCGTCCTCATTTTCAATTTCATCTTCTAAGTCAATAGGAAAAAGGAAAAACAGTTAAAACAAAGTTTCCGTTTTTTTTTCAATTTTATTTTCTGTAATTTCTGTAACTAAAGAAGTAAGTAGGTGATAAAATTGTTCATACGAGGGAGGTAACCGAGAGGCTTAAGACGATCTTCGAGATCGAGAAGATCGGTTTGGTTCTTGTTAAAGATTTGATAACAGTGACCTAAGAGTTCCTCGAATGAGACGGTGCCGAAGGACATGGAATCGAGAAGGTTGAGGTCGGAGGTGGCGGTTGAAACGCGGCGGTTTAGGCATTGGACGAACGTCGATGAAGCCGAATCTGAATCCAGGACAGTATCATCAAAATAAGAAGAATAAAATGGTTAAAAATTAAGAAAAGAAATGTCTGGGAAAGGTAATACCAAGAGGGATGGGGCGGCGGTCGATGGAATGCTTGAGAGCGTCGCAGCTGCTTTGAAGGTGGTTGCAAAATGAGCCAAGGGTTTTACTAAAATCTGCTATCAGATCTTCCATTTTTGAGATTGTCTCTCCCAGCGCAGATTCGAACGATCCAAGCAAAACACGCTCCTCTCATTTTCATTTTGAATCAGTGTTTTTTTAAGCGCGAAAGCGATAGACGCTCAGGCTATCTTTTATATTTTAGCACAGAGAATACGGGCACCTGCAGCTCAGTGGATGGAGCGTCCGTTTCCTGAGCAGAAAATTGTAGGTTCGACCCTTACCTGGCGATTTTTTATCATTTTTTTTTTCATTTCTTACGGAAGTGATAACTTGTATAATTTAAGATAAACTAAAAGGATCATCAGCACCGCCACAACTTGCATGATACAAGTCTAACTCGTATGATTTGATAAAAATGTAAGTAATGAGACTGCATACGGTGCAAAAACACCAGCCCCAACCATTGCTTGCAGTTGCAGGGAAAAAAGCGATCGTCACCAAATAGATTTTAAAGCACCCTTCACTAGACCTGACGAATCTAGATACGACACAAGTAACACGACATGAAAGCGATACGAAAAAATCGTGTACATGTCTGAGAAATTCGTGTTTTGTGTAAGATACAGAAACATGTTACATATATGACACGAGAAACACGTTTAAAGAAAATTGTGTTACATGGATACATGAATACACGTGTAAGACACGATAACTATGTATGCTTTTAATAGGAATTGAACCTTGGCCAAATTTAAAAACATTTAAGTGTTTTGTCAAATGAACGATTGTATTATATTGATATAATATATTATGAAAAAAATTTTATTATAACAAACTAATACTTTAATAAATATTGCAAGAAAATAAAATAAATTAATAAAATTAATTAATTATGAAAGTATAATTGTTAATTGTGGTTAAGAAAATAAAATTTTAAAATTCTTAAAATAAATTATCAAAATTAAGAAAAAATATTAAAGTTAAGATACAATTAACAATTCTTTACATATATGATACTATAATGTATAAATATATATGATATATTATCATAATGTATAAAATATAAATTTTGAAACTGTATCACTTATTATGTTATGAAAATTAATTTATATCTTAAAACAAACTAATATTTTAATAAATATTGCAATAAAATAAATTAATAAATTTATTTATAAAATTAAATTAGTTAATTATGGTTAAGATAATAAAATTTTAAAAATTTGAAAACAAAATATTGAAATTAAGAAAAATTTATTGTAATTTTTTGCCAGATCTTGTGGAGGCAATTGTTTGTTGTAAAGATTGGTTACCTGATGATGTTGATGGGAACTTTGAGGAGATGATAGATAGTGTTATCAACTTGGATCTTAGTAAAGAAGATTCGACATTATTGAAGTGTTTTAGGTTTTTTCAAGTTATTAAATCATATTGAGTTGTGTTAACTCTTTGAATTGTTGTTTTTTGCATTATTAATGACTTAATGTTTGAATCTTTTATTGAATTATTTATATTTGTTGACTTAATGTTAACTATTTATGTTTTGTTTGTATGTTTTTGCAATTTTCAATATTTAATATATATTATGGATTGTATGGATTGAAAATATTATTGTTTTGTTATATTTGTTATTAATATTTGAATGTTAATTAATATAGATGTAAAAAAATGTAAATATGATTTTTTTATCATTTATCATTTTGTTTTATTTTTAATCGTGTCATTCATGTCGTATCTATTCGTGTTATTTTATCTAAATCGTGTTATGTCGTGTCAATTTAGTGTTATTTTATTTAAATTGTGTCGTATCGTGTTAATTTTGTTTATTGTATCATATCGTATGACACGAATAATTATCTCGTAAAATCGTGTCATGTCACGTATTATACATAAAAAATATGTATCATATTTGTGTTTACGACTTAAACACATTTTATAATTCATGTCGTGTTTATGTTTTGACAATTCATATCATGTCTTGACTCGTATCGTGTCGTATTATGATACGAAAACACGGATTGCCAGATCCACCCTTCACCGTGAGCCACCAACTCAAGTTCTCAATGCTAATATTGGACAGGGTAAAATAAACTTTCTATATATTCATAATGTAAAGCATTTTGGATTGGTTCCGACTTCCGAGGTAGCCATTCATAGGCTACCCGCTTAGTTTGAAGAACAGAAGACAGACTGATACACTCAAAATATGTACAAGTTTATGCCTTCGTCTGTTTCTATTTTCGTGTTTCGAGAGTTGAAGCATCAGTTTCAGATGGGCTCTCCTTTAAGCGCAGCGGCGGCTCTTCTAATGGCTCTAGCAACTCTCCAGATCTCATGCTGAATTGCCGCCTGCCTATCCCTTTGGCTCATTCTCTTTGATTCAGCTATCGCATCTAATATTCCAGGGAAGAAAAACAATTTGCTCTCGTGGTTGCTGTGAGGTCCATAAATCTAAAAGGAAGAACGATGCAATATGAGTTATACAAACGCCTTAGTCAGTGCTCTCCCTCTTAAGATAATTAAAAAAAAGAATGTTTCATAGGAGATGAAAATGTGAGAAGCTTTGAGCTTATGAATGAGCAGTAGACAAACTTGCAACAGAGAGCCAGAGCAATCATAGACTTCAAGAAAAGCATACGCATCATATGCCATAGAAGCAAACAATATTACTGTATCGGTATGTTAAACTCTATCCTAATAGCAATTTTCATAAAGTAAACACTTACAAGATGCTTGAACCACTCCCTTCCTTTAATTCCATCCATATCTAAGAAGCCTCTTTCAGCAAGCATCAGCCTATCATTCAATGCCCGCAGCTTCAAAGCTATTCGATCATCAGTAAATTCTAGCTCCATCAGTGTCTGCACTCCAGAATAGAAGAAGCCGCAGCATTAGTTGATTAGAAAATGACATCTTGATATAACTTTCCCCCTTAGTACTCATAAAATTTCAATGAACTTTCTTGCATTTTACCTTTGCTTCATCATTAGCTTGTTTAGCCGCCAATTCAAGTTCTTGAATTGATGCAGCTAGGGGAGTCAATGATATGCTAGCATCCAAAAAACTGCTCAAGGCATCTTTATGTTTCTACATCAGATGGTCAGAACATAGTTTCAGTATCTAGCTTGCAAAACATATGGCCAAATCTTTAAAATGAGACAAAGTTACTATGAGCAAATGCTGATGCAATATAAAAATTATTGCTTCTTCTACTTCAGTAGCTCTCTTTCCTGTTTTCATTATAGGTTTTCTTCCTTCCTTAAAAAACCAGGAGCTAGCGTTGAAGAAAGTTGTTTAGTGCTCGTTGCTCATTTCATTAGACTTGGAGGCTGTCATTTAAATTGCCAGACACCAGACGAGATTTCTAGTCATATCACATTTGAACACATGCAAACATTCTGGATCCCACCCCCTGCCTCCAACCATTTGTTAATGGACTCATTAGACTAATTTTATGCCGCAAATTGTGAGCATGATCTTTCTGTGAGAAAAAAAAGGAGGGAATGAAAAGGGGAGAGGAGGTCATTAACCTTTAATAAATCACAATAACTAATCTTGAAGAAAGCATATCTTCTTAATGTACAATATTTCCCAATGCATATCGCTGGATCAATATATTTTAACAACGTACTTCAAGGAACTATATTACAGTCACCAGGGTCCAATATTTTAAGTTGGTTTTAGACCAATGACTAACATCTCAACCCAACAGAACCAGAAAGTCTTAATTTCATTATCTTAACCACAGTTACGTCTAAAACCAACAGCCCACCAAAACTTTGTAAGTAACAATAGAAATGAGAGAGAGAACACTCAGCAGTATGCACAAACATGACATTAGAGAATAGCTACACACCTGCAACTGTTCAGCATAGGAGAGGTAATTGAGAGGTAGAACTGGATCATCAGCAAGGTGAAGGCCCAAAAGACCCCAAACTCCAGCCACTAGTATGTAGAACAAAAATGCAGTGTTATCTTCGCAAGTTGATAGTTTTAGGTTTCATTATTAAGTCAGAGTTCCAAATCTATGAAGGGATGAATCAGAGGAAAAGAAAGCTAACCAGCCACATGACGCCAAAAGAATGGATCTCCGTAGTTCATCATCCAGTTGAAGGAATCAAAGGCGGTATGATATACAGGAAAATCTGGATAAAGGAAAAATATATTCATACATTATGACTTGTAGCACTATAGATCCAAGAACTGCCAGAGAGGCATCATGTTCAAACTTTAGACCAAATGACTGTTAATATAGGAATAAGGATGTACCATTTCCATAGTATATATCGACAGAAGGAACCCCAGCATGTTGCAAGAAGGGTGCAAAATCAGAATCCACTCCACTGAGTCTTTCAATCTGCCAAACAGCCAAGACAACCTCAAATAAACAGCTAAGACGCCTCCTTTAATTTTATATCAGAGGAGGCATAAATGAAGTACAATTGCATTGAAAAAGTAATTGATCTCAAGGGAATAGATAGCAGCATTTTCCTTTTCAGTAGGTAACATTTATGTCCTTTTATGTCATTCTAAATTTACAAAGACTCCTATCACAAAGAAAAAGGTAACCAGCTAACGTGGGCATCAGGTTTTTCCTATAATCAATCATTTCTCAAGCATTCATCTAGATCACATCATAATAACAAAGCGTTTCTCAGGTAAATAGTCTGGTAGAGTTGTCCATCATACTGCATCCAACAACAAAGACCATCATCATTCAATTGGCCAAGCACAATTGCACAGCAGTTGGCTTTCTCCACTGATGCATAAAATTGGCTTTTTAATTGATATCATCCAATGAAAACCACGTCTAGCATTTGTGTCAATGGTAAGGGAGCCTAACATTTGGGCACCCCCTCCACCTCCATTCCCCCCCCCCCCCCCCCCCTTTTTTTTTTTTTTTTTTTTCCTTTTTCAACCTCCCCCTTATGAATTAAACCAACTGAACCCAAAACATGAAAATAACAGAAGCTTGCCACATGATAAGCTTCGAGCAGGTTAAGCAACATAAACATGCAATTCCCAAGAAAGAAATACATAACGAACAATTAAACTTGTGTCAATGGTAAAGGACAATTATACGTATATGGATTCAATATGTGTGCGTGTGCGTGCGCTTACAAGCTAAATAAATAAATTCAACAGTTAGAAAGGTAAAGATAGCGAGGCCCTACATTGCTGGTTCCATTCATGGTTGTCCACTTGTTGTATATCGTAGCATGCTCTGAATCAGGATCCTTTACCTGAAATTAGTTTGAATATTAGTTTTTTTTTTTTTGGGTACAAATATTAGTTGAAATATAATAAACCAAGTCATAACAAATAACATTTAATCACTTTTTTTTTTCTTGCCTCTTCTGTCTACCTTCTTTGTGAACCTCAACAATAAGATTATCTAGCTGAGGAGTTGCGCCAGCAAAGAATCCAGGCCCTTGTACTGCACAATCTACATTAAGATATGCCACAGCTTTCGCACCAAGATTCACAAGGTTCTGCTCAACCCACTCTGTGGAACCAATCTGAAAACAAAATAGCAACAGATAAAGATATTTTTTGAGAATTAATGGACAAAATTATTATAAAAACAAGCTTATATTAAGTTCTACAACTAATCAAAACCATGTTAATGCATGTTGCAGAAAGCCTACTAAATACTCAACTGAAAAAATTGGTTAAATACATAGTTTAAATCCTATAAAGGATTAAATCCCATAAAGGAATCCAGAGATTCATATAGCACGCTCAATATAGCACCACAATACTATATACATCAAACTTAAATTCAACATAATGATTTTCCCTGATGTATCCATTTATCATCAAAAACAGATAATTTGGAAGACGGATCATCTTTCTATACACCAGCAGTGGATTAAGTGGGGCTAAATGGTTGCCATATATATTGGAAGATGAATCATCCTTCCATACACCAGCAGTAGATTAACTGGGGCTAACGATTGCCATATGCCCATTAATAATTAATTTACTTACTAATTTTCTAAAACATACCCTAATGGAAGCATGTTATTCCTCTAGAGAAATGCTAAAGACAATCATTTTTAACACTCATTTTTATCGGGCCACATCACTTCCTAGTTTTACGTGAAAATGGATTATCCATGTGGGAAGTAAAAAGCTAAAGTATGTAAATGCTAAAAAATACTTTTCAAGTAACCTGTAATTGTAAGTAACCGGTTTTCACGTAAAACTAAAAAGTGACATGGCCCAATAAGAATAAGAGTGTTAAAAGTGATCGTCAAAAGTGAGTGTACCTAGCATTCCTCTAACATCGCTTGTACAGTTTAAAACCTTCAATGACAGTATATAGAATAATATTCCTTTGAAAGATTCAGTATTTGATGCCCCAATTCACTCCATATGCATAGGACTTTACAAACCACTGTTAAACAAAGATGGAACATTACCTACCATCCCAAACTCTTCAGCATCCCAACTGCATAAAATAATTGTCCTTTGAGGGTTCCAACCCTTTCGCATCAAAAGGGCATATCTTCGAGCAATATCAAGAAGTGCTGCAGTCCCACTGTTGGGGTCAACAGCTCCATATGTCCATGCATCGCGATGATTCCCCAGCAGCACATAGCGATCTGGCTCTTCCAACCCTCGTATGACAGCAAATACATCATAAATTGTTGCCAACTTTTTCTCCCCCTAGAA
This sequence comes from Heritiera littoralis, assembly GCA_031772115.1. Classification (NCBI taxonomy): domain Eukaryota; kingdom Viridiplantae; phylum Streptophyta; class Magnoliopsida; order Malvales; family Malvaceae; genus Heritiera; species Heritiera littoralis. The sequence continues at coordinate 1,089,197 of JAPDPK010000158.1, forward strand.
GAACCGATCAAAAGGTAAGAATCAAGAAAGATTAGATTCAAAAGAACTTCTTAGAGAATAGGATTTAAAAGGTAACTATTTGTCTGCTTTCCGTAAAAAATAGCTAAATAACAAGCACAACCAGAACCAATTACAGTTATAGCCAGAAATAAAATAAGTCAAAACATCTCTCAAACGCATGGACGTCCAATCATGCAAAATTTATTCTATCTAGGATAATGACCTTTCTTCCTTCTAAAAAAACATACCAGAAAGAAAAGTAACCTTAACTCCCAACAACTTCATACGTGTAGTTAAGGAAAAGCATATAATAAAGCTAGTTTGCAAATACCATACAACTTGCTAGGGAACTACCAGCTGAAAACTAAGAGTTTATTTAATTAATGATTAAGCAAAATTAATGGGTTCCGTGCAAAAACAGCAAAGCTATACTGGTTACAGTTGAACAAGTGTGTTTTCTCAGGCAAAAGAAGAATGAGCCAGTTGCAATAGTGGGAACTCCATGGCAACGGTACAAAAAATAGGTTGAAATCACCCCAAGTATTTTCTATCTCCTCACAAACAGATAGAAACAATTCATTATCCATAATGCTCAAGCACAGAACTAAGCCGATTAAGTGTTCAAATTCGGTTAAATGATAACAACTTGAGCTGATTGATCTCAATTCATTGCATATAACATACAATAACTTTATTTTCCACCAATTTTTACTATCTTCCCTGTAAAAAAATAAAAAAGAAAAGAAAACGATACAAAACCCCCCAGACAAGAAAACATGCAAGCGGTGGTGGACACTTATACACCATGTAAAGACAAACCAAACTCCGGCCTGACCGATACAAATTTCCTTCATTTACCAAATATGCAAAAATGAATGAATATTCAATAGAAGTTCATGAATTACAGGGCCATTTACTTGGCACTGATTTGAAACTTGTCTAAACTAGACCATCCCACTTCTTAAAAGAGCATCACTAACGACCCTAATTTACCAAACTAACTTTTTTGACTAAAAATTGCAGCTCAGCAGATAAACCTATTCAGCAAAAGAAACCCTGTTTTTAGTCAAATTGTTAACACGGAAACAATCCAAATTCAATTTACAATCTTGACAAATCCAATTTGACCAACTTTTGACACTAACATCAAGCATCAAAGTCAACCACTTTCCCATAGTAGACAGCATATCCAGATGCAAAATGAGCACAAATATGCAGTAACAACAAATAAAGCAAATAAAATTAGCATCAACAATCCACCAACCAACCAACCTGGTAAGTAAGATTCACCATAACCTGACCCGGTCCAACCCGGGACAACTTAGATCGACCGGAATTGCTCCATTCTTGAGGTGCCAAAGGACCCCCAAGAGACTCTAAAATAAGCTGAGCGCTGTCAAAAGACAAGGGCAAAGATGGAATTCCAGGAAACCTATCCAATACCTTATTGTCCTCTAACTCCAACCTCTCCCCATCTTCAACCCCAGCCCATCCAGGACTTAAAGGGTCCCCAACACCCTTCATAACCGTCCCTCTTTCAACTCCAAACCCAAAACTACCCCTCGAAACATCCCCTTCAGCATAAATTAGCACCCCCAAAGCACCCTTTTTTTCCGCTATTTCAACGATTGCCCCTCTACTCAAACTACCACCTTTTTTAACTATCACCATGCAGCCACTAACGTCAACCCCCATCTCTCCCAGCACACGATAATCATCTTCGCTCCCATAGTTCACAAAAACAACCTTAGCGTGCGTCGTTCCTGACGGAGAATATGCATGGTATGGTTGTATCAAGCCTAAAGATGCATAATTAGAAATACCCTTTTCGTTTAAATGCACGTTTAACACGGTGCCGTTATTGAAATGCATTGAAACCGAAGCATGAAGAGGGTAAGACAAAAGGGTCTTAAACGGCACCATATGCGTTTCCAAGCCAAGGTTTTGAAAGTGGGTTTTAACGTAGTGCATCGTTTCAAAGCCAGGTTCTGTGCCGGCGAGATGAGGATGTGAAGTGAGGGAACGGAGGTAGGAGGAGATGGTGTAGTTGGTGGCAGAAGAAAGGAATATTTGCTGGAAAAGAAGGGCATTTTTGGGATTTCGTGGTCGAAAATGGACTGTGTAGAAACCTAGAATGCAGAGGATTACAAGGAAGAGAAAAGTACAAAGCGGTGATGGTTTTGAAGTGAAGTTGTTTTTGGGTTTTCTAAGATCTTGAGACATTTTCTTTAGGTTCCGTTTTTTCTTTTTTTTACGGATTTTGTTTACCCTTTTGGATATGAAGACGGCCTTTGAGTGTTTAAGAAAGGTGGCTCGTGGCTGCCTGCAAGAGGTCTTTGTTTTTATAAGAAGAGAAAGAGGCTTCGGAATCAGGCGGCTGTTACAATTTACAAAGCTTTAAAGTACCGGACATTGTAGATTGTATTATTATATTAATGCAATTTTTTTTATATATTTTATAATAAGGTGAGTTGTACTTGTACAATGAAAGTGAATGTATTTGTCATATAACATGTGGGTGGCATGATGGTGAGAGCAGTTTCATTTCATGCATGAAACCAAACTGAACTGATCTGGAAAACAGTTTGGTCTGATGGAGGTGGTTTGGTTTCATTTCCAAGGCAGGCAGGAAAGCAGTGTCAGGGGACATACACAACAGTAGTTATTTATTTTTTCTTTTTTTAACAGAAGAAAAAAACTGCAGGAACTCAAGATTGAGCAGAAAATGAGAATTTATTTTGTTTTGAGAAAAAATAGATCAATCGGGACATTCCATGCATTAAGGCGGTTTGGTGTTTTTTGGGTGCTTCGAAGTTTTATGCATGCATTGTGCAAGTGCTTTTCTTTCATCAAATCATTTCTTTTCTCCCCCACCCCTCCATGATCAAAACTTCCATTATCAATTTGTAGCCTTATATTAATTACTCCTTTCTTTTCTTTCTTTTTTCTTTTTTTCATCTGAATTTACCTTACCAACACTATAATCCTGAACCACCTTGTTTCCTTTTACAATCGTTGAATAAATACGGAGAAATAAGTAGCCTTTGATCTGCTGATCCTTGTTATATAAAGCAGAAAGAATTATTATCTCAGTATAAAATACGGATTCCATCCATGCCAGCAATAAAAAGAAACTGTTGTTCTTCATCCCCTTCTTCTTATGTTAATAAAAAAAAGGTGAGTGAATTCTCATAATAGTAATGATAAGGAATAATGAATTGCATATACTATATAGTTATCCTTTTGTTTTCTTAACATCTGCCAAAAAATTAGTACAACAATCAAAGTTGAGAAAGCCAATCAATTCAACTGTATAAAAGTTCTAATCAACAGTAAAACCAAGTCAAAAAAAAAAGGGAAAGTTGTCAAAAGTTTTCTTCCTTTGAAGACACTGCAATTTGCGGTTTAACCAATTTGAAAGGCGGTGATGTTTGTTTAATCAGAAAAGTAAAACAAGTTTTAAAGTCCTTTTCACTTCGACATGCTGAGGTTTAACCAGTGGATGCTTTCTTTTGGACTGACTAACAATTTAGCCGGCGGAATCCTTTTTCTTGCAGTTGCTCCAAGTTGCTGTCCGGCAGTAACTCTCATGATTTTGATATTTGCAGTCCTCTAGCCATTGTCTTGGAACTTTTCTTTTCATCTGTCAAGAGAAGTGTTGTTGCCCAAAACAACAATGATTGATTGCTAATGTTGATATTGTCTTCTTTTTCCTTCTGTCTCTAAAAAAGTTTACAAAATAGAAAACCATCAGAGGGACCCCTGCGCTCGCATTCCGATGCTTAAGTCAGACAGGGTTTCAGTAGGCAAATAAAGCTTAGAGTTTAAGAATGATATCTGTGACCTATTTATAGGAGTTATTTTGCGCGTAATTACCTTTAAGTCCCACAGCTTAAATAATAACCCAGTGGATCATTTATGAGCCTTCTAAGTCCTCTTTCCTCTTGGGCTTAGATTATCATTTAGCTCAATGGTCTTCAACTTGATTTATGAAAAGCCCAGTAGTCTTTAACCTAACCCACATCGATTGCTCCCCACTCTTTTGCAGGGTTTACCCTGTGAAAGAGTATATAAAGAATGGGTTTTTCAAATTCTTTCGCTGTCCTTTTCTGGGAATATCACAAGAGTCTTTTCATCTTCACATGAGGGCTCGACTAGTGAACTTCATTATTATTTGTAACAGAAACGACGTCGTGTCATCATTTCTTTTGTCAAGTGTCTTCTATTAGCCAAGAGAAAGAAAACCGAATCTGGGTTAAGGTCATGAGGGCACATCGTCAAGAAGTGCCATAAGCGGATGCATATGTTCTTATCTGGTTTCATCAGATGTGGTTTGTATTCGTCATGCTCTTGATTGGTTGAAGCTTGATCCAGATGCTGAGGATTTGGAACCTTTTCTGAGAATAGGCATTTATAAAGATCTATATGATTTTACTAGCCCTTAAGAGCCTTTTTGTTGACCTGAGATGATCGGGGTTCTCACAGGCTTGGACGAAGATGATTTAGATAATTATAGCACCTCAGGACGTACATGCTTGGGTGCCTGTTAGTATCGATGCTCCTTTTGAGGCAGGAGTTAATCTAGAGTGCTCCCCAATTTTTTGTGAAAGAGTTTAGTCTTTTACAAACTGATCATCTTTTACAAACTGATCAACACATTTTTAAACTCATCGACAGAGGCAACTACACATTTACCTTGTATTAATCTTACGTAGTAATCAGACTTTCCTCGTGCACTTTTTGCTTCAAATTCTTTTACATATGTGGCTTATGTCGCCCAATTACTGCTTCAAGCCCTTACACTTTATGCATGACTTACATCGCGCATTTTTCGCTTCAACTACATGCATAGCCTACATCGCGCGTTTTTCGCTTCAAGTACATGCGTAGCCTACATCGCGCATTTTTCGCTTCAGGCTTTTTTCTTTGAGTATGTGGCTTACTTCGCACATTTTTAGCTTCAAGCCCTTACACTTTATGCATGACTTATATCGCGCACTTTTTCGCTTCAGGCTTTTGGTTTGCCCGTCTCGCACCTTTTTGTGCTTATGGACTTTTAATTTGCCCGTCTCATCCATTTTTCGCTTAGAGACTTTTATTTGATTCATGGCTTACCTTGCGCATTTTTCGCGTAGGGACTTTATAGAATTGATAAGACTATAACATCGTTTTTATATCTGGAATGCCAATGTAAAACGTTAAATGCACTTTGTCAATCAATTGTAGCACATATCTAATAATAAAATTGTAACGTACCTCGTACCATACCTCACAGCCTGCATACTGTGTGCTCCCCAAGTTTCTCTTTGCGACTTTTTGTGTCCAAAGAAGAACTTTTACTGAAGTATTGGTCCTGTCTTGCGTACTATCCGCTTAAGGACTTGTTAGAATATAATATCGTTTATATCCGAGATGCCAACATAATACGTTAAATGTAATCTGATAAAATTGTAACGTACCTCGTTTAGAGATATTTTTGCCCGCTCGCGTATTTTTCGCTTAGGGACTTTTTTGTTTGCCTGTCTCGCGCATTTTTTGCTTACGGACTTTTTTGTTTGCCCGTCTCGCGCATTTTTCGCTTAGGGACTTATTTGTGCCCGTCTCGCATCTCTTTGGCCAGTTTTCGTTTTTCCTTCTTCTATTCCTGGAACATGTCTATCAAACATGGAGGATTATCATAGTACAGATAAAAATAATTGGCCTTTCGTTTCATAATGTAGTATTTTCAATTAAATGGAGTAAGTAGCAATATAATTGCAAAAATAGCAAATGTTTACCACCAGTACCATTCCAAGTCTTTGTCTTTGAAAAATCTGTAAAGTACGAGTGCTGGGATGTTCTACTGTCAACTATGGATTGTGCACTAAGTCGTGCCTTGGTACCTGCAATCTACCTTCACGAGCTTACCACAAGCTGTTTTCGATCGAACCAAGCTATCCTTGGCTTGCTGCCTTCCACGACAGTGGCTAGTGCCTACCTCGGACACCTGCCTAATTCATTCACAATTGTTAGAGTGGACAAAAAAATCAAAAACATCATACGAGAGTACCTCAAATCTGGTTACCACCCGTATGTCCCTGCTTGAGTGTGTTTGCAATTTCCGTTGTGCCAAGCACTCACTTGTATTGATACTCAAGAATGCTATGTATAGGGGCTTACAAGGGAGATATGGCCTTGATTTCGACACCTTAAGCTGGCACATCCTTGTCTTGCTTAAAGGACTCACGAAGCCGACACACCCTTTATATAGACAAACCCTCTTTCATATGTGTGGTTGTCAATAGGCCAAGTGTGTGGCTCTTAAGCTACTTCTAGATGGTTGCTAGAGCAGTTCTTGGAAGCTTCTGTGTTAGACGATCGACAGATGGGCTGAAGGAAGCTTTTGGACATTCTGTCGGATTAGTACGCGCACTAGGTCTAGAAGATTCTAGATCATTCCGCTCAGATCCCGCACTTGGGAGTGCGCTTGGATCGCCAAATTTTAAATGTGCTCGCCAAAGTTTTTTCTAATGGGCGAACCAGTAGTTTGGATTTCGTGCTCGCTAGCGTTGCTAGCCATTGTCGAAAGGCATGACTCGAGTGTTCTTTACTCGCCTGCATTGTGCTAACGGGGGAATCTTGCCTATGGGTGTTGTGTTCACCTAATTTTCTTCGCTGTTATTTTATCAAAGTGGAGAGCTTGTCGCATTTGAAATGTGCTCGCCATCCTGATTTCTTCTTTGCTGGGCGTTCAGCCAGATCACCAATCGAGCTCTGCTGTGTTCATGGAAAGCTTTTGTGGCTGGGCTTGCCAAAGTCTTGCTTGCAAATCGGAGGCTAGGTTGTGGCGTTGGCTATGCAATTATTTTGTTCTATTATTTTATGGAGTCACTAGAAAATTCTTTTGCAAAGCCTCTTGTTTTATGGTTAAATGGAGGTAGTTTAACTACTCTAATTCATCTGCAAATCTGAATTATATGCCATAGCAATAGCTAGCATCCATCTCTTGTTTTCTGCATCACATTGTCTGCATACAAATGATAAGCTTGAGACAAAATTGTTCGTTTCTGCATGATCCTTGCGCATGGTAGAAACAAGGGACCTGGAATCTTTAACTTTCCAGCGAGCAGGGACCGCTAGGTCGTTTCATAGGCTTGGTATCTAAGTCCAGCTTGGTAAGAATCCAAAATGGCGACAGCCCACTTGACCATTTGAATATAAGAAATCATATATTCATATTCCATACAACTCTTATTTTCAAAAGACTAACAAGTGCTTTCCCACAAGCAGAACCCTACTCGTGAATGTCGTTTTCCCGTGCTTAATCATGAACCAAGCATCACCCAGACAAGATTTAGTGGGGGCCCTCCACTCATTGAACTAATTGAGCGGATGAGTTGCCATTGCTTGCCAATTTCTTGCTATTTGACGCTGACTTCTTTTGAAACTGTACAAACATTTTTCGTTTGTTCTTCCCTTACTGCTGCCAACCACAAAAGGAAAATAAAGAAAGTCAAAGCAGCTTCCAGTTTTTTTTAGTATGAAAAGGTGCTAAACGTCTTATCCAAGTTAGTCTTGGTGATGATGATCAATGTATTGAAGATGATTTAACTGCTTGGTATGTAACCCTCTGAGTCATTCTTTGTAGCTGTTTCGTTGTCTCTCTCGGCGATTCTGTTGAGACAAATGAAAGTCATGCAAGTTAGTTTGACTCGTTTCATTAGCCTGCTTTAAAAGAACGTGGGATTCAGAGAGCTAGCTCCTTAATTTCCATGGTGGCATAGATTGAAGATCCATCGTGTGCAACTTGAGGGCATTTAAAAATTTGCATTATACTCAGAAGAAGATTGAAAAACAAAATGGTGTAAGTTTTCCTTTCTCAATTACTTTACCAAGGGACTGAACCACTAGAGCATGGCTGGGCCATTGGGTTTTCTGTCAGTTGCACCATCCTATGTTTCTGCAGGTGAAGAAGCTGCGGCTCCAATACTAAAGCCACCTCCAAAGGAAGTGAGCAAAGCCGACAGTCCCGTTGAGGGAGCTCCAGCGTAAGCCATGTCTATTATTGTTGCATTTTTTTTTTAAGTAATTGCTTGAGCACCATCTAATCTGCTTTAACTCTGTCCTCCTTTTGCTGTGAGCAGTGAGTGGCATAAGCTTTTTTGCTTCATTCTCTTTTACAACTTTTTCATTCGATGAAAGGCCAAGGCCAAAACCAGTTGTTGTTGTATTGCTCTCTAACTTAACATTAGGATCTTGACCAGTTGATGAGGAAATTGCCAAGCCTAAACCGCGAAGCAGTGAAGGGTTTGACGCCGCTGCACCCATTTGGGCAGCCTTCTGTAGCAACGCAGTAGCAGACATGGCTGGTTGCAGAGATGGAGCATAGTGGCAACGCTCACGTTCTAGTCCAGCGAAGATAGAGGAGCCATTGCCGGAGAGGTAGAGAGGAGAGGAAAGAGAGAGGGTTATGCACTCTAAGGGTGCTGTTGATCGAAGGATCGAAGATGGCGTAGCTGAGACTTTTGAAGGCTGAGAGTTTGGTGAAAATATGCTAGTAAAAACATGGCTGTTTGAAGAATTGGTTATTTTATCTTTAAGTAGGAACTTTAAATCTACTTTCTTTCCCACCATTTTTTTTAAAATGTCATCATTATATAATGAATAGTTTAACTCCTGACTTGAACCGATAATCTCTTAGCTGTCGCACGCGGGAGGTTCTTTCGCTCAGTGCTTGTCGCGGCAAGAGCCTCTGTCGTCTGTTCTCTCGCCAAGCTTGTCGGGGGCGAGAGCTAGTCTCTCGCCCAGTGTTGTCTCTCGCCCCAGTGTTGTTTCATGCGGAAATCAGGTTCTTTTCGCTCAATGCTTGTCGCGGCGAGAGCCTCTCTCGTCTGTTCTCTCGCCAAGCTTGTCGGGGGGGTGAGAGTGTTGTCTCTCGACACAATGTTGTCTCTCGCCCGGTGTTGTCTCTCGCCATAGTGTTGTCGGCTTAATTATTGTTGTTTATCTTTTTTGATATTCATTGCATTCTGACTTCATTAATTGCATTCCGACTTCATTAATTGCATTCCTAGCCAAAACCAGCTTAGGTGTATAAGCCATTTCGCACCAAAGCTGTATCTGACATTTTTCATTGTATCGCCCACGCCTATCGGGTGCGAGAGCTAGTCTCTCACCCATGCTGTCTCTCGCCTAGCATATTATTCTACTTTTTGTCCCTGATGTGTTTAATTAAGGCTAAAATAGATTATGCGTCGACAGGCTATGTGTCTTTTTGTGATATTCATTGCATTCTGACTTCATTAATTGCATTCCTAGCCAAAACCAGCTTAGGTGTATAAGCCATTTCGTCGACCAAAGCTGTATCTGACATTTTTCATTCTCTCGCCCACGCCTATCGGGTGCGAGAGCCAGTCTCTTGCCCATGCAATCTCTCGCCCATGCTGTCTCTCGCCTAATGCTATCTCGTGCGGAAGCCACTCTCTCATCTAATTGCTTTTTCACGTGAGCCTCCTTCTAGCTTGTGATAGAGTGTCTATCGCGTGAAACCTTTTTGTGATAGTAGTCTGTCGCGGGTATATATATTTTATTATTATATTTTTTTATTTGTGTGCGACAGAACTCTTTTATCTCTCGTGAAACTAGTAGTCTCCCCCGGGTCTTCCGCACCCTCTCGCAGACTTAATATTTGGCTTTTTGCTCAATTTCCCACAGACAACGCCAATTGTTGTTGCCCAAAACAACAATGATTGATTGCTAACGTTGATATTGTCTTCTTTTCCTTCCTGTCTCCAGAAAAGTTCTACAAAATAGAAAACCATCAGAGGGCGCATGGGTTTTCCCCTGCGCGCGCACTCCTATGCTTAAGTCAGACAGAGTTTCAGTAGGCAAATAGAGCTTAGGGTTTAAGAATGATACCTGTGACTTATTTATAGGAGTTATTTTGCGCGTAATTACCTTTAAGCCCCACAGCTTAAATAATAACCCAGTAGATCATTTATGGGCCTTCTGAGTTCTCTTTCTTCTTGGGCTTAGATTATCATTTAGCTCAATGGTCTTCAACTTGATTTATAAAAAAGCCCAGTAATCTTTAACCTGACCCACATCAAGAAGTAAAACAGATTTCATATATATATATATATATATATATATATTAGATTTTCATAGAAAACAGCAGGAAATTTTCACTTAGATTTGCAATCTTGGAATTGGGATAAGGCATAAAAGTGAAAGGACTGCATCAATGTCTAGGCAGAGAGATGGATAAATGAGTTAATGGAGTGTACTATATGTCCCAACCAGAAGCACATCTAATCTCAAATCCTTATATAAATCATCTACTGCATAGTGCATGCCCTTCCCCACATGAATATCTTTGCCTTAGTGACATATCTTTATAAGATACTAAGAATAACCAAGTTGTGGCCATAAATGAACAAAAAAGGAGTTTGTGATGGCTTTGTATATGAAATAGACCTGAGCTTTTTTTTTTTTTTTATCTTGATCTTTTTAAATCATCTGTTTGTAGTGAAAAAGGAATGAGAATTGTTGTCCCCCTTCTCCTTTCACTTTCACTTTCACTTGGGTGGATCTAAATTGCCCCAAAAAGCAGGTCGCTTTCTCCATGAAGTGGTGGATGCCCCATGCTTTGGGTTAGTGGGGAGAGCAATAGCTTTGATGCAGTCCCAAAAATGTCCTCACCTGGAAAAGATATATACCAACATATAAATAATACAATCATGGAGATGCTTTGCTTTTGCCAAGGGACCTCTACCAGAAACACAGTGCTGTTGCAGAAACAATGTCAAAGTCCAATTGCAATTATCCATGTAGCCATGAAACTTTCTGATCAGTGGACATGAATATTCACAGCACAGGCATTGAAAGTGAATAACAGGGATAGGTCTGCAAAAGAATGCCATACAGTATAACTTTTTGGCTCAACTTACCCTGTCAACTGTCAATGCCAGTAAGGTTTTCCACACCCAGCTAGCAAGGATAGATAGGTGGCTCAGTTCAAGTTTTCATGGGAACAACCTCACAATTATCATGTCTTAGAAATGGTGAAAAAACGCTTCGCTATTGAATACCATAGGAGATAAATCTGTAGTAAGCAATATGAAACGGTAAAACTTGATGAGTTTTCATACAAAGCATTCAGGCCACTTTGTAAGTCTCTTGCTGTCATTAATCGAATCCAAGAACTGAATTTTAGATTTGATATCTACCGAAACCAAGATTTTTTCAGACTCCAACTATGCTGTTATATGAAACATTAGATGCATAAGAAATCCGGCCAATATTGAAGATTTCCAGGGTTTCTGCCAGAAACTCAAGGATAACCCCAACAATGTCGGTTGAAATGAGGCTGGCAAAACAAATGAGATAGTGCACATACAGCACTCTCAACAAGAGAGACAAATACACTGAATCCTGGAACATATGATGCCAAGATTGCCAACCCAATTACCGGAACTGCCCTATTGATATATATATTTCTAACTTTCCTAATCTAGTGATTGAACTTTCAGCAGTATTGTTCTGGATCTTCAGAAACCTTTTTTTTTTCAACTTCTCCTCCAAGATTTCATTCCATGATTGGGAATGTAAATACAAGTCACAGGCACAAGCCAATCTGCTGCGAAGGAGCACAAATGAAATTTCAGTATGTCAAATTACTATTTATGAAATTGCAGCTGCAAATGTGGGATTAAAGAGGACCAAACGTTCTATGCGTTAGAAGTTTGAAGTAAATTAAACAAAAGCTTACCGCAATTATAAAACCAGGAAGCAGGAAACATGAAAATGGAGGGAATCTTTGACATTAATGTATTTCACCATTTTTGTAGTCAGGCTTAACCTTGGAATTGTAGTTACTAAATGTAATGGACCTAGAAGCACTCTGAATTGATCTCCTAGAAACCAAAGGAAATTGCCAGGTCTCATCTTACACAAAAGATTAAGTGCTAAGCAGTGGCATAATCAGGAATTGCGTTCAATGGGGTCAAAAATATATAATATCAATTATACTTCAATACATAAGTACAAAAAATTAAAATTTTTCATACGTAATTTTTAAATGATAACAATGTCATAAAAAATCCAAATACAAAAAAAAAGAAATAATGTAAAAATATTTTTACAATTGTCCTCGACAAGTCTTCATATTCTGAAATTGTTATGTAATTGCTTCATTATCAACACTTTTAAATACATCTTTTTCAATATATGTAATCAATTAATCATTCACCAAACTATCTCCCGTTCAGTTTCGTAATCAATTCTTGACTATTTTCATTGCTGAAAAAGCTCTTTCAACACTTGCAGTCTAACTGGCAAAATCAAAGCTAATTTGATTAGTAAAAAAAACTAATAGATTAACAGTATCTTTATTTTTCTTCACTAATTTTTTAGCAAGATAACCAACTTCTTTTTTTGGTGATAACTAACTTCTTTGACATCCAAAAACTCAATACTGGAGTGCATATCAAAAATATAAGTCTCAAGTTGACAAACAAGTGCCAAAAGATCAACCGCTAAAAATTCAAAATGATAAAATTGAGTAAAATGAATTACTTTTTCCTTGTCAAATGTTGAAAATGAGTTACTTGGATTAAGGCATGCCGCACAAAGAAGCAATTCAGTGTTAATCTGTATGAAACGATTGTTGAGCCTTTAAAATTGTCTATTTATGACAACATAAAATAAGTCAACTTGATAATGATGTAAATTCCAGACATTTATAACTTTACGTCACTATCTCCCAGGAGTGACATAAATATCATCCATACTAGGAACAACAATATTATGTTTTTCAAAATGAAGAAACTTCAATTATTAAAGAATCCCTTCCATCATCTCTCATCTTTTGTAGTCGTTGTTTGGATATTTCAACAAATTTCATAGCATTAACAATATCTTGATCTTGTCTTTGCAAAGCTTTCGACAATTCTTTTGTAATTCCTAACACACTACTCATCAAGTGAAGGTTGAAAACAAAATCAAAAGATTGAATCAATTGCAATAACATTTGGGCTTCAACTATTTGTTCAGAATTCAAACCATTATCAACCACATTATCAAGCACATCAACGATAGATGCAAACAAGATGATTTTGTTGAGACACGTACCATAATGAGAATTCCATCGATAGCGCGTTTGAGACTAATTTCTTGATTTAAGTCACTTCTACTTGCTATTTCTTGATTTAAGCCACTTCTACTTGCAGTTTCACCATTCTTTATTGTCTCAGTAACTTTGATTGCTTGACTTTCTCTAAGAATGTCATAGCATTTGCATGAAGCTCCAACAACATTTAACAAAATACCAATATTATAAAAAAAATGAAGGAACTGAATCTTCATTTCTTGCAATAGCTACAAGAGTCAATTGAAGTTGATGAGCAAAGCAATGAACATAAAATGCAAACTCATTTTCCTTCAAAGTTAAACTTTTCAGTCCATTGAATTCTCCTTGCACATTGCTAGCACCATCATAACCTTGTCCACGTAATCTTGACAAACTCAATCCATGCTTAGAAAATAATGACTCAATTGCTACTTTGAGTGATAACGCAAAAAACATTCAATCATACAACCTTTTTTATTCATGTAGTGCAAAACAAGAGCCATTTAGATAAAATTTAGTGATTTCTAACTGATATCTAGGTGAGAAAAGTTTCTTTCTACCTTCATTTATCTTTCTCAAATGTTCCCACCTTCTTTTTCAATCATATCTTCTCTTCCATACCCAAAACTGACCTTAGCCCCCTCTCTCAAAACAAAAGATTCGGCCACCTACAAAGAGTGCCACCAGTCCAGCCGTCTAACCTCTATGCTTGATGTCGGATCCGACAACCTTCTCTCTTTTGCTACTTCTACCTTCGTTTCTTCCTCCTCATCAAATTTTAAACCTAACGGCCTCCTAAAACCACCCAAATTGGAATCCCAAAGTAAATCTCTCTTTTTTTTTCTTTCCTTTTGCTTATGGCTATGTTGTTTTTGGTCTAGCTATTTGAGTTTTTTTTGGGGTATCATTTGGTGTTTGAGGCGTGGGTATTGTCGGTGTGATGGTGGTGGGAGTTGCAATGGTGTTGGCTAGGGTATAAAGGGGTTGTTATGGCTGCATTTGGTGGTTGAAAATGAGAGTAAGCTGCGTAGCACACTGGTTTTCGATGAGACAAAGTTAAGAAAAATGAACTGGTCGAACCAAAAATCCCCCCTCACTGTAGAATCAGTCAAAGTTTTAATCTCATTCGGATGCACCATCTGGTCCGGTTTAGTTTTTCAATCTAAAAGGTTTTTGCCGCTAGTTTTAGTCACCAAGGTGATTATTACAAGGATGATGCTGCAGACATTGGGTGGCTGATGGACAAACTGGGGAGTGGGGTTGTGTAAGGCAGCAGAGTTGTCAATAGCTGATGGACAGAGTTTGGAAAGGGACTCTGAAAGGGCAACATGACACCAACTTTTTCCATTTTTGATTTTCTTTTTTTTCCATTTTTTTGCTTTGTTTTATAAATTATCATTAATTAAATTCATTAAATAAAAAATAAAAACTAAAATTAGAAAATAAAATAAAAATAAAGGAATAAATAAATAAATAAAAATTTGGGCCTTTAAGCTCATGGAACATAATTCAACCAACAAAATCTACATTACCCAAATTTCACCTAAATTTATTCAGAATTTGAATTAAGAAAATGTGTCTAACTTAAATTTAAGTCTATTTCATTGTGTAAGATTTGATCCTTAAAATTTTCAAATTTGTCAAATCCAGACAAAATTAGGTGTCTACAATCGACAAGAAAATGCAAGAGTTCAAGAAAATTTTCCTAATTTTTTGATTCCTTTGATTCATTATGATCACGAAAAGCTACCCTTGACGTAAGAGAAATTGAAAACAATCTACTGAAGCAGTCAACCTAATCTGATATTTAACTCGGGCTTAATTTGATTGTTTAACCAAAATAGTTTGAATGAGTTGGTTTTGATTCATCAAGTCGTCACATTTCCTATAAGCTTGATTTTGAGCACTTAAGACTGCCAACATGGGTTTTATATCTATCTTTCTTATTCTAGTTGGTAAAACATTCAAGAACAAAAGAGTCTCCACTTCCTTGCTTTCCTATATCTTGTCTAAAAAGATAACAATGTAAACAAAAAGCGACATCCTTTAATATGCTATACTCTAACCAATCAACAAACTCATTAAACCAATTGGGATTGAATCGATGTAGCACATTTCCTATCTTTCTTTGAGGAAAAGTATGGTTACATGGTTGACAATGTCCTTTTTGTAAGCATGCCCTTCGTACCTTATCTTGATCATTATGAAGTCCTAGATCTGCATGAAGAGTTTCTAAATCAATTTCAATACGAGCTTGTTTTGAAGTTTGTTCATTTGTTTCTTGAGTATGATGTGGTTGCTCCAGTGTTGATTTTCTTTTGAAATACCTCTTCATTAACTAAATAGAAAAGAAAAAAAATCTCAATAAAAGCTAAAAGTACTATGATCGTAACAAAAAAAATGAAATATGAATAATTAATATTACCACAATAAAGAGACTAAAATTATATATACTAGAAATAAACCCGCGCGATGCTGTGGGTCTATTTTTATTTTGTAATTTTTAAAATTAATAAAATTGATTATCAGATAAAAGTTATTGGTCATAAAAATATTTATTTCCTTCATATTGTTTTGTACAAAAGAAAAACATATTTACTAAGGATAGAGTTTATATATCAAATAAAATGTCAAAAAATAATTTTTTGAGAAAATTGGATTAGCTTGAATTAAAAAAAATGCACAATACTTAAGTT